>CM057454.1:371077500-371562500 GCA_016271365.2 Neoceratodus forsteri | reverse complement strand
CCAAGATCATTCCTGAACCCGAGTCACTGGTGTCACAGGAAGTGCTACTGCTGCAAAGGTGGGCTGGCAACCTTCTCCATCTTATGCACAGCCCTCTGGGCTTCCCCAACTCAGGTGCATGACTTAGCACTTTTTGACACTGAAGCCTAGCTTTCACACTCTAAACCACTCCTCTAGTTTCCCTGGATCCCTTTACATTCTCGCCACTATTTCCTGGTGTCCATCCTGTTGCATTTTTTGTGCTATTTGCAAAGAGACACAACTTCCCCTCCAGTTCCTCAGCACTGTCACTTATGAAGACATTGAGGATGGCAGAACCCAGTACTGATACCTGTGGCACTCCATTGGTCCCTCCCCCATCCCCTGAGTGACTGCCATTTACCACCACCCTCTGCTTACTATCTTTCAACCAGTTTCATAACCAGCTTACCATCTTCTCCACAGCCCTCAGATTGCTAAGTTTCCTTATTATCCTCCTCTGTGGTACAGTATTGAAGGCATTACTGAATTCCAGGTAGGACACATCCACCACCCTCCCCTGATCCACCTCCTTAGTCACCCAGTCAAAGAAATCTATGAGATTTTTTTGAGATGACATTTTACCTATTGACCCATGCTGCCAGTAGTTATGCAGCCCATTTGCCTCCATGCACTCCATCAGACTCTCCATTAACTTCCCCACCACTGGTATCACATTGACTGGCCTGAATTGCTAGCCTCTTCCCTACTGATGTTCTTGTGCAGATGGACCACATTTGTCCTCCTCTATTCATCTGGAACTATCCCCATCTACAAAGAGGTGTTGAATAGTGTTGCCAGAGGGGTAGCTAACACCATGTTTAGTTCATATAGAACCCTTAGGTGAATCCCATTTGGCCCCATCACCTTGTTTTCCTTTAGGGTTTCCAATCCCCTTTGGACTTTCCCCTCTGAAAATGGACTTGTGTCCACTCCTCCCTCCCCCCACTGCCAGCTGATATATGCTGATCCACACCCCCTCCACCATGAAGACTGACCAGAAGTGCTCATTTATAATTTTAGCTTTTTCTTGATCTTCTTCTCCAAAGCCTCCCCACTCTCCTGATCCTCACTATTCCAACCCTTATTTTCTTCTTTTCACTCACTTGCCTGAAGAAAGTCTGATCCCCTTTTTTGACCTTGATGATCCTCTCTTCCATTTGTGCCTTAGCTGTCCTCAACCTCCTTCCTTCCTCACTTTGTTTCTCTAGATATACCTCACTGTCCCACTCTGTTGGGTCTTCTTGTATTTCATAAAAACTGTTTTTTTTCTCCCTTACCACCTTAGCTACCTCCATTGAGAACCTTGGTGGCCCCTTCCACCTCTTACCTTTCTTACTTCCTTCAGAGAGCTTACCATTGCCTTAGTTATTCCCACCTTTATCCTTTTCCATTGTGCTTCCACTCCCCACTGGCCATCCCCTCCTTCAAGATATTTACTGAGGTAGTCTCCCATTTCATGTCTTTAAAGGGGACAGGAAATGTGTGCTAATTGGCAGCAGTTAGTAATGTTCCTAGTAAGAGAAGTCATAAACTGGCCTCTAAAAGAGCCATATTCAACTGTACCTTAATAAACATTGCTGTGAAAAACTGTGTTTTCAATTGTTTTCTTTTTATGGACAACATTCTGCATGGTTCTCTTCATGGAACCAGTAATTTGGAGTGTTTACTATGTCATGTCTTGAATATAGAATGCTTAATGTGAGCTATTTTCCTATCAGAACCATACTTAGAGTTCTTTGCTCAATCTGTGACATAGTTAAAACTCCAGATCACTGGTTCCATGAAGAGAACTGTAACAGAATGCTGCCCATAAAATCAAAACAATGCAAAATACTGTTTTTCAAATCACTTTTTATTGAGGTACAGTTATATATGGATCTTTCAGGCTGATGGATATTATTTCTGTAAGTGGTAACATTATAAACAGCTGCATATTAGAACTCATTCCCTGTCCTCTTTAAATTAGTTAAGAACTTAGTAATATTTCATATGTGATACCACATATGTTACATTGTTGCAAACCTATGTTGGGAGATAAGGATGTAGCACATTTGAGACATGTGAAATTTGTTATTATATTATGTAATGAATTATATTTTGACTAGTAACTTTACAATTTTGCACTCATTGAAACCTTACTCTAATAGGACAACTTTGTAAAATAGTGCTATTTTATCCTAAAGTTTATTTCCTGCTTTAAAATAAAAAGTTTATGATTTGTGTAAGTTATAAAGTTTGCCACAGAGCAGGGATTGATCTACAAAGTCAAACGCCTTCATCTGGTCTATGAAGACAGCACCTGTGAGGCTGTCCATATCCATCGCTGAGGCAATACTGTTAGTGAGTGTGAGGAGGACAGTAGTGGCATTATGCCATTTTTGAAAATCATACTGCATATGGGAGAGGAGCTCATGGATGAAGAGATAAATGGAGTTCTGGGAGGCAACAACTTTTTTTAAGTATTTAGTTTAAAATGGGGAGGATGGCAATGTGCCTATAGTTGTCTATCATTGTTTACAAGTTTTTGGTTCCCTTTCTTAAACACGGGAACAATACAAGAGATTTTTCTATAACTCAGGCACCTCACAAGAATACAGGGATCAGTTGATTAACTTAACAGAAGGAGAGGCTAACTTGTTATTAGCGATCTTAAGGAGTTTAGGCTTGATACCATCAGAAACTGCAGATTTTTTTTTTTTTTATTTAAAAAGTTGATAAACAGGAAAGGCACATTGAGCCAAGGCTTGAGTCCAGGTGTGACCTGAGGCAGTGGTAAAGGTGCAATACATACATAAAATATACACATATCTAAAAAATATGACAAGAGACATGGAGGAATACATAAAAATAAGCATTGGTTACATCTCATACAAAAGTAGAGCCTAACAGGGTACATAACAATGGACACAATATCCGGTGAAATAAAAATGCATGAACTAGCATAATAAGGCCAGAAGCTTTGGTTCAGGATAAACATGCACAAGTAATGTGCTGCTAGGATTGTGCACATAGGGCTAATGTTGGGTGGTAATAGAGGTCATGTCTGAATTGCCAGTGGCAGCTAGGAGATTAGGGACAGTGGAAGCATTGACAAGGGGGGAGGGAGGTGCTTGAGGTGCTTTTTAATGCATTTTAACATTAGGATAAGCTTTCAGGGTTACTGCATTTTGTTGTTGACTGTTTCTGCTCTTACCTCCTTGTTCTTTCGTCCGTGGTTCTTCTTTTTAGGCAGGGGAAGGGCCCAGCCACCCACCCCCATCCCCAACCACCCCACGCTACACCTTTTTTATAGGGTACCACAGTTGTGACATTTCCTGTGGCAGAGCAGGAAGGGCGGATCAGTGGGGCTCCACAAGGTGATCTCATTTAAGGGCACTAGTAATTTAACTTGTTATAACAAGTTAAACAAAGCACAATTAAACCATTACTTGCATTTTTTCCTTTTTTTTCCTTCTAATTACTCTGACTAGGTTACAAACCCAGCAACTTATTTGGAATGGATTTCATTAACTGCAAGTACTGTGGAACAATTTTCAGAAGGACAGTCTTACAGGATTTAGGACACTGTCCCACATGCTGGGCCTTTGGAGATCTTAGATCTCAGCTCCAGGCAGCATGGGCAGAGATTGCACGCCTCAAATTTCATATTGAGGAAATACATTATAAGAACCACCCGCCATTTCCCCAGCATCCAACAGAAAAACCTCAACCGCAGAGGGTAGTTGGTCCAGGAGGTTGGCAGGTGGTTAGGAGGAGCAAATCAGGTGCCCCATCACTCTCTGCTCTCCAACACATTACCTCCAAAAACCATATAAACACTACAAACAGGTATCTGCCTCTTTCTCTTAAATCAAATAAAGAGGCAGAAGACACTGCAGAGCAGGACACTGCGGCACAGGAGCTAGCACAACAATACTCACCCAAATCAGGAACCAAAACTAAACAAGCACAAAGGAAATCCAAAAACTTCTGATCATAGGAGACTCCATGATTCGGGAGTTGATACCCATCTCCAGCCAGGGGTGATGGTCAGATGTCTCCCAGGTACATCAGCATGGAGAGACACTGACCGCATTGCTAAAATTGTTCACAAAGCAGGAGAAAACATTGATGTCCTAGTACACATAGGACTAATGATCCGCCAGCCGGTCAGTTGTGGAGACCAAGGAACACCTGACTAGGCTGGGTGACAAACTATCATCTATTTCGTCTGCATCTCCTTCTCTGAGATCCTGCCAGTCTGGGAGAAGGGAGCAGATGGACGGAAGGTCAGAGAAGGAGATAGGGAGCTAAACACGTGGCTCAAGGACTGGTGCCAGGAAAAAGGACACAGATTTGTAGGTACTGGCAACAGTTCTGGGAGCGAAAGTTCTTTAAATTTGATGGACTGCATCTGACTAAAGAGGAGTCAGTGCATTGGGGCAGAAGTTTGACGTCTTTGCAGAATATTTAAACTAGCAAATGGGGAGAGGGTGCAGCACCCCATACGTCGAATGGGAAGAAACACCTCCCCTCAGCTAGTGGTCAAACAGGAATTCAGCGTGTTTGCCCGCTCATTTGCATCACCAGGTAAGAAAAAGGTTTGTCTCCCCATACGATGCACAGGGGTAATGCCAAACTTCACCCAACAACTAACACACCAAAATCTGGCCAATGGAAAATCATGTACACAATGCTCACAGCCTGGGAAATAAGATCCCAGACCTGCAGGCAATAATGTCAGAGGCTAAACTGGACATAGTAGCAATTAGTGAGGTGAGTGGTTTACCAGTAACCACACTTGGGAGACTTCAGTACCTGGCTATGTATTGTTCAGAAGAGACCGAGGTGCAAAAGGGGGAGGAGTGGCTCTGTATGTTAATGAAAATATCAAAGCTACAGAAATTCAGAAATACACATAAGGAGCCAGAAGAACTGTGGGTCACCCTGGAAACAGGAAATGGGACAGCCATAAGAACTGGGGTTGTCTACAGGCCCCAGACCAGGGGAGGACATAGACACATTACTGTTAGAAGATATACAAAACATGACAGCTAAAGGGGAGGTTCTGATAATGGGAGACTTCAACATGCCAGATACAGATTGGTCAATACCAGCAGGAACATCTGCCAGAACTAGACTCATAGTGGATTCCCTGCAGGGGGAGGGCCTCAAACAACTGGTACAGCAACACACAAGAGACAGGGCTATCCTAGATCTAGTACTGACTAACAAGGCAGGGATCACAGATCTCCAGGTAGAAGGTCACCTGGGGGCCAGTGACCATCACATGGTATGGTTCAATTTGGCTACTACATCTAAATCATCCCATTCCAAGGCAAAAATATGGGACTTCAGAGGAGCTGACTTTAATAAGATGGCCAACAGAGTTAAGCTAGCCCTGGCAAAAGAAACACAGGTGAGGAGGTACAGGCAAAGTGGGCAAGCATTAAGGATGCAATACTTGAAGCAACATACCCATTGTGTTAGACAGAAAAGGAAGTGCAAAGAAGAAGGAAACCACTTTGGTTTTCAAATACAGTAGCAGAAAAGGTCAGAGCCAAAAGGCTGGCCTTCAGGAAATATAAGGGAACACAGCGGATGAAGATAGGAGGCATACCAAACTGCCCTAAGGAAGCAGGTAAGGCAGTAAGGCAGGCAAAGTCCCAAACTGAGGAAACACTAGCACGAACAGTAAAAGAAGGTGACAAGACTTTCTATAGATACATTAGTGAAAGGAGAAAGTCCAGAGGGGTGTATTGCTAAGCTTAATGGAGAAAAGGGAGCAAGGAGGAGGAGGACCCTGTAAAGGCATCTATCCTAAATAGATACTTTTGCTCAGTATTTACTGAAGAGAAGGTAGGGCAGGGCCCACAGCTCAGCATCATGGACACAGGGGGAGGGAGGGAGGTGAGCACTACTCCTTCACAAAAGAAAGGGTCCTACAAGAGCTTACAGCTCAGGGTGGATAAGGCAATGGGACCTGATGGCATACATCCCAGGGTACTTAGGAGCTAAAGGAGGAACTAGCAGAGCCATTAGCAGAATTGTTAGTGAGTCTCTGAGCACAGGAGAGGTCCCAGAAGACTGGAGAAGGGCTCATGTGATCCCACTCCACAAGAGTGGTAGCAGGGAGGAGGCGGGAACTACAGACGTCAGTCTTACCTCAGTAGTGGGCAAGATTATGGAGGCACTCCTTAAGGAAAGAATAGTGCAACACCTGGAATCCATAGGGGCACAGGATCCAAGACAGCATGGGTTTACAAAGGAAGGTCCTGTCAAACTAATCTCATAGATTTCTTTTGACTGGGTAACCAGAGTGGTGGACCAAGGGGAGCAGTTGATGTTGCCTACCTTGACTTCAGCAAAGCTTTTGACACTGTTCCACATAGAAGATTGATAAATAAGCTAGGTAGGCTCGGGTGGGTCAGAAGTTGGTCAACTGGGTGGCAAACTGGTTGACTGGCAGAAAACAGAGAGTGGTGGTAAATGGTATACAGTCAGAAGAGATGCAAGTCACAAGTGGGGTACCTCAGGGATCAGTCCTGGGGCCAGTCCTATTCAACATCTTCATTAGTGACCCCAGAGATGGACTAGAGGGTAAGGCTTGTCTGTTTGCAGATGACACCAAGATCTGCAACAGAGTAGATGATCCAGATGGGGTGGGCAGAATGAGAAGAGATCTGGATAAACTAGCAGAATGGTCAGAAGAGTGGCAACTGGGATTTAATGCAAAGAAGTGCAAAATCATGCACATAGGGAAGAGAAACCCTGAAGCCACTTATAGGCTGGGAGGAGTTGCTAGCAGTCACAAAGGAAGAAAGAGACTTGGGCATCATCATCACTGATGACCTGAAATCATCCAAGCAGACTTCTAAAGCAGTAGATAAGGCTAGGGGGGTGTTAGGGTGTATTAGTAGGGGTATCACAAGTCGTAAGAGGGAGGTAATAATCCCTCTGTACAAGACATTGGTTAGGTCCCATCTGGAGTACTGCGTGCAGTATTGGAGGCCACACCTTCAAAAGGACATTAACCAAATTGAGGCAGTCCAGAGAAGGGCAACCAAAATGGTGCAGGGACTGCATCAGAAGACATATGAGGACAGATTAATGGAGCTCAATATGTATACCCTTGAGCAAAGGAGGGAGAGAGGTGATATGATCGAGGCATTCAAACACCTTAAGGGCATAAACAAGGTGAAAGAGTCTAACATGTTTAAATATAAGAAAAATAGCAGGACAAGAGGACACAGCATGAGATTAGAGGGAGGCCGATTAAGAGGGAATGTGAGGAAATTCTTTTTCACAGAAAGGGTGGTAGATGCATGGAATGGCTTACCACAAGAAGTGGTGGCTATGAATACAGTGCAGGGCTTCAAACAGGCATGGGATAGGCATAAGGGAGCAATACAAATGACTATGAATAGATAGGTCACTGACAAAGGCCAATGGCACATTTATAAGGTAGTAAAAGAAATGGGCAGACTGGATGGGCCTTGCAGTCCTTATCTGCCATCAACTTCTATGTTTCTATGTTTCTATGTTTCTATGAAGTGCTTTTTAATGCATAGCGTGGTAGGCAAGCCTCATACAGTGAGGGAGAGAGCATTCCAGAGAGCAGGGAGCCTGTGGGTGAAGGCTATTTTCTTTGCATGTGTGCGAGGTGTGGCCAGGGTGAAGGAGCAGTGGTACTGTGAGCACAAGGAGTAGCCTGTGTTGGGCATTGTGGTGAATAATGAGGAGAGGTAAGAGGAAAGGTGTTGAACCAGAATTTAAAAATAAAGTTTGCTCAATGTGCCAGACGACGATCAGTGAGAGAGGGCAGGGAGATAGATTGGTAGAGGAGGCAGTGGTGGGTATGGTAAGGGAGATTAGAAGCAAAACACAGAAGGCATGGAACAGTGGGTTTAATTTAGCAAGGGAGGATTGTGGCACTGAACTATAGACCACATCCACATAATCGAACGAAGGAAAGATAAGCTTAGAAATGATATCCCTCCTGATGGGGGTAGAGAGGCTATCCGTATAGAGCATACCTAGTTTTGGATGCAGTTTGTTGTGAATAGAATCCAAGAGCAGGGAGAAGTCCAATTTGGGGTCTAACCAGACACCCAAGTATTTGTATGATTCAGCTGCCATAGCTACCATTTTCTTGGTGTTGTATTTGAGTGATTTGTCATCAGGCAATTTCAGGGTGTTTGCAAAGTTGGTTTGTAGGGTAGATTCAACCTGGGTTAGGGAGGAACTGGAAGCGAAGATCATGGTATCATTGGCATATATTTGAACATGTGAGTTAGGACAGGCAAAAGGAAGACTGCTCACAAATATAGAGAAAAGGGTAGGTCCCAGGATCGACCCCTAAGGAACACCAGCCAGAATGGGAAGGGTATTGGATTTGGTTTCCCCAAGCTGGATGAATTGTAATATATCTGTTAGGTAGGCCTTGAACCATTCAATAGAGGATGGGGATAGTCCGATAGATGTTAGGTCATCCAGAAGTAGTCTATAGGCAACAGAGTCAAAGATCTTGGCTAGGTCTATAAATATAGCCAGTGTCAGATGACCCTTATCCATGGCTAAATGGATGTGGTTGATGAGGTTGAGAAGGGAGTTGGAAGTGGAGTGGAGTGGAGATGACGGAAACCTGAGTGGAGTGGAGATGACGGAAACCTGATTGGTATGGGATCAGAATGTCGCTGGAGGCTAGGAATGCATTTAGTCTTTTTGAGATAAGAGACTCCAGGATTTTGGAGAGGAAGGGAAGGAGGGAGATGGGTCTGTAGTTCCCAGAGATGGATGGGTCACCCCCTTTGTGTAGCATCAAGAACCTGCATAAGGAGTTTGCAGAATCCAGCTGTGCTACTCCATCAAAAATAAAAAAGGGGGATGTACAGAGGATTGGGGGGCCCTGGAAGGGACTCAGTACTAGACTACAGTAAAGGCACATCAGGAAAGGCCTCAGTGTAAGAGGAGAGGTCAGAGAAATAGCACTCAAATGCATTGGCTATGGTGGAGCTACTATTACAGCTCAGGATCCAGGTCAGAAAACTTTGAATTGGATAATTCTAGGAGGAGCTTTTAGCAGCTTTGCCTGCCATACACAACACACAGGTGAGTGATCACTAATGGGATCAGAGAGAACACTTGAGTGCCTGATCCTAGGAGCATCCTGTCAATCAGATAAGGGTATTGCTGTTATTGGAGCATCTGGTGGGTTCTGAGATGACCTGGGTCAAATTGAGTGTACTGATGGCCTGCACTACAGATTTGTAACATTCATTAATCCAATTTGTATTAAAGTCACCAAAAAGAATGAACTTATTCGTGACTATTGAGACAACATACTTGATTAAAGAGAAGAGAAGGTTTGTGCTTCCAACTGGAGGAATATAAATACAGAGAAGATGGAGCTTTTTTATGCCACCCAGTGAGAGCACACCATGACATCATTCAATAGTGGATTCAGGTGGAGGTGGATGGCTCAGAATTGTTACATTAAAATTACATCTATAGTATATCAATGTGGTACCCCCTTTCTTTTATCCAGAGCCATCACAGTAAAGAAAACTATACCTTTTAATTCAGAAATGTTATCAGGATTTATAGGTTTTAGCCATGTTTCAAATATCCCTAGAACAGGGGTTCTCAAATGGTGAGGCCAGCCTCCCTGGGGAGGTCCCAACCTGTTCCAAGGGAAGCTCAAGTAAATCTGAAAAAGTACTTTATTTAAATTTTGAGTTTTATGTATTTTGTGTGAAGAGATGAAGCAAACTGAATGAGGATAACAGTAGGTGCATTTTTTTGTATTTATTTACTAATAGGTGACAAGGGAATGTGAATGAGCCAAGGCTTATTTTAGGTGTACTCGGGAAAGGGTAGGGAGTGAATACATTTCAAAAAGTAACTGCAAAACAATCAAGAAATACACAATGAACAATAGTGCAAACAAATATGAACAATAAACTAATAATGAGTGGTGGTAATTGATCAATTTGTAGACTGATGGCAGAACAGCCCAAATACAAGGGCTGAGCATAGAAGTGCTAAGAGCAATAGCAGGAAGAAGGAAAGTAAGCACAGAGAAGTTGCTTAGGAGCAAGGAAGGAGGGGGAGAGGCAAACTATATAGGAAAGTTATTTCATATAGAGAGGAAACAGAGAAAGTAGTCTGAACCATGAAAGTACTGCAACAAGTGGTAACAATGGTTCAGGAATGAAAATAGCAGAGCAAGTAGGCTGGCCTGGGGGGGTTACAGTAAGCTGAATAATAATATTTGTTTATTTTATTTATTTGTTATTCAGATAACACATTTGAGCACAGGAGCTCTTTTTCCAAGGTTCCACGTCAGAATAAGACAAAGAACTGAACGTGAGCCAAGTGCTCAAAGAGTTTTCAATTTATTCATGGTGCATTGCGCAAAGTACAGTATGTTGTTTTTCTTTGGGGAGGCCCAAGATTACTTCAGTTTTTGGGGGAGGCTCAAAATCTTTCCCATGGATTTAGGGAGGCTCACTGTGACAAAGTCTAAGAACTATTGCCCTAGAACATTCAGTTGATAGTAATTGTAACTCCTGGCCAGGTCTACATGTCCTGTCAGTCATTGCCCAAGTGTTTTACAGGTTTTGTTTGTATGGGTTAACCCTGGGTTTAATTATTGTTCCCAAACCACAGAATCTCCCTTGCTGTGCAAGGGATTGATATCATGGTTTGCAGTGATCCTTCTCCAACTGTTGCCCAGGTGCTTTCCGCTATCACTCCCATCTGGAATGGCATTTGTGCCTCAGGCATCAGCTTGCCTCTGATGAAGGTTAGCCCTCTTCTAGCTCCAGCAATCATTGCTTCACAGGTTGACTTCTACTTTGTCAGGCCTCATTAATCTGCCCATCTCTACACATCATGCCATCTATTCTCACAGGGCTGATAATGACCAGCTCAAACTCACAAACTCATAGAAGTGCTCCACAATTCTGGGTGCAGTCCAAGAAAGGCAATACAGTACAACAGGAGGAACAGATACACATCAAATCAGAAGTCAGTTGCTTAAATTAATATAATAAAGATGTTTTTTCTCTATAAATGCTGCTATGAAGCTGAGCCACATAGCAAAATGCAGCAGTAGATACAGTACATTTTTAAGCAACTTGTACTTCAGCTGGCGTGTGTGTCATCTTAGTCAGTCCCTAAAGAAGAGGTATCAGCCTTAAAGCACTGGGTTCTGTGTTGCTGCTGCTGTATTCTGCTACAGTATGTGTGTTAGCTGCATAGCAGCACTATTATGAAGTGGAACTTTCTTCATTAAATTCATTTAAGCAAATGATTTCTGACTTGGAGTCCATCTATTCTTCCTTTGGTAATGATCAACACCTGGCAGCGATGCTGAACAGGTGGACTCAGTCACAGTTTAAGCTGCATCTTTGCAAAAGCCTCTATTAGTTGTAGCTTTCAGCTGCAAATTTTGTGGTGATCACAGGATAATTACCTCTCTTTTCTTAAGCGGGGGGGGGCTGCTTCTCACTCTGGTTCATCTCACACTAGACAGAAATGATGTGTGTTTCTGGAGTACAATGCAGTCAGCATCATCAGCTCCCAGTCGATTTAGTAGCACACACAGACTCATATTGACTGACCAAGTTCTCAAACAGCCCCTACTGTTCACTGGGGAATCAGCAGCTCTGGCTGAGTTGTAAATCAACACACAGTCCTAAAGGTTTGTCATTCGACAGATGATTGGTGTATGGAAAGGTGTTTGAATTAATTAGGTTAGTTCGTCAGCAGTCCATGGGACCTTGTGGCTTTCTTCTCAGGCAGCTTTACCTGATTGAGTGGCCAGTCACTCTCTGACCCCCTTGCCAAGGCAGAAAAGATCAGAGGTGACAGAAATGGCTGCCATGTTGTTCAAAAGCAGTCTTCTACAACAGTCCTCATTTACCCAAACATCTCAGTTTAAGCATGAATCCCCACCCAAAACCAGTCCTGCATGGGTGCAAGGTTATATTTGGTTCACTCAGTGCAATGATCAGGCAATTCCCATTTTAAGGTAAAAAGCAGTTCAGGGACTGGCACCCATGTAAAGGGACTCAATTCTGTGTAGCTCCCAATGATGACTACTGAGGCAATAGTTCCTTTCAAATCAGTGCTTTGTTGTGGATCCACGATGGGAGCTCGACAAAAATTTTGTCAAACACCCCGTTAGCGACACCACAGGTCGACCGCATTCATCAGTCGGCTGCCGGTTCACACTGTAATTTCTTGTTTTCTTTGGGGGCATTGCCTCCTGAACCCCCCCTACGCCGGGGCTATGCCCCTGCACCCCAGGATTCTCACTCAACCCAGTTGGAGGTGATTGGGTGCAGAACCCCCACAGACAGCACCAGGTTCCAGTGGGTCTCCCACAGCGGCATGGCACTGTAGTCACTGTGGGGGACCTCGCTGGTGAAATGTCACTGTCGGGGGGTAACTGCTTTGTTGTAATGAAGGTGCAAAAAACACTTAGAGGAACTCTTGCATGTGCATACTAATGTAAGCTTGTTGCATGTCCAGAAATAGCCAAAGTCCTTAAACAGTGCATACAAACAAACAGGCCAAGGTCCAGGCAGGTAAAGTGCTTGCAGCAGAGTATGAAGAGTAAAGTCTCGCCCACTGAGATCACCTGATGCGTTTCACAAGCTTGTGCTTTGCCAAATGCTGATGTAATCTCTATTGTGGCTTATTAAGAAGAATGGATTTAAAGCAACAGTACATATTACATGAAATTAGTGTATCAGTTCTCATCACAAGAGTATCCACAACAAGGCATATCAAAAAAACTGTGCTCCAAAACACACTGCTAATATACAGTATGTGCAGATAATAAATAGAGGAAAAAAGGCAGAAAAAAAGTGGTTAAAAACCTGTGTCATCTAAATAAATTCCCATTTTAGTCTGAAGTGTTGCAGGGTCGGCTCAGTTAGCAGTGGATGTCTGATGGCAAGTAGAACTAAAACTTGAAAGTACAGTAGCGTCTTGGGGTTACTCATCAGTACCACACCATTACCCAACATAAGGCTGGCAACTGCCCATTGTGTGCACACGTAAAGAGACTGTTTTTGAAACTCCCAAGGGACTTTGGGGTACTAGTGAATCAGTAGGGGAAACAGTAGATACTGTGTGAGTACTCATCAGTGGATAGTGGGCATTGTGGGCATGGACTCTGCAATTGTCTTGCTGCACTTATCCCCTTCCTTTCCCAATCCAGAACCTGTTCCTGTCCCCCAAAATATATATCCCTTGTTTTGAATTGCAATTTGTTGTACTCTGAATAGTATTGTTCTAGTTTGTTGTGCATCATAGAGTATATGTTGGGTGTGTGTGCATAATTATATAGAGAATAAAGTGTGTGTGTGTGTGTGTGTGTGTGTGTGTGTAATGAGAAGTTTTTACACACACGAGGGGTTAGATACTTCCATAGAAACATAGAAACACTCAATTTGATGGCAGATAAAGACAGCTTGGCCC
The DNA here is from genome assembly GCA_016271365.2 of Neoceratodus forsteri. Taxonomy (NCBI): domain Eukaryota; kingdom Metazoa; phylum Chordata; order Ceratodontiformes; family Ceratodontidae; genus Neoceratodus; species Neoceratodus forsteri. The sequence continues at coordinate 371,549,006 of CM057454.1, read as the reverse complement.
ACCTAGTCTGCCCATTTCCCTACCTGATGGATAAGCTGCAGATTCTAGTTAACCAACAGCTTACTTCCTCTTACCCCTTCCCCACACTAGAATTGCTTTATGTCTGTTCCATGCATTCTTGAATTCTCCCACTGTTCTTGACTCCACAACCTCCTCAGAAAGGCTGTTCCATGCATTCACAACCCTCTCCATGAAAAAATACTTTCTAACATTACTTCTGAACTGTCCCCATCTGTCTTCAAATTGTGCCCCCTTGTTCTCGCACATCTCTTTTTCTGAATGATGCTACCCTCTTGGACTTTGTTAACTCCCTTGAGGTACTTGAAAGTTTCTATCATGTCCCCCCTCTCCCTCCTTTCCTTGAGGGTATACATATTAAGCTGCTTAAGTCTCTCTTCATATGACTTCTGTTGCAGACACTGCACCATTTTGGTTGCTATCTTCTGAACAGCCTCCACTTTGTCTATGTCCTTATGGAGATGGGGTCTCCAGAAATACATAATGCTACATAATGTGAGCATTATGTCGTGCCTGAAAATAGGCAGGATTTGTCTAGTGCACTTACCCGGTCAACAAAAGCTAAATAAATAAATAAATAAATTTAACCCGGAGGGTGTGTGTAAACTTTGAGTTTACAAACATACCCCGATACTTTATTTTATATAATTGCTGGGTCATGTTTTTTTGCCTCAGCAATTATGTAAAATAAATGTAAATTGGAGTTGTGCACAGTGTAAGGCATATTCTTACCTCTTTGTGCTGCTTGGTTCAATTTTATTGCAAGGAAACAAACTGCTTAACAAGAAACAGGAACAATATATTTTAAAAAGATTTAAATACTGAAATTGTTAAGAAAACTCGGCAAGCAAAGAAGTAGAAGTTTAGTATTTTCTCTGGGTAAAGTCTGTTGCTAGGGTGTAACAATTGCTAGGAGCTGGTGGTTGCTTTGGGAACGGTACCACATGTTCTGTAGTGGAAGGGGAAAAAGAGAAGGAGACATTAGGGGTTGAGCTTACTGTGCACTATTTTGGTTGGTAAATACTTTTGAAGAGGTGAGCTATATGCTATAAGGTTGAAGACTGGTGACTGGTACAGACACAGCTTACGGCGATGCGGTCTGTCAGGTAAGTGTTTGAGAGGGAGCATTTGTGAGAGAGAAAACACAGCTGGACTGGTCGCGAGGCAAAGTGGTGGCTCATGCACTTTTTACCATAGGAAAGTGGCACATGTTTGCCATTATAAACTCTCCTTTATAATTGCAAATTCTAAATGCCTTTTCCTATGGAAAAAACATGACCCGGTTATTATAAAGATCCTCTGTCCCTGATAGTGGCAGTTGCATTCACTTCCTGTGGGGCAGCACCCTGGAAGCAACCTGTCAGAAGATCCCCATAAGTAGAGGTACCGCACATCTTCATAAATATCTCCCATACCAGCCGATCCCAGGCACCAATCACTTCAAGACCTTATACAGTAGACTATGCCCAGGTAGCATCAGACAGGCATACTCTCAAACCTCATGGGTAAGGGTAGCTATATATGCTTATCTACAATAATTGCATAATAGTAGTGGCTGAGATGTGTCTGTTTTTTAACACAACTCCACCGCCCTTCTTTTCCATTTTTCACCTACAAGGCAGTACATCCAAAATCTCCATACTGGAACATGTGTTAGCTTCTTTCGTAAGAGCAAGATGCAGTTTTTTCTAGATGTTACCTTGTTCTCTCCCCCCCCAAAAAAAAGAAAAGGTGCAGACCTGAAAAGATTGCAGAAGCATGCTACTTTCAGCATCATTCAAAGTGAATCCTACACCGATTAAGCAAATCATTTCAAAGTACAATGTTATAATTGTTAAGCTGTGCCAGCATATTATTGTACTTGACACTACCCTCAGGGTCTGATGTGTTGCTGAAATTTGAACAGTTGTTCGAGATATAGATGACTTACAGTTTCCTCAGGCTGTACTAAGACAATACAGAGATACTGCTCCTGAGACACTGCACCTGTCATGAGTAGTGACAGTGTGATAAAAATCTGAATTATGTAACACAAGGCATAACGCATACCCAACCATGCATAATAATGGTGTAAAGCTATTGAGGGGCTCAGAAGACATCTATAATCCAAAACACCAAAAGCTAAGTGGTCTGCATTAGACTGCAGATATAATTATATTCTTATTTTGTGGGATGTGGGTGTATTTTCTTTGATATTATACCTTGCATTAAAGTAAGCACTGAAGTCTTTCAGGCTTAAAAATGTTCAGTGCTCACATCACTTGTTCCAATCATTCAGTGCTGAAATAAGCATCAAACAATTACAAAGATGATAACAGATGGTAGCTATTTCTGCACATTGCAAATGCTTTTGATTAAATTTATTTTCATGTGCTCTGAGATGGAATTAGTTATGCTGCATAACTGTAGTTTATGTGATGATGTATCATTTGAAAAAGAGTAAATGAAAAGTTCACTGTTATCTTGGGTGACTAATATATAAATACTTAGTCAATATACTATGAATGATTGACAAGATTATTGTAACAACTGCTGGGATGTATGGTGCTAAGTCCATTTGTACTAGAGTAGGTAAGGGTACTGTATGAGTACAGTCGGAGTATAGATAGGTTTAAATGCTTATGTAATGTATATTCAGCTGATTACTTTCTCCCTGCTACATGTACTACCACCCTTTCAAGGTACCATGAAGGCATAAGAACACCCTTTTTTTTTTACTTGCTGTTTATACTCCCCCCACCATATGTACTCTGCACCCATCGAGAGTCACCTATGGCATCTGTCCCTGCCCTCTTACCTGGAGTCCAAAGTGGTTGGTCCCCCATGCAGCTTTGGGTTGCCCCCCAGGCAGGGACAAGGTGGGCCTGAATACCCTGAGTTCCTTAGTGTTGTTGGGACACCAGTCCAGGACATGAAGGGGCACTGCGGATCTATGCCTGGTGCTCTGTCTACCAGGAGCACAGCAAGCTATTTTCCTGTGTTCTGTTTCTTGACGTGTGTCCTGACATCAAGGCGCAAGCAACAATGCCTGTCACACAGACCCCTTCTGTGTGGCTTGGGCTTCTGTTCCTCAGGCCTCTGCATGAGGTCAGCACAGCGCTGAGCATTATCTTCCTCCTAGAGAAGGTGAGCAACCCTGTGATGCTCAAGCCTTCTCCCCCATGGCCAGTCCTCCAGCCCACCAGGATCGTTCCTGAACCCTGGTCACCGGCATAATGAGCAGTAACACTATCGCTGCACTGGCAGGCCAGCCTTATAAGAACATCTGGATTTTAGGCTGAGATAACTAAATCTGTTTCCACTGGATTACAGGAGAATTAGGGGTGATATGTGCTTTTTCTATGAGGGTCAGACTCATAGTGATTTATGGGAAAGGCTGGCTCTAAACTTTAGGGATAAGATCTATAACACCAGAGCTCATATCCTTCAATTATGATGTGAGACATTGTAATACATTAAAGAGACAAAAGTGGCTCAACCAGAAGGTGGTACTGATCTGGAACAACTTACCTATGGAGATAGTGGCGAGTACATCTGTGGATAGTTTTAAATCAAAATTGGATATACATTACAGAAGTGGTATGCTGTCTGGATAATTTTGTGGTGAGTACTATGGATGAAAGTCTTACTAACTCTGATAAACCTATGAAACCTTTGAAACACTTAAAGAGGGTTTCGCATCTAGCTGTACCACAGGGATGAGATCCACTTAGACCAAAATTACCTTAGGAAAGGAGCCGATGAGCCATGTACAGAAGAAGATGAGTCACGGGAGGGGGAAGGTAGGTTGGTGAGAGCAGCAAAAATGAGCTTTTGAAGGACACTGACATAAGTATGGTTTATATACTGCTCAGTGGGGGTAAAGGGCACTTGGCAGGTGTTGTCTCCTGTCCCACAAACTCCAAGGGCAAAGCCATTTTATTCAGTGGTACATCAAACTTATAGTATGTCAGAAAGCTAAGGTGATGTGCTAGGAATGATTGGTACAATGTTTGGAAGGGTTGCTATGATGTTAGGTAGTGAAGCAGGTCAGTGTGTGAGTACAGCCAATGTATGCTCTTGTCCTGGCTGATCCATAGGCACAGCAGTAGCCCTACCACTCACAATGTTGGTGACCCATGTTCATGCGTGAACTCGAGTCATTGTGGGCAAGTCAGGGGATGTAGGTCAGAGCATCCATCAGACTGCTCTCCTCCTTTTGGGAGGGTGGCATGCTGTCTCCACCATTTGGCTGCCACTTAGCAAAGGCTAGGTGGCAGCATGGATGGAACAGCCATAGCAAGAGAAGCTCAGAACTTGGCTGGCACTGGCATAATGTGCACATGTACGAGTATGCGCCCTTGGCATCGTTCAGAAACTCAGTCCCAGAAAAGGGGCAGAAAATGGAAAAATGGCACTGGCTGAGCAGAAGAAATACTGCCTACTTCCCACATCCAACCTCAAACTACATCACCTGACTCTTGGGGGCACGGGGTCAAAATGTGGTAAGGCAGACTTCCGTGTGACTTAATTGCGTTGTGTGATTTCTTGTTATTTTATGTTCTGTGGGGGGGCTCCACCCCTCCACACCTCCAGTTATGGGGGGGCTGCACCCCTGAATACCCCACACTTAGGATTCTAATTCCGGGGGGTTCCAACATGGAGAACACACAGGTCCGGGGTTCGGGCATAATGCTATATGCTATTAAGCATAAGACATTCTGACCTGGCAGGACTCTTGGGGGTACTCCTAGTTTTGACCTCCACTGTGAGCAGCTGGATGCAGATGGTTGAATTGATGGGGAGCTGATGGCAACCCCCACGTTGGGCATAGCAGCGCCATAATGTGGATGGCCCATGAAGCACCAGGAGGTACAGATAAGAGGAACCTCAAGGGGATGGGAGGAAGTACTGGCAAAAGATAGAAGCAGGCCCTAGCCAGAGGGCCATGGGGGATAAAAAGAAATTAAAAAGTGTAGGTTAGTATGTTGACTGTATCTGTCCCTGCTACAGGGACTACCACCCTTTTAAGGTATCATAAAAGCAGAGGAATGCTTTATAGGAGGGTTCCAGATCCTAGTTGTGCTTCAGTAATAAGATTCTTTTAGACCAAACATAGCTCAGCTGCAAAGGCCCTAAATGCAGAGCTGAAAGCATTGAACAGAATGTTCAAAGGCACTTACTTCCTATAAGGAGAGAAGGAACTGAGTCAATGATGAATGATACTTGGTAAAAAGCCACTGACCGGTAAAGATGAAAGAACTGAGCCAGTGTCTTCTTCAAGTCAGTTATGAACTGGGGTCCACAAATTCCATTAGACTTGAGAATTCAGCTGAACTACTTTGGCTCTCAGTGCAGTAACTGGCATGGGCAAAAGCAGACTATAAATGGGGGGCCAAAAACCTTGAGGTCAACTATGTGTATTTTTTACTGCACTGTAGTTTGCTTGTGGCAGGTGCTCTTATCATGCATCAGCAGTGGATTATTGTTTGTGGTGTTGTGAAAGAATCTACAAAATCCACTAAGACTAGCATGTCATACTGTGAGCTTCAGTAATAATTGCTTTTCATTCTGACCTCAAGACATATTCCCTCTGAAGTCTCTGTCTGCTTTACCTCATGTCAATTACTATATTCTCAAATGCAACAGCATACATTTTACAATATTTTTTACTCTATGTTCATTATTTTACATTATCTCTTGTATTATTTTTTTTATTTTTATGTTATGTGTTTTATATAATAGATCATCAATAGTAATATAATGATATTACAGACATGCACTTATTGAAGAAGAGTATGGACATTTTATTAGAAGAAAAACAAAATATACACAAAATCAAGCAAGACAAAAAAGCCTGTTTTTGGTAACCAGAGAAATAAGCCAAGAGCAAGCTTATGGAGTAGAGGAATCCTTATTTGTAAAATAACACCATGCAGAATATTACTTTATATAATCACAACATGACAAAGCAAACCGTACTGCATGGACATAAAAAAACAAGCAAAAAGGCAAACACAAAAATACAAAATAAGGCAAACATAAATTCAAACCATTTTAATATAGAGGGTAAAATAATCCACCAAACTAAAGCTGTGAACCCCACCATTCAGACCTGAACTTAAAATCCAGGCTACATTTTTCCAGAAAAAAGAAACCTATCCCTAGACAGGGACCTACTGTATATTCTTTTTCATAAATACACTGAAGTTTCTTAACTTTCATCTGGATAAAAGTCTGGATTGAATTCTCATTTTGCTGAAGGGTGGCTTGGCATCTATTCTGCCACAAACATTATTTGATACATGCAACTATAACGAAGAACTGCAATGCTATTTAGATGAAGCAGGGCCTTTGCTCCCCAGAATCAATCTATTATAGTCCATAGTTCAGACTACAGGGGTTTTCCAAGAATCTACACTTACCACGTTTACATGTACTCACTGATCGAAGAATGGCAATAGGTGATTTCTGACCCGACTGCAGCTCTGTTCTGTTTACATGGTTAGCTGAGTCGGTCTGTGAGCTCCATGCCGGTTTACATTAGTTTTCTGGCTGTGAATTGGAAGCTGGAGTCTGATTTATTTGTGCATGCATTAGCAACTGTTGTCTCTTGCTAGGACGCAGAATGTTAATAAAACAAATAGATTCCTGCTCACGCCAGGGCCTGCCATGATTTTCAGACATCACTACTGAAGTGCTTAAATATTTCCCTGTCAGATAATCAAAGTAATACAAAAATTCATGTCAGAGGTGGCAGTACCGCTACATGCCGCTGACTGAGAGGGACAACAGTCATGCACAAATCAATTAAACAGTATTGTGCTTGTGCAAGGAACCGATTGCACAGGGGATTGGTTTTTACATGCAGCGCACAACCCGACTAGCGAGCATCGATGAAAATGAACCACATGTCACCAATCAAAGCAGTAGTCCAATCGGATCCAAACACCCCTCAGGTTTACATGGTGAGCATAACTGAGGAACTGAGAATCAGTCAGCTCAACTGAGGATTGCCAACCTCATTACGTGCTCCATGTATATGAGATAAATGTCAACCCTGAACCCCTGCATGCAAGAGCAAGAAAACAATTAATGTTCTGGTGTTTCCTCTTGGGAAATGCACTTTGGATGGGCACACACACATTTATGAATACTTTTATGTTTATGATGCTTATTGACATTAAGCTTCCCATGAGCACTTACCCAAGTGACACTCCACATTTTAGGAAGGAGGCAAGAGTCTGCTAATTGTTTAGTGATTACTGAGCCAAGGACCTCTTGACATGTCAAAGACGGGATCTGATTCAAAAGCAGAATCAATAATAGTCTCATATAACTGTTTCCTGGAAAAGGAAGAAACCTATTGGCACAACAAACCTCAAACTCTCATCTCATTAAAGCATTCATTTACACAGAGAGGAAGAGTCAGGGTTTAATGACCCTCAGTTTATTCTGTTCCCAGAGACTCAAGAAGAGAACACATGTAGATTTCACTAATGCTACCCATTGGACTTGAGTACTCATTAATGCTGTGTGGAATGTGGAATTCCTTTGGTGGAACTAGTATGGAATGCCCATGCTGCTGGCAGAATTTCAGCTAGAATTGCACTGCTTCTTCTGCAGAATTACACCTGCTGTGATTAATGGAATTATATTCTGCAGAACTGCATTTTATTTTCATGGAAAATCATTCTGCAACCATTTCCATGGTAAATATTGAGATTCCTAGAATAGAATTCCACCAAAATGTTGCTAAAAACTCATTCTACATTTTTCTACCACATAATTCCACCATTCTGATTCTGGTGACATTTAGTGGAATTTTGAAAATGCTATGAAAATAAGTAGGCAAAAAATGTTTTTTTTTTTAAATAACATTTTTTTATTATATCTTATCATAGAGAGAAAATACAGATAGTACAGAATCATTTTCATTTTACAGGAAAAATCATTGTGTATCTGGACCATATACATTTGATAGTTAGTCAATCTATCTGACGTGTCATAACTGGACAGCTATGCCTTTCTTTTATACTTTTGCAATCACAAACAGATATCCAGAACACTATACACCAACTACTTATAGAGACAGACGAGGACTCCTCCACTTACAGAAATCAAGAGAGTGGAGATCCGTATAGGAGAAAGAGAGAAAAAAAAAGAAGAGAGAGAGAAAGGGAAGAGAAATTGAGAAAGAAAGACAGACTATTATCATCTTTACTTTACACCTCTTAAATTAAGGAGACAAAAAACTAAAAAGATAAACACCACGGAGTTCCAGATTGTATTATTTAGGGGGGGGGAACTCCCTTGACCTTCATATTATCTTGAAGGAGGATACAGCTTCACTAATGGATTACCTCTAAGGAGTGTTCTTCCCCTTGCAACTGAGGAATCAAGAAGAATCAGAATATACCTTTTATCTTATTACTAACAGGTATACTTAGCCAAGATTTCTAATGTGCTAATTTGCTCTCTTTGAGCCTGGAAATTAAAAAATGGCATCCATCTTGACTTGAATTTATCTTTTTGCAATCTCACTTTAGCCGTGAGGTATTCCATTTCTAGAATAGACAAACAATTTTTATACCACGCACTTGATGTTGGACAGATTTTAGACAACCAACATTGAGTAATTGCCTTAAGAGCAGAGGCCACCATTATATTAAACAAGTAACGCAGAGATTTTAATTTAACCTGATTAGGATACTGTCCTAGAACCCAGTGTATAGGATCATTAGGTAAAGATACCCCAAGAACAGCACATACTTGGTCACTCACTTGTACCCAAAAATTATTAATGTGAGGGCATTCCCAAAATATATGGAGATGCATTCCTTTTTTTCCACATTCCCTCCAACAAAGATCCGTGAGATATTGACCAAAATGTTTGGTAATTACCGGAGTTCGAAAATATCTGGAAACCACTTTCCACCTAAATTCACACCAGCTATTAGAAGTGGTGGTTGAATGTATGGCCTCCCATATCATGTCCCATACTGAATCAGTAATATCTTTCCCAAGCTCCAAGGTCCAACTTATTGTAATAGAAACCGTGGAGTCTGGTTCCAAATCGGAAAATAGGCCCACCATCCTTGAAATAAAACCTTTTAATTCTATTTTGTTGGCCTCTGCTCTCAGGACATCCACCAACGGGTTATTACCCCCCCCCCCAAATCCTTACCTTGTAAAAAATGTCTAAATTGTATATAGCTAAAAAAATCAGAGACGGGGAAGGAGAATTCTTGTGAGAGCCGTTGAAAAGTTTTGACCCCTTCCCCTGAGTAAAATTGACCAATTTTAAATAATCCCCTCCGATTCCAACGCGTAAATCCCAGGTCCCATGATAGGGGTTGAAAATCCAAGCATGCTTTAATCGGAAATTCCATCCCCAAGGATAACTCTATGCCCAGTGTTTTGTTAATCTCCTGCCAGGAAGACACTATTAGCCCAGACCAGGGATTGTTGTCATACAACCTTTGTATTCCCCTATAATCCATGTATATTAGATTTCTAATACCCCCCCTAGAAGACTCCGGTCTCTCCAATTCCACCCATAATGAAGGGTCATTATCCCCCATAAGGAGGACTAGTGGCTGAATCTGTGCAGCCCAATAATACTTTCTAAGGTCTGGCAAACCCAATCCCCCTTTCTTTTTGTTTTTAAGAAGAATGTTCCACCTTACTCTAGGTGGCCTTACAGACCAAATGAAACTAGATAAAGAGGATTTAAGTGCTTTCCAAAAAGGAGCTGGAGGTTTAAGTGGCAAGGACTGAAACAAAAATAAAAAACGTGGAAGTATATTCATCTTCACACTATCCACTCTATCCAATAAAGTAAGGGGCAATTCCGCCCATCTATGCAGATCTTCTTGGACTGCCTGCAACAATCTGTTATGATTAAAGGCATATAATTTGGAAATATCTCTGATTACTCTAACCCCCAGGTATTTAATATCTTCCTTCGCCCATTTATATTTACCAATTACTGGAAGTGTACCATCTCTGGACCACCCTATGGGTAAGAGTTCTGATTTGGAATCATTAATTTTAAACCCTGATACTACACTAAATGATTGTATCAAGGAATTAATCAGAGGCATTTGCCTCTCCGGATCCGTGATATATAACATGGTGTCGTCTGCATAAAGCGATACTCTGACCTCAACTCCCGTACTTGTATACCTCTATAGTCTTTCAACTGTCTTATGAGGGCTGCTAGAGGCTCAATACACAATGCAAATAATAAGGGTGAGAGTGGGCATCCCTGTCTGGTCCCTTTATTAATCATTATTTTATCCGAGATTACCCCATTCACCTTCACTCTCGCCCAAGGGTTTCTATATAAGTTTGCTATCCATTTTTGAAAGCCTTCCCCCAAGCCAAATTTCTCCAAGACCCAATCTAAAAAAAAACAATCTAACCAATCAAAAGCTTTCTCCGTCCAATGCCATTACCACCCTAAGAGTATCGGGGAATGCCCCGGAGGTGGACAAAACATTAAGCAGCAATCTTATATTATCTTGAATATGGCGACCTGGAATAAACCCTGTCTGGTCTTTATGTACCAACTCTGGCATAAATTCCTGTAATCGAGAACTCAAAATTTTAGCAAATATTTTGGCGTCCTGATTAATCAATGAAATGGGTCGATAGCTTCCACATTCTGACAAGTCTTTACCCGATTTTGGCAGTAAGGTAATCACCGCCTCATCCCAAGCGGCTGGAAATTTCCCCTGCTCTTGTGCTGCATTACAGACTCTAGCAAGTAAAGGGGCCAGCTCATCAGCAAAAGCCCGATAGAACTCTCCCACAAACCCATCCGGACCCGGGGCCTTCCCTCCCCTAAGGTCTTTAATGATTTTCTTTACTTCTTGATCAGAAATTGACCTATCCAACTTATTTCTTTGAGATTCTTCGAGCCCTGGTAATGTAACATTATGTAGGAAGTTTTTGACCTGCACTGGATGATCTGGTCCCCTCTCTCTCGAGTAAAGTTCCTGGTAGTATTGACAAAAACTACCTGTGATTTGTATTGGGTCAGAGGAAATGATCTGGGTGCCATGTTTTTTCAACCGAGGAATATATCTTTCTGCCTCCTGTTTTCTAAGTCTAAGGGCCAGTAAACGAGTCGCTCTTCCCCCTGATTCGTAGTATCTTTGTCTAGTATATCTCAAAGAATTTTCGGTTCTACTAATCATATCTTCATTATACTGTTCCCTGGCCTCTTGTAATTGTTCTAACACCCGATCATCTTTATTCTTTTTATGTTCCTTCTCCAGAGATCGTACAACTCCCAGTAGGCTCTGCACCCTAGCTTGAGTGCATTTGTGTTTATATGAGGAATAGCTAATAATTTGCCCCCGCAAGACAGCTTTTCAACCATCCCATATAAAACATATATGCTTATCCTCTTCCTTATTCTCTGCTATATACAGCTTGATGGAATCTTTTATTTGATTAACAAACCCTGTGTCATTTAAAAGTCCAGGATCAAACCTCCAACTCCCCATAGCTTTCACCCCGGGCCATTCTACCCTAGCACTGATCATGGCATGGTCCGAGAGGGTCACCGGGAGTATTGTTAAATCTGTTAAGTCATTAGCATATTTTATTTGAGTATAGAATCTATCTAATCTAGAGTATGACTTGGCTACCGACGAGTAAAATGTAAAATCTTTACCCTTTGGATTTTGTTGCCTCCACAGATCCACCCACCCCCCCCTTCTGTAATCAGGGTTCTGAGGAGTCTAAAGCAGGCTGTCTGCCCTCCTTTTCCCCCTGCACTCCTGTCAAGGGTGCCATCCTCAACACAGTTCCAGTCTCCCACCATTATTACTCTACCTGAGGGAAGGGAATCCACTGAAGTAAAGAATTGCCTGAAGAAAACTCCCGAACGGGGAGTGGGGGCATATACCGTTGCCAAATGGAGGGTATGTCCCATAAATTCTCCAGAAATTATCACAAAGTGTCCTGATCCACCTTTCTGTACCCGGTAAACCTTGAATGGGAGACCCCTATGTACTAATATGACCACTCCTGCTCTAGACGCCTCAGAACAGGAATCTGCGTGTACCCCTCCCACCCAAGTTCTACTTATTAGCATGTTCATGGTCAGACAGTTTGGTCTCTTGGAGACAGGCCACATCACATCTCAACCATCCCAATTCTTGTAGAATTCTTGCCCTTTTAACCACCCCATTTATCCCTTTGACATTAACAGAAATTATTTTAAGTGACGCCATATTGATATTTGGGGTCTCTCTCCATAATTGTTCCTCTGGTCCCTTCGTACCAAACAAGAACCTTAGCTAACTCACATATATATAAGTCTGTTGAGTAAAATAGATAGGATAGTAAAGAGAAGAAAGAAGAAGATATACAACTACAACCAACTATAACCGCATTAAACCTCATGCAGTTCAGTTTAACCGTGGGTGAAAAGACACCCGTACAACCCAACTTAAATGAAAACCCTTTTAAAAATAGGAATTAAAAAGTAAAAAGGGGGAGAAAAATAAAGAAACCACTCCAATAGGAATAAAAAGAAAAAATAACAACTGGGTAGCAGTCGTTGACTGGATACCCACTAGCTCAGTCAGAGCTATAAGTAAACCTGGGGGTTAAGGTGTTTACTCCCCAGATGCTAGGAACACAAGGCCCTAGATCAATAGGAGAAAAAGTGTCTATTGATGCTAAAGGGCAGGCTCTCAGGAACCCCAAGGGCTAACCCTCTCCTACTATGAATGGATCCGGTTTTGGCTAGACCTTGAAATCGAGCACCCCGGGCACAATACTTAACACTAAAGTACCAAACTGAAATGGGGATAGCCAAGAATAACCACTAAAATAATTGCAAGGCAAACCCCATTATGTTTAACGATATGGGACTGTACAATTTTCTAGGAAGGGAACCCATCACAACAGGGACCGGAGTACCCCCTTCCCGAGCTGGGATAACCCCCCTTCCATCTTGCGATAAACACGGGGCCCAAAATTACAATTCCATCCCCCAAATCAGCCCTTTTAGAATCATTTGCTCTTTTCGATCCTCATTTGGTTTTAATCACAACAGTTTCACTACTTTCCAATACCCCCCAACTCGAGTATAATGTGCTTACCAGAGGGACTCTTACTTTTGGTGCCATGGGTCCTATCTAAAAAAAAAACCTCCTACTGGAAACACACACCCAGCTCTATTACGATCCCTTTTGCCCTCTAAGGGAACATCCAAAAAAAAAAAAAAAAAACACAAAACAAAGTTTCCAGCCATTATGAAGTCCAGCATCGGAGCTTCCTAGGGGGACACCCTGCTAATGAAAAGAAACAACGGAACAGAGTTTCTTTCAGGGATAACACACAAACCCCCTTATTCAGTCTCCATCTCCAACTCTTCATCTCGAGCAGGATTCCAGACCCAGGTTAGGAGCTTTCAAAGTTTATAAAGCTGCAAACAGTCCATGTTCCCTTCAGGTCTCTTTGGTATGCAACCATCTCACCATATCTGCGTGCAATGGGAGCAGGGCTTCTTCTCGCCTCCTTACATGTTTCATTGAGCCCGGGGCAATAGACCACAACAAGTCCTCGATCTCTTTCTCCGCTTGTTCCTCCTTCATGTCTGGGATAGGTACCTCATGGGTTGTAAGGAAAGGAATGGCCGCAAACAACGAATCAAAGATTTTCGTCCCACCTTCATTTTGTACCCAGAGCTTCACAGGATATCTAAGGTATGCTTTAAACCCTTTGTCTCTCAGAGCTTTTACCACCTGCAGTACTTTTTTCCTTTGAGCAAGCATGGGGGGGGGAACCTTGGTCTACATAAAGCCTCTGGCCATCCAAATTGAGATTTCTCTTCACCCAGGTCAGATTTATGATCTTTTCTTTCATTGTGTACCTCAAAAATTTTACAATTATCGACCTAGGAGGTGCCCCTTCTTTTGGCTTAGGAGCGATAGACCTATGCGCTCTTTCAATTTCCGTCTTGAAGTCTTCTTCCAGACTCAGCTCTGTTTTTAACCAGGAATCAATGAATTCTTCCATACATGGAGGATCCACCCCCTCCAGAATGCCAAAAATTCTGATATTATTACGGCGGGCTCTCGCCTCCGCATCCTCCACCCTCGCAGTTAATTCTTTTTCTCTTTTGTGGAGGTAGGCTAAGGATCTACCAAAGGCCATATGCTCCGCTTGCAAAGTTTCAACATGGGTCTCCACAGCTGTCGTGCGAGCCTCTAGCTTCTTAAAATCATTTTGTAGGCCCATGATTCTGGCATCTATTCTGTGGAGTATTCTCAACATTCTGTGCCCATCTGCTTTGGTAAAAGTGGATGTCGCTTCGGATCCTGAACCGTCAGAGTCTTCCCCTGAGGCTGTAATTACTGAGGAGCGGGATCCGGATGGACTCACAGGCCTCGAATCAGTCCGACCCCTTGAACCACCTTTATCTTCGCCAGTGAGCTTTTTTTCGTTTGTCCCATTTTGGAATCAGCTACAAGGACCGGAAAGTATTGGATAGAGCATTCAAACCCCTCGGTGGTGATCGAGTCACTTAAATTGTATCCCCGAGGTGCCAGAGCTTCAAATTAGGCCGCCATCCATCTCATGACGTCACCGGAAGTCCACATGTGTTTTTTTTAATCCTCCTTTTCTTAGACATCAGCCAGGATTTCCATTTATCTATTAGCCTATCAGCTAAACCTAATTAAAGTAGCTAATTTACCATTCCATGTCTCCTATTCCAAACATAACACCTAGAATAGAATTATTATCTTCTACCAGTTGCACACCTGCCTTATCTGTGTTGACTGGGTCAGTTGTTACCAAGGAGCATCCCTTTGCTTTTCTACAGCTATACTTTGGATCCAGAAATCTCTGTAAAATCCTGAAACAAATTCAAGGTTGTTCTGACTGATCTTTCATCTGGTAACAACAGACATATGTCATCTGCATAAGCAACCACATTCAGTGGAAATGGACCACTCAGGGTAGGAAGGAAGAGTACCTCAATATGTGTGGCAAGCTTTCTCAGAACAAGGTCTATACAAAATATGTATAATGTAGGACTAAGTGGGAAGCCTTTGCAGATCTTACAGTAGTGCCAAGATTTCCATTCACTAGGGAGGGTGATGGCGGTATCATACAGAAATTTAAGTAACTCAATAAACCCAGAAAGTAAACAATAAAGTTCAAGAACATGTCACGTAAATGAGTGAGATACCTTGTTGAATGCCTTCTCCTGATCCAGAATAGGAGAAGTCCTCCAGCATGACCAGTGTTACCTGCCGTAGCAGCCTCTCTGATTAAAAGTGAACTATCCTATATCTTTCTTCCCAGGATTGAACAGGTCTGAATTGGCAAAACCACATGAGATGCCACCTGCATTAGCTTCTTAACTACGATCTTTGTCAAAATCCTTTTTTTAAATAATGTGTTATATAAGTTAGTTTACTTTTTTATTTGTTCATTTAATCTAACATTTAATGTTTTAATTGAGGCATTAAATACAATCTTACCACATGATGTACCACAAGGTGACAAGCATTAGCTAGCAGAGCAATAGCACAGCATGATAATATTTATATATACTAGTGAGAAAATAAAATATTTTAATGAGTTTAATACTTGATCTATGTGTGCTGTTGATGGACTATAGGTCTAGAACTTGAGGTTAAGCATGGTGAAAAATTAGACAGCTGTATTTAGATCTGTATAATTTAGTACAATTTAATTGGAGTTCAGGATACCATTTCGAACAGTAGTATAAAATGGTGCTCATATTGTTTGAGAGTACAGTATATTCCTTATTATTTTTGTATTATTCAATCTTTTTCATTTTTAGGATATACACCATAAAATCTATCTATATAGAAAATACTGGAGGGTCAGAAATCTTCCACTTCATCAGTATACATTTCTTGGCTAAAATAGTGTCATTTGTCGAAATGTTCATATGTATTCAGGAAGTGTTGTCATGGATGCTGGTATATCCACAGCCGAATCAAGGAATCTCTAGGGGTGGAGAGGGAGACCGGGTTTGAACTTGGAATTTTCTGCCTAATTTCAATTGGGATTGTTGGGCTTGATTTTAACTTGCCTCCTACCTGGCGTGTTTGGAGCCGGAGGATCTAAATTCCTGGGTGCCAAATATGAAAAACACACCTGAGCCTAATTGGCTCTCTGCCCATGATGACTCAGTTAGCTCTGCACAAAAGGCTGCACCCAAGCCCCATAGCAACATCCACAGCTAAAATAGTGTAATTTGTCAGAAATGTTCATATGTATTCAGGAAGTGTTGTCATGGATGCTGGTATATCCGCAGCCAAATCAAGGAATCTCTTGAGGTGGTGATAGAGACCATGAGGAGCTGGTCCACCCCACCATGGACTACAATCAGAGCTGTAATCTACCGAGGGGAATCCTTGGGGTTGAGGCACCAGCTTGTTCTGTATGCCGGGTGGCCTTCCCCAAAGCAATCCTGCAGCAAGACCAGATTTGAATTTTTCCTCCCACCCACCCCATTCCCTCTTCCTGTTAAAAGCATGATTGCCCCTCCCACAAATGCTAAGAGCTGAATTAGAGACTTTAACTGGAGTGGAGGTCCCTCACTGAACACTGACTATCTGTCCATTTGCGAAACTCCTGTGTCATATGGCTTAGATAACAGAGTTGTGGACTATAAACCCAGAGATAGGCACTCTCGTGTTAAGGGAGGGAAAAGAGGATGCTAGGTTTCTCCATCTAATGTCTAATACTTTGCTGCTTATACCCAGTAATTCTCTATGATAATAGTGTGGCTTGTATATTTCTGCATTCGCCCAATTAATTTTGTGATACAGTACTGTTCTACCATGTCCAGAATTAATGGGTTTGCATCTTAGGATTGTGATACATAAGGGAAGGGTACATGTAGTGCCCCAGGGAAATTGGGAGAACCACAGAAAATAGGGGATCCTCAGATATATGAGGGGTCAGACAGTTATGGGGACCCTGTCAGCTTAATGGGAAACCTTGAAAAGCTTTGGTGACCCTCTGAAACACAGAACAGGCCCAACTCCAGCAGACAGTCCTAGTAGTCTAAATTCAGGGTTTTAAAAGAAAACTTTTTTTTCTTTCCTCTCCCTCCCTCCTGCTCAAGACCAACACCCAGCCAGCCAAAGCCAAACCAGTTGGGCAACATTCCTGTCCCCAGTGGAGAAGGAAGCCAGGCTGAGCCCTCTCAGCCAATCCCTGTGGCCAGGGTAGATTCAAATCTGGAGACTTTTTTTTTAAGCCACTGACCCAGCTTCAGGACCTCTGGATGGTAGCCAGGACTACCCCAGCCTAGAGGAGGCTTTGCCAGGCTGGAGGGAGGGGAGAAAGAGTTTGACCAGGGAGGGTGAAGGACAGCAAGGCAATGGATGTCGGCTTTCATTTTAGGAGGTTGAAGCGAATCCCCTGGGTCCCTTTAGTGTAACTCCCTCCAGAAGATCCCCAGTAGCAGCCTCGGTCAGTTTTTGCAGAAATCTGCCATCTAGTCGGGTCACCCAGGGTGTCGAGTCACTTCATTTGGCCAGGAAACAGACCCAGTGAACCTTTCATGCAGCAGTCTCCAGGAGAAGAGGCCTTATCACTCCTTTGTGGTTGTGAATTGCCCTGAGTACAGAAATCTTGGTTGAACT
This sequence comes from Neoceratodus forsteri, assembly GCA_016271365.2. Taxonomy (NCBI): domain Eukaryota; kingdom Metazoa; phylum Chordata; order Ceratodontiformes; family Ceratodontidae; genus Neoceratodus; species Neoceratodus forsteri. The sequence goes on along the minus strand of CM057454.1, from coordinate 371,531,349 downwards.
CCAGGGGCTCCTGCACACACCTCACACCTCATCCAGAAGTCCTCTGGTGCCTCTTCTTCGACCCAGGGAGGGTCCCTGGGAAGCCCAGTATCTCCTGCACCCACTTCCAACAACCTCCACCAACTCCAAGTGTTCACCATGTCACCCCAAGTTTGAGCTGCAGGTCATAAGTGGTACTCAGCTGGTAGCTAGGGCCCACCAAAGTGAGTCAGGTTAGGGGCCGCCCCAGCTCTAGCTTGAGGGACTTAAGCCATCCACCAAATTTGGAGTCACATTGCCAATTCTCCTGAATAGACATTGTCTTAAAATAGTAACAGTACTGGTGGCCTATACCAAGGCCTTGCTGAGGATTGCCAGGCTCTGTGCCCCATTCCCTGAGGTGGCATAAGTACCGGTGGTCCATGCAATAGGCCACACCAAGGGTCGCCACATGCTTGATTGTACTGCCCATAGGTGGCTTGTGTTCTAGTGATGCATCAAGAGGTCACATCAAAGATTGTCAGATTCTGAAGCTGCAGGGGTAAGATGGCAAGGGTTCTGGGTGCCTGCCCAGAGGTCGTCCAGTGGATCATCACACCCATCATCCTTTCCTCGACTAGAGATCACCTGCCTGAGGTCACCACAGCCAACATCCCCAGATAAGGGTCCTCTTCCCCTACAACTGGGCATCAACACCCATCCTCAACCAGGTGCTTCGCTTTCGATGTTGCCTCAGTGATGTCAGGAGTCACCTTCTTCCCAGGGCCAGGAGGCCTACAGTGTTTTACTTGGTTTTGTTTCACTGGGGGATGCCCCATTTTTATGGCCTGTGCAGGAAGAGCTTCCTTAGGTCCACCCTCAGCAGTCGGCCAACCAAAATACTAGAAACCCAAGCTTGGTGCATCGGATTGCTACACCTTTAAGACTTGAATAACCTGGACTTTTGTAGGAACGTTAGTGGGGCCAGTTTGTGGTCCTGGTAACCTTATTCACTCTTTGTCATGTGTATAGTGTTAGTGAATGCTAAGTATTTTCTGTGTGCTCCAACTGTGGCTAATAAACTTTGCATCTTGGCTCTAGAGTACGTCTCCAGCCTCTCCTTCCAGATTTATCTGGCATCACCCTAAACTATAGGGATACGAACCACCACAGCTCATCCACCACAAAAACTTGGTGTAGTCAGTAGGATCAGAGTCAACAAGGAGCCCAAAGCCAGAGCAACTCCAACCCAAGATGCCTTCAGATACTGAGGGAGCCACAGCATCTTCCTCACCTTCAGTTCAACCACCCCCAATAATGATGCCTTATTACTTCGGGGCACCATGGCTACCAAGGTACAGGGGGGACCGAAACTCAGACACCTGCAGCCTCACCAACTTCAGTGCGAAGCTGCAGGCTATGTTCCGTCTCTACCAAGTGCCAGAGCAACAGAGAGTGGAAATCCTGATTGGACAGCTGTGAGAAGCTGCCAAATGGGAAGTTGAAAGCTGGTCAGATGGACAAAAGGACACTGCTGAATGGATCCTGACCCAGCTAAGTGACATCTTTGACAAGTGGAGTGTCTCAGACCTCAAAATGAAATTCTTCTGTTGTACACAGGCCCCCAAAAGACACTCCGGGACTTTGCCTTGAGCCTGCAAGAGGCAGACCTGGCCCTGCAAAAATGAGACCCGAGCGAGGACCATGACCCAGACCAAGTATTGATAGAGCGGTTCATCGAGGGGGCCTGGAGAGAGCCTCAACATCAGAAGCTGCAGATGTTGCACTGCCAAAATACAGATGCAAAGTTTGTAGACTTCAAGGAGGGAGCCATAGAAGTCCTAGGCTCTGGATGACTTGAGGAAGAGATGGTGGCCTTCTGGCAGATGGCTGGTGTTGCCGGAGCCATGGCCACTGGGGGGCCAATGTCTGAACTCTGCTCGTCTTGCAATGCTTTCACCAGATGGAGGGCAGAGAAGGATTTCAGCCAGGAAAAAGAGTATCTACTAGATTGGCTAGAACATGACTCCTACCCCAGAGGAGATAGAGAAAAAGTGTACCATCATGTCACTCAAGCTCAAGACTGGCAGAATGACCAGGCAAGAGACAGTACCAGAGAGATGTCCCGCCAGCTGGAGTCCATGTTGCAAAGACTAGCAGAAGTTTGCCAAGTCGTACAGGACCTCCAGGGGAGCTGGGGCCTAGGGCATTCTATGGACCATCCCCGATGCCCAGCAAGACCAGACCAAAGGAGTATGGGCTGGCAACCCACTGACCAGTTTGACAATCATGGGCGACCTATCTGCAGGCACTGTGGCATCAGTGGCCATGTGGAATGACATTGTATCCAGGAAGGAGAAGTTGCTGTGCCATTAAACAGGGTGTCCCTGAGGCAGTGGACCAACCCTCAGGAAGAAAGCTCCTAGGTCCAAACCCAAACCTGGAATGGTCAAAGTACGTAAGGAGGTGCCCGACTGTTCCCATCAAACTCAATGGTATCACTTTTACAGCACTTCTGGACACCAGCTCCCAAGTTACCACTATTCAAGGCTGACATTTCCTCAAGCACTGGACCCAAGACCAACTACTATGCCCTCCAAAGAATTGGCTCAACCTGATTGCAGGCAACCGAATGAGTATCCCTTACTTGGGCTACCAGGAAATGGACATTCAGCTGGGAGTTAAGGTTTACCCACAACAAGGGGTCATCATTAGCAACACTGATGATGACAACCTCCCTCCATTGATCTTGGGGATGAATGTACTGGACAACTGTCATGAGGAATTGCCAAATGCCCTCTGGAAGCAAGCAGCACAGCTCCCACAAGCCAGTAAGAAGGCCTGGCAGCACACAATCAATATATTGCAGTGTCACCAGTGGTTTGCCAATGCTGAGGTGGAAATTGGGAAATTCCTGATTCTTGATGTCCAGCCAGTCAGACTGGACCTAGGTACAGAGGCCATACTGCTATGCAAAGCTAAGGTGGGACTGCAAGGCAAGGACTATGTGGCTGTAGTTGAACCACTCAGTGCCACAGGGGAGAAGACAGTGATTGTTGCATGGAGTCTCACAACAGTTACCAAGGGGCAGGTCCCCATCCGCATCTTGAACTATGGCACAACTCCTGGTAAGCTACACCGGAATCAGCCTGTGGCCTGATTGATAAAGATCCAAAGTGAGGACATAACTGAGCCCTCAGCAGACCATGAAGAGAATGTCTTTCAATTAAATGGAGCTGTAGGCCCTGAAGAAGCAGATGCCAAGAGCTGGCTTGAGGAAATTGACTTGGGCACCAAAAAAAACCCTGAAGAAGACAAACGGGGGTTGCTGTTGATGCTAGAGAGACTAGAGAGAGTCTTTTTGAAACACCCCCTTGACTTTGGGTGTACCAAGAGCGTGCAGTACCGCATAGTCAGAGGACAGCACCCACGCATCAGAGATCGATTCCACCCTATTCCACCTGCACTATACCAACCAGTGAAAACCATGCTCCAGGAAATGAAGGATACCAATGTCATCACTGAGAGTCACAGTCCATTGGCTGCTCCAATAGTACTGGTCAATAAAAAGGATGGGCAAATTTGCTTCTGTGTCAACTATCAGAAGCTGAACCAAGTGACGCACAAGGATGCTTACCCATTACCATGGATAGAGGATTCCCTGGCAGCATTGAAATCAGCATCCCTGTTTTCAACCCTAGACTTGGCTAGTGGCTACTGGCATGTTCCCCTTGCACCAGAAGACAGGGAGAAGTCTGAGTTTGTGACCCCCATGGGCCTCTATGAATTTACTCGAATACCATTTGGATTGTGTAATGCCCCGGGGACCTTTCAGCGACTAGTGGAACACTGCTTGGGGAGCCATCATTTTGACATGGTCCTCCTCTACTTGGATGACATCATCATTTACTCTAAAACCTATTCTGAGCACCTGCAGCACATTGAAACTGTTCTTACCTGCCTAGCTGACTATGGGCTCAAGGTCAAGCCATCAAAGTAGCACCTGCTCAAAAAAGAAGTTCACTACCTGGGGAATGTTGTGTCTAAGTACGGAGTGTCATCAGACCCAGACAAGATTCAAGCAGTGCATGAGTGGCCAACTCCAGTCACAGTATGGGATGTAAGGAGATTCCTGGGGTTCATAGGGTACTACCGGCGATTTGTCCCTAAATTTGCCCAGGTAAGTGCCCCACTGTATGAAATGCTCAGGGGAACAAAGCAACTGTGCAAAAGCAGCCCAGTGCAGTGGGGTTCAGCCCAGAAGCTCTCCTTCAACAGCCAAAAAGCAATGTTGATCCAAGCTACAGTACTTGTCTATCCAGATTATCAACTTCCCTTCACATTATATACTGAGGCCAGCAATTGAGGGCTAGGGGCTGTTCTCTCCCAGGACCAGGATGGTGTTGAGAGGGTCATCGCTTATGCAAGCCATGGGCTCTGTGGAGCTGAATGGAATGATGATCACTACAGCTCCTTCAAGCTGGAATTTCTTGCTCTAGTGTGGGCCATCACTGAGAAATTCAAAGCTTACCTAGCCACCACACCCTTCACAGTCTACACTGACAACAACCCCCTTGCTCATCTGAACACTGCATGACTGGAAGCACTCGAGCAGAGGTGGGCCTCAAGACTTGCCAACTACAATTTTACAATCAAGTACCATGCCGGTAAATTCAATGCAAATTTATTTTATTTATTTATTTATTCACAATTCGGATTTACAACCTATGAGTCAAGGACTCATTTACAAATGCACCTCATTGCAGGGGGAAGACAACATTTTGGTGGAGCAAAACAGTGGGTAACAATACAGGTGAGATACAAAAAGAGGATACAAAGCAAAGCAAAGCAATTTCAGTGATACCATGGAGCACGCAGGTTTCAATGCATGGTGTACAGACTACAAGTAAGCTAATCTAAATAAACTAGTACATATTTAATACTATAAGGTCCCTAGAGATACTAGGTGGTGGTTACCTGGGGGGGGTGCAGAGGGGTAGTTGCTAGGGAGAGGGTGGACTGGGAGGACTGTGTCTGTAGAATGGCTCAGGCGGAGCTCTTGGTAAGGCCCTGTCATGGGCATTTGCAGCTCCAAGTGTCAGTGAGGTGTTTGCGTAGGTCGATTTTGAAGGAGCCATTTTTAGAGATGTTTTTGATGTGAGTGGGGAGGGAATTATACCAGGAAGGGGCTCTGTAGTGGAAAGATCTTTGGGCAACCAAGGTCCTAGCTCTCAGCACCTGGAAGGTGGCTTTGGTTGTATTTCAGGTGGTGACCGAGTGGGTGGCCCATTGTAGGGATGTAGTGACTCCTGGAGGGGAGAACCCAAGTAGCGTATTTTTGGCCATTATACAGGTGTGATATTGCAGGCACTCTTCAAAGGTGAGTAGATTCGAGGAGGAGTAAAGCTGACATGTGTGCGTTCTGCTGGGGGCACCGGTCAGAAGCCTGTAGGCTTTGTTGATAGAGGTCTGGACTTTGGTGAGGGCAGTGGGGTCAGCCGCTGCATAGATACGGAGCCCATAATCAACCAAAAACGGGATTGAGGAGGTGATAGCCAGCCGTAGGGCATACTCAGGGAGGCAGTCTTTGTGGTGGTAAAGGAGTCCAATCTGGGCATTCATGGCAGAGGACAGTGAGATAAGATGGGCATGGAAGGAGAGAGCCGAGTCGAAGGTGATGCCCAGGTATTTGTATGTTGATACCTGTTCAAGGGGGTGTATTGTGCGCTGGGGAGGATGAGAAGGGGGGCATTTCTGGAGTTACTTTGGAGGTGTGCAAAAATCATAGATTTCATCTTCTTGTGGTTCAGAACCAGACGATGGCTGAGGAACCATTTTTCAGCTTGGCTGAAGGTGAGTTGCAAAGAGCTCTGCAGGGTGAGTGGGTTGGGATGGGAGGCGACAAGGACTGCATCATAGGTGTATAGAAGATTTTGCCCAAGCAGGAGCTGGGGAGGGTGTTTAGATAGAGACTGAACAATGTGGGGCCCAGGATGGAGCCCTGAGGGACCCCAGAGTGTACAGGTAGGGCAGTTGATAGGATGCCATTGATTTTGACCCATTGGGATCTGTCATGGAGGTAGCTAGAGAACCAGGCCAGGGGGCCAGATGAGAAACCAAGATGACGGAGGAAGTCAAGCAATAGGGGGTGACACACAGTGTCAGTGGCCTTGGATAGATCAATGAACACTGCCCCAGCAATATCCCCAGAGTCAAGTGCAGAGTGTATTTGGTGGAAAAACTCCAATAGGGCTGAAGTGGTGCTGTGTCCAGGACAGAAACCGTGCTGCTCTGGGCATAATATGTTGTACTTGGATAGACAATCCATGAGTTGGGTGGGTACTATTTTCTCCAGGGCTTTAGGGGAAGGAGGATGGAGATCAGTCTGTAGTTATTTGGTAGTGTGCAGTCTCCATTTTTATGAATTGGAGTACTTTCAGCCAATTTCCATGCACTCAGGAATTGGCCGAGGCATACAGACTGGTTAAAAAGGTCAGTAAGAGGGGCTAGCATGACATCAAGTGTTAGGCTGAGAATCCTGGAATCAAGGGGGTCACAACTGGGGTTGCGGCTGGAGAGGGCTTCTAGTAGGAGTGGTTTGGCATCACGGGGAGATATGGTCTGTAGGAGAAATGGGGGTGATTAATAGAAGGGGGGTTGGAGGCATGGATAGGATCGAAGAAGTGGGCAGGAAGGACTGCACTTAGGTCAGAAAAGGTCGTTTTGAGGCAGTTGGCAACAAGTGGGGGGTCAGTGGTGATTGTGCCGATAACAACCATCGGGGGGGGAGTGGGTTTTCCCATTAAGCTCCTTAATATTATCCCAGAAAGCTCGAGCAGAGCTCCAGGATGAAGCCAGGGTGGTATGGTAGTGTTTGGCCTTGGCTTGCCTTATGGCCCAGGTGCATTGGTTGCGAGCGGCATTATAGGCTTGTCTGTCTGCTATCCTGCCTGATTTGACCACAGTGTGCCACAGGTTATCTCACTGCTTCAGTTGCTGGATCAGGGAGGGAGAAATCCAGGCAGCATTGTGCCTTTTGGAGCGAGTGCTGGTAACAGGGGCAAAGATGTCACAGGCCTTGCAGAAGACTCTGGTGTGGAAGGCAAGAGCAGTATCTGTATCCGTTGCAAGGGAGATCAGGGACCAGTCGAGCTGGGCTAGGTAATGCTTTAGCTTATTAAGGCCCCCTGGGTGAAAGCGGGGGTGGGGGGTGACTTTGCCCATGGGATTGAGCATGGGGGAGGACCAGAAACAGAGGATAGGAGAGTGGTCACTAAGGTAGTTTGCTAGGACGTTAACAGACTTGATTTTGTGGGGGCAGTTGGAGAGTATTATATCAAGGAGGGAGCTGGACCCACTTGATTGGTTGAATCCGGTTGGAAGAGTCACTATTTGAGTTAGGTCAAGGGCCGTGAAGGTGTCCTTTATATGTGCTGCAGTGGAGCGAAGCCAGTTGATGTTGAAGTCACCTAGGATGAGCTGTTCAGCTTTGTGGGGGAGGGTAGAGAGATAGTCAGTGAGTGAGTGGATAGCTAGACTTTGGGCCCATGGGGGTATGTAAAGGGTTGTGAGATAAAGAGGGCCATGTTCCGGGTCAGGGGAGATTTGTAGGGTGATGGCTTGGACACCGTGGTCGAGCTTGGGGGTAGGTAGTGCGTGGCCGAGGAGGGAGTCAGGCAAGTAGACTGCACATCCTCCACCACGCTCACCCACACGACCGTCTCTGAAGAGGGTGAAGCCGGGGAAGGAGACAGCAGAGTTAGGGGTTAATGCGGACAGCCAAGTCTCCACTATGTCAAGAATGTCAGACCTGTGTTGGGTGACCCAGCACTGGAGTGCAGCAGTTTTCTTTGGGAGACTGCAGATTTTCATAGAGGCAATGTGGAGGCCCCGCCCAGTAGGGGGGGAAGAGGAGGTGGAATGTCCAGATCCGGGATTAGGGTGGACATTCCCAGAGAGCAGAAGGAGTAAGGTGATGAGTCAGAGAAGAGGACTATGGCGGTTGGGGTAGAAGTGCTTGGGCAGATGCAAGGATTTGGGGGGGCAGTGCAGGGGATGGGTAGGGAGTTAAGGGCAGATATGGCTAGGACAGAGAGAGAGCCCATCCTGCACCGTGTACAGGGGGCAGGGGAGTGGATGTTGGTGGGGGGTGTGGTTGGGTGATAGGGTGGTCCAGCGTGCGAGGTGGGTTATTGGTGAGTGGAAAACAGGTGGGGATGATAGGGGCAATGGGGGGATTGGTGAGTGGAAGCTGGCAGTCTGGCAGATGTGTGCTTACAACAGAGCTGGAGAGATTTACTGGAGGGATAGTGGGGGGGACAGCATAGTGAGGAGCAGAGCGAGTATAGAGAACACTACAAGGGACATACTGGAGTATGGGATGTGAGGAAGACAGATAAGTGGTGGCAGGCAGGATCCCCCCTAGTGGCCAACGAATATAATCTGCAGGTGGAGAAGTGGGCTGACTGGTTAAAAAGCATCTGCACTCTATTGGTTAAATCACCCTATATAGCTACGTGTCGACCAAGAATTGGTGGGGGTGGGGTGGGGGCAACACAGTGGTTCCAACTGTGCCACAGTCCTCCGCTTCTATACTATGCCTGCATTCTGTACCTGCAGAAGTTCGGCTTCGGGGGGGAGAAGGGTGTCTGCACTCAGGCCCTCGCAACCGACTGGAATCGGATCCAGGGGCATGCTGTGGAGAGGAAGCAGGTAACTGTTATTTATACTGTGGGAAAACGGGGTGGGGACTTGCAACACAACAGTTCTATTGGGACATGTAAATGGCTGCAGTGAGTATTTAGAAAAAATGCAGATGGTTGTAATGATTTTAAATGGCAGCAGTTGTTAAAGCTAAGCAAATGGCTGAAGTGATATTAAGTAAATTAACCTGGCAGCAGTTGTTAAAGTTAAAGTAATCACAGTTCCTGAGCTTCTTAAGGTACAAGATTAATTTTCTTTCAATACAGTAATCACAGTTCCTGAGTTCCTTTAAGGCACGATATTAATTTACTTTAAATACAGAAATCACAGTTCCTGAGCTCCTTTAAGGCACAGAAATTAGGACCATATAAGTAAAGGCAATGGGGATTCTGCCAAAATAGAAAAACTATCTCCACTGCTATGCCGACAGAAAATATATAGAGAAAAGGTGCCAAAGCACACAGTGGTTCCAACTGCGCCACAGTCCTCCACTTCTATGCTGTGCCCGCATTCCATACCTGCAGAAGTTCAGCTTCGGGGGGGAGGGCATCTGCACTCAGATCCTCGCGACCGACCAGGATCAGGATCCAGGGGATGGCTGCAGAAGTTCGGCTTCGGGGGTGTGTGTCTGCACTCAGGCCCTCACGACCGACAGGGATCAGGATCCAAGGGATAGCTGTTGCCCTGTCAAGGTTACTCACCCAAGATGAGATGAAGGAGAATGACAACCACAGAGAAGCTCTAGAGATGCCTCCCTTTCTCCAGATCCCTGTGGAGGTGGTACAAGCCTGCTGCTATAGCTTCCTCACAGCTGTCTGCCCTGCTGCAACTGCAGAAGCACTGGAAGATGACATGCCCGAGACATTAAAGGAAACCCCTGACTTATGGCAGCAGATCCAAGATCACAGTCCTGACAGCTAAAGGCCTTCATTAGTAACCAGCAGACCCTACCTCTGGAGGTCAGAAAGCATGCTGACCCAGAACTTGTGAAACTGTGGTGACATGTGGCTTGTATGACAGTTGTGGATGGAAGGCTTGTCCGCACCATCACTGACCCAAAGACACATGACCAAGTTCGACAAGTCGTCCTCCCTCGTGAAGCTGCAGATGTTGCCCTAGAGGCATATCATGACAAATCTGGACACTTTGGCTGCAAAAAGACAGATGCTTATATGAGAACCAGATTCTATTGGGTTGTGATGCATGAGGACATCCAAGAGTGGTGTGACAAATGCCCGACAAGTACCCCCAAGTGAGCACCGGGGCAAGATCAAAGAGCCCCATTACATCCAATCACTGTTCATGCACCCCTTAAGCTGGTGGCCCTGGACCATCTTAAAGTAGACCCCAGTGGGAATGGCCTAAACTACATTCTCACCATGACGGACCACTATTCAAAGTTTGTCATTGCTGTGCCTGTCCGTGATCTTTCAGCCCGAACCACTGCTGGAAAGTCCTGGAGGCAGTTTGTTCAACCCTATGGTCACCCTACCAAAATCCTGACTGATTAAGGTTCAGCATTTGAGTCTCACTTGTTTAAAGAACTGTGTGCCTTGAAAGGAGGGCAAAAGAACCACACCACTGCCTATCACCCTCAGGGCAATGGGCTCTGTGAGTGGGTCAATCGGACTATCCTTGACATGCTCAGAACCCTACCAGAGTCTCTGCGACTGCACTGGCCAAGACTTTGCCCAGAGCTAGTGTACTTCTACAATAACACAACTCACAGCAGCACTTGGTACTCACCATACTATTTGATGTTTGGTCATCATGGGAGATTCCCCATGGAATTGGTTCTAGATGTAAAACCAAACACAGTAAAACTGCTCAATACCACTACCGAGTCAGTGACTGAGCACCATCAACGAATACAAGATGCTGGAAAAATAGTGGAACAAAACATGGAGAAAGTGTGGGAATGACAGAAAGCAAACTATGATGTCCAAGCCCATGCAATGCCTCTGGCCATCGGTGAAAGGGTACTATTAAGAAAGACTCGCTGCCACAAGCTGGATGTCAAATGGGAATCAGAACCATATTTGATTGTTCAGATCCCGTTCCCGGACTTACCTGTTTACAAGATCCAAGAGAAGTCTGGCAGGAAGCAGCCACAGATTGTTCATCGCAACAGACTTAAACCCTGCACCTTCAGAGCTGCTCCACCATCTGGAAGTCACCTCCTGGACAGTAATCTGGAGGAGAGGTGGGAACTACTCCCAACTGAGGAAAACACCCCAGAGTCATTTCCCACCCTGCTACTAACCCCATCGCTGCATCCAATGGTGCCACACCCTCCAGTAGCCACTGCTGCAGAGCCCCATCAACGTAGATCCCAGAGGTCAAACTTTGGGGTACTCCCTGAGAGGTATGTGACTGAAGCTGTACAAAGGGTGTCCCCATACAAGTAGACAGATGAAAGAAGAGTCAAGACCACTGCCCAGTTGTAAATGTAGTTTATTGAAATGTTCTAAGATGTAAATCAGAGCTTTAAAGATGTAAGGAGTCATAAATGTTTTCTCATACACTGACAAAACCACTACCATAATGTTTATAGTGTTAGGAAAACATGGAATTAAGGATTTAAAGTTTATAATTTGTAGGATGTTAAGAATCTTTTGCTACCATAACACGGGCGAGGAATATGTCATTACTTATGGCTGGAACTGTCAAAGAGTTTAAGATTCAGAAGGTAAAAATTTGGGAAATATATGAGGACATGTATTGTTAGGTGGGCCCGAATCTGTACTGCCCCAGGGAAATTGGGAGCACCACAGAAAATAGGGGATCCTCAGAGATATATGGAGTCAGACAGTTATGGGGACCCTGGCAGCTTAATGGGAAACCCTTGAAAAGGTCTGGTGACCCTCTGAAACGTAGAACAGGCCCAACTCCAGCAGACAGTCCTAGTAGTCTAAATTCAGTGTTTTAAAAGAAAACCATTTTTTTCTTTCCACTCCCTCCCCCCTGCTCAAGACTGACACCCAGCCAGCCAAAGCCAAACCAGTTGGGCAACATTCCTGTCCCCAGTGGAGAAGGAAGCCAGGCTGAGCCCTCTCAGCCAATCCCTGTGGCCAGGGTAGATTCAAATCTGGAGACTTTTTTTTTTAAGCCACTGACCCAGCTTCAGGAGGCTGACCTCTGCATGAAGGAGCCAATCCCCTGGCAGGTATCAAGGACCACCTCAGCCTAGAGGAGGCTCTGCCAGGTTGGAGGGAAGGGAGAAAGAGTTTGACCAGGGAGGGTGAAGAACAGCAAGGCAATGGATGTCGGCTTTCGTTTTAGGAGGTTGAAGCGAATCCCCTGGGTCCCTTTGGTGTAACTCCCTCCAGAAGATCCCCAGTAGCAGCCTTGGTCAGTTTTTGCAGAAATCTGCCATTTAGTTGGGTCCCCCAGTGTGTCGAGTCACTTCATTTGGTCAGGAAATAGACCCAATGAACCTTTCATGCAGCAGTCTCCAGGAGAAGAGGCCTTATCACTCCTTTGTGGTTGTGAATTGCCCAGAGTACAGAAATCTTGGTTGAACTCCAGGGGCTGCTGCACATACCTCATACCTCACACCTCATCCAGAAGTTCTCCGGTGCCTCTTCCTCGACCCAGGGACAGTCTCTGTGAAACCCAGTATCATCTGCACTCACTTCCAATGACCTCCACCAATTCCAAGTGTTCACCATGTCGCCCCAGGTTCAAGTTGCGGGTCGTAAGTGGTAGCCAGCTGGTAGCTAGAGCCCACCAAAGTGAGTCAGGTTAGGGGCTGCCCCTGCTCTAGCGTGGGGGACTTAAGTCATCCACCAAACTCGGAGTCACATTGCCCATTCTCCCAAATAAACATTGTCTTAAGGTAGCAACAGTACCAGTGGCCTATACCAAGGCCTTGCTGAGGATTGCCAGGCTCTGTGCCCCATTCCCTGAGATGGCATAAGTACTAGTGGCCCGCACAAGAGGCCACACCAAGGGTTGCCACACTCTTGATTGTATTGCCCATAGGTGGCTCGTGTTCCAGTGATGCATCAAGAGGTCACACCGAAGATTATCGGATTCTGAAGCTGCAGGGGTGAGGTGGTAAGGGTTCCGGGACCTGCCCAGAGGTCATCCAGTGGATCATCGTACCCAGCATCCTTTCCTCGACTAGAGATCACCCGCCTGAAGTCACTGCAGCCGACATCCCCAGATAAGGGTCCTCTTCCCCTACAACTGAGCGTCTACACTCATCCTTGACCAGGCGCTTCCCTTTCAATGTTGTCTCAGCGACGCCAGGAGTCACCTTCTTCCCAGGGCCAGGAGGCCTACAGTGTTTTACTTGACTTTTGGTTCACTGGGGGGGGACACCCCATTTTATGGCCTGTGTAGGGAGCGCTTCCTTAGGTTCATACTCAGCAGTCGGCTGACCAAAATAGTAGAAACCCAAGCTTGGTGCATCAGATCACTACACCTTTAAGATTTGAATAATCTGGACTTTTGTAGGACATTAGTGGGGCCAGTTTGTGGTCCCGATAACCTTATTCACTCTTTCTCATGTGTATAGTGTTAGTGAATGCTAAGTCTTTTCTGTGTGCTCCAACTGTGGCTAATAAACCTTGCATCTTGGCTCTAGAGTACGTCTCCAGCCTCTCCTTCCAGATTTATCTGGCAACACCCTAAACTATAGGGATACTGACCACCACACACACACACACACACACACACACACAAAAAAAAAAAGCCAGGAAAGGCTGTCACTAGATATAAGTGTTGATTGATAAAGGGTGATCCACAAAAGATGGTGGGAGCTGGGATCGTACTGGGAGCACTCTATATCCTAACAATTATTGGGATTGATAACATTACCACTGAGCAGGGCTGGTCTCAAAAAATGGTGACAGACCTGATGGGGGTCATTTTGCCACAGGGTGTCAGCATCCTTGTTTCAGGGCTAGCATCACCACTATATACATTTTGGAAAAGGTTTTTTTTGTTGAACGCTGCAAGGTACATCAGGGGATAGAAGTCTAAAATAAATCTCCCCTCTCATATGCCTGCCAAAGTCCTGTCAATTCTCCTGGGCCTCCTGCTTCTGATGCGGGGGGTGACATAGAGCCAAACCCTGACCCCCCCAAGGACCAGTATCCCTAACCTAACACCCAGCACACCAGAGTGGGTCAATGCTAGGGGTGTGAGGCTGGTCCATATGAATATCTATAGCCTTAGGCCCAAGATGCCCTAACTTGAGGCCTGGGCTAGCCTCTACTCCCCTGATATAATTGGTATCTCAGAAATGTGGCTTAAACCTAACGTACTTCCTCATGAGGTGGAACTACAAGGCTTTAACACTTTTAGGAAAGATAGGAAGGAGAAGAAGTGTGGGGAAGTCCTTCTCTATGTCAAACCCCAAATCAACGCTACTACGTTCATTACCCCAGAACTGGAAGGAAGGGGGTGTGAAGTAATATTTGTCAAACTTCTCCTAGGAGGAATCAAGCCACTCCTGGTCAGTTGTACTTACAACACACCGAAGAAGGCCATGGAAGCCCTAAAATTGCTCACTGATACCTTACCTACTCTGCCTAAATGTGAAAAAATTATACTTGGGGATTTTAACTTAAACTGGGGTGAAAAGCTAAACGGGGAAGTCAAAAACAGCATAGAGGGAGCTAACTATACCCAGTTGATATGAGAGCCTAAATGTATCAGTCAAAAGACTGGGAACTATACCACCCTTGACTGGGTATTATTGTCCAATCCAGAGAGGGCCAAAATGGTAGGGACGTGTGCTGACTCACTCAGTGACCACACCCCAATTTTTCTGTCATGGGGGGACAATTTCCCCAAACAACCCCAAAGAACCTTCTGGACCAGAAATTATTCAGCATTAAATGATGGCTACTTCCTTAAAGCCCTATCAGAAGTGGACTGGGCCCAGGCCCTCGATGCTTCTAACATAGACAAAGCCTTAGAAGGGTTCACCAGACATTTCTGTTGGCAGCGAACAAGCACATACCTCTAAAAAAGATTTGGGTCAAAGGTCATAATGTCAGGTGGCTCAGCCTAGCTCTAAAGAAGAGGATGAAGGAAAAAGACAAAACCTGGGAAAAATAGAAACAATCTAACCTACAGCAGGACTGGGTGAAATACCGGGAAGCCAGAAACAGGTGCAAGAGAAAACTCAAAAATGCAAAAAAGAGCTACTTGCACGGGCTCCAATCCAGGAACTTACTTGATCCAAAGAAGTTCTGGGGCCACATAAACTTGCTACTCAAGGGGAACAAGAGAGAGGGGACCAGCATAATAAAAGCAAATGAGATACCTCTATCCACCCCAAAAGACACTGCCAATGTCTTTAATGATTTCTTTCTGGATCTACAGAGGTTCAGAACTGGAAACCCCAGCCCAGACCAGGGTAACCAAATGAACCCAGGAAAACCCCCCTCAGGGCCCAGAATTTCACCTTAAACTGGTCTCAGCAGGAGAAGTCCTAAAATTACTTAAGGGCCTGAAACCAGAAGGAGCTGTAGGGCATGACAATCTCGAGATAAAGCTGCTGAAAATTGGAGCCCCCATTATTGAAGGACCTGTAACCCAACTATTCAACAGGTCCCTGATGGAAGGGAACATACCTGCCCTTTGGAAGGTTGCACTGGTAACTCCAATCCCGAAAAGTGGGCCGCACAAAGACATGGAAGATTTCAGACCAATCTCTATTCTCTGCACCTTAAGCAAGCTGTTGGAGAAGGTGGTCTACCAACAGGTTAATAACTACCTGGAGCGGCACAACCTACAGGTAGACCAACAACATGGCTTTAGAAAAAGACATGACACGGAAACAGCCCTGATAAGCTTTACCACTGACATCTACGAAGCCTTAGATCAGAACAAATTGCTTGGGGCAGTCTTCATTGACCTAACCAAAGCTTTTGATTTTGTCGATTACCAGCTACTTCTAGACCGACTTAGGGGACTGGGTCTTGGCCCAGGAGCCCTAAAGTGGTTTACTGATTACCTTCACGGCAGGACACAATTGGTCCAGTGTAATGGAGCTAGAGCAGACCAGTGTCCAGTATCTGATGGAGTCCCACATGAGTCTATCTTAGGCCCCCTACTATTCTCCCTGTTCATCAACAACCTACCCCTTCACTGCGGAGGGGGAAAGGTCACGCTATATGTAAATGATGCAGTGCTGTACAGAACCAGGAAGGACACTAGGTCCTTAAATTTGGAGCTGAACAGGGATTTCACAACCCTCAAAGCATGGTGCCAAGCAAACAGGCTGGTCTTGAACAGCAAAAAGAAAAAGTCCATGCTCTTTGGCCCAAAATAATTTGGCCTACTGAGACCAAACCTCCTGTCCCTGTCCACCCTCAACGGAACAGGGATCAAAGTAGTAGACAGCATTAAATATCTAGGAATGTACCTGGACCAAGAGATCTCCTTCAGGAAGCATATGGACCACCTAACAAAGGTAGTTAACCAAATACTGGGCCTCTTCTACATGCTCAACCTCTTCCTGAACAAAGAAACTAGACTAGCAGTCAGTAATGGAACAATACTACCCACTCTGTTCTATGGAGCAACTATGCTCCAGACTCTGAGGCCAACGGAAAGGCAACGCCTGGGCTCCCTCTATCATAGATACAGCTGGTTCACCGCTGGGGCACAGTGGATGGAGCATCACTGCAAGGTGCTCCAGGCCCTAGAATGGTCAACCCTAAAAGCTACAGTAGATTAGCATACCCCTCCCTGTGCCTGGCTTTCAAGTTACAGCAACCCAGGGCTTCACCAGGTCTACAAGACCTACTTGACCCAAGACTAACAGGAAAGAGCTCAGGTCCACTGATCAGACACTACTCAAAATACCTAGAACCAAATCATCCCTAGGTCAGAGGTTGGCCAGGGTGGTCCTACCCAAACTTTGGAACAATTTACCAAGAGAGTTACAGGATAGCACCTCTATCAGGGGCTTTAAGAAAGCACTAAATTCACACCTTGGCACTGGGCCCCAGTGCCGTTGCCTCAACTGAGGTCTTCCGATGGGACCCAACAAAAGGTGACATCTGCACAAGAACACAATTAATAAGGGGATAGGGATGGAAAGCAGAAAAGCAGCACTGGTCCTTGCACTTATCGATGTTAAGATGTGCCAACTGTTTGCTTCTAGCTAATAACAAAATATCTGCACTGATGTTGTAATATTTTGTGATGCACTACATGGTGTGATATATGTCCCTATACTCTTTGTAAGCCTTGTTAGATTGTACATAACAATGCATTGGTTTTTGATTCCTATCTAAGTACATGTAACTAATCCCGAGTTGCCCCTGAAAAAGGGTCCGTCAAGGTCTCAGTGTGCTCACCCAGTTACCAAAATTTAAATAATAAATAAATAAATACCAAACAGGGTAATAGGAGTATCTGGGAGAGACATGATAGAGACATATAAATACCTCATGGAGTAAATAAGATACAAGGAGAGTATTTTTCAGAGGAAAATATGCACAAGAACAAGGGGACATGCAATGAAGCTGGAAAGGGGAACTTTCAGGGGAGATGTGAGTAAATACTTCTTCACTGAAAGAGTAGTAGATACCTGGAACAGTCTTCCAGCAGAGGTGGTAGGATGAAAAAAGTGGTGGACTTCAAGCATGCATGGGATAGGCACAAATGTATCTTACTGGGAAGCAAGGGGAGAGGGAGACAGACATCAATTAGATGTGGTGATAGTATAGGCTGCCAGAAAATGGACAAACTAGGTGGGCCAAGCAGTCATTATCTACCATCAACTTATATGTTTCAATGCAGAGTTAGATGAATCTGAGAGGCTTGATAAAGAATACAAATAATTTTTGTCCAAAAGATACAAAGTCATGGACAGTCATATATTAAATGAATTAATGAACCACATGAATGCAAATACAGTATGTTGGACAGATTGGGTACTGTATATTGTATGGTTCATTTTATGAAGTTTAGCCGGAGCGTACAAAGTTCTGTGAGTTGTGTTTAATCTGTTGCAGGCTGGACTCTTTGACTGTCACTGAAAAACTTTGGATAAAATGTTGCCAGATTGGCTCACTGACTTGCTGGTTAAGCTCAATTTACCATTTATTCCTAAGCAACTGTAGACATTATTTGTTATTGCTCAAAATAATGCTATATATTTGGGATAACAAATGAGGTTTATTGCTGTAAGGAGTTATGGCTTCTCCTATAAGAAGTTTTAAAGGGGGTTTTAAACTGTTCTTAGTGTATTTTGTATAGTTACGTACTGTAGCTGCACAAACTGAAAGAAGCGAGAGTAGGTAAGTTCATACTGTTTATATAAATCTTCCAAACTGAGCACAGTATTATGCTTTCTTCAATTCATTTTATAAGCCAGGTTTTGAATTGTGTCATTTACTGAAGATTTGAAGCAGAAGTTATGGTATATTGGTGAGTAAATGTTAATTTTCTGGGTCTCTCCTATAATTTTGTGGCATTTTTGCCAGCGTGCAGCATTTGTTTGTGTACATTTCTGCATTGAGGTCTTTTTGTTGATAGCATTTGGATGTCAGAACATATTAAATTGTGATTATGGGTGAATATATAGCTCTGTATTAGAAGTACTAATTGTCCTGTTTTAAACCAGTCTTGTACTGCACTAATTTGTACTGATAGAAAATATCTGTAGAAATTTGGAAGTCCCCAGCCTCCTTTAGTTTTTCGTAAAGTTAATTTATTAAAACTGATACATAGCTTTTCATTTTCCAGATGGATTTATTTAGTGTTCAAGTCAATTGTTTGATGAAGGCTTGCGAGGGTAGAGATTGGAATAAGGAAAGAAATTTGAGTAGTATATTCACTTTAATTATGCTGATTTGTCCTATAAGACTTAAGGGTAGCAGTAGCCATTTTTTTAATCATTTTCTATTTTAGTCAAAAGTGGAGGATAGTTAGTAGCAAAAAAAGATTTTCCAAATGATGTCTGATGTAAATACCCAGATACTGTATCTGGGTATTTCCATCAGACATCATACCACAACTGTATGTGACAGTGGTGGACTGTTTCTCTGAGCAGTTAGTCAAGGATTTGTAATAGGTGTGATGGGTTAAGAACTAGACACTTGGTTTTGGTCTAATTAATTTTCTAACCTGAATGCTTCTCTATAATGAGTTGATAAATCTGTAATGGCTTTTAGTGAGGTCAACAGTTTTGTAATAAAGAGCAATGCATGACTGGCATAGAGACTGACTTTAGGTGTTGTGTTTTGGTAGCGATTCCTGGGATTTTGTCATTTTCCCTTAAAGGTACTGAGAGAAGCTCGATTGTTAGGGTGCATATAAGGGGAGGGTGGGAGAGAGGGCAACCCTGTCAGGTATGTCTGCTTAAAGGAGTTTTCTGAGAGAGTTTAACTGGTTTTAACCTTCTCTACATTGTCAAGGGCATCAAGGATGACATTGGAATACTCAGCTAGTGCTGTATTGGTGCTATATTTTTTCCAAAATTCATGCTGTTGAGGACACTGTACTGTATTTCATATTGTTCAAGGTATGAGACTAGTTCATTGGACACTGTTCTCCCAAGGGTTTTAGACGGTGGGGAGTATACAAATTGATCTGTAATTGGAAAGGTTAGAACAGTCATCACTTTTAAAAACTGGTGTAAACAGTGTGGGTTTCTCCTTTTCGGGAAACGGGGAATAGTGCAAAGAAAAGCTGAACATTTTGGAAATATGATAGGAGAGTTCCTCGACA
The DNA here is from genome assembly GCA_016271365.2 of Neoceratodus forsteri. NCBI lineage: Eukaryota > Metazoa > Chordata > Ceratodontiformes > Ceratodontidae > Neoceratodus > Neoceratodus forsteri. The sequence continues at coordinate 371,511,987 of CM057454.1, read as the reverse complement.
ACCAGGGCAAATAGTCTCATATCAATTGAATCACCCCAGATTCTGCACTTACCAAGCACCTTTCTTATGTAATTAGAAGTGTTGCTTACTGATGCAGGTATAAAATAGAATTTAGGATATCCTGGCTCCGGGTGCAATGGTTGTATGCTTAAAGGATGAGGATTTCCACTGGAAGGCAGGGTTGGCTTAATGGGGATGACAGAGCTAAGGTCCATATGAATGCAACCTTGAATTTGATTGGCAATTTCAGTGGGATCAGGTACCTCATTTCCATCATTAATGAGCATTTTTGGTGAGGTTTTGTTACCCGTACGATGGAGTTCTAAGACATTCTCCAAAAATGTTTTACAATTGCTCCAATTTTTGGTTTACTAGGCCTTGCTGTAGCTGGATTTGGTCAAGTGATTTCTAGTAGTGCATTAATTTCTGGCTTCCTTGTATTTTTACAGATGGACTGGGGACCCAGTCTCCCTGGCCAGTGCCCACAGGTTATCCCTCTACCAAATACAGAACTGCACAGGCAAAACCGAGCACCACATATAGTACTGTACACTAATGCTACACAGTACAAAACCCTGCAAGGCACAAATGTTGCATGCAGTTTCATACCCTGTCACACATGGCTGGTGGGGAGGACAGATGCAGAGGTCAAGACCTCTGCTGGGGAGGTGGTCCACCGAGCAGCTGCCGTGGTTCAGTGGGATGAGCCACGGCAGTGCAGGGCAGCTATGCATCTGTGGACCAGGGCTCAAATCCCTGTCCCAGACTTTAGCAAAACCGCTTTGTGCATTTCCCCCACACTGGTGTTTCCCCTCATCCCTGTGTTAAACCCTCCCCAGAGTTGATTGCATTTATGGGGGGCAGGAGGTGCAGCCCCACGTAACGGTAATGGGAGTGTGGGTGGCACAGCACTGTGCAGAAAACAAACAACTGCTTTGCTTTCATTTGCTGAACTTGCTTTTGGCATTCTGTTTAAGAGCCGGCAATGTATCCAGTGTATTTACAGCATGGTACTGTACATTAGTGCACTGTTTTTGTATATGGTGACATGACCATGTGCCATATCCCTGTCTCACATGAAGGTAAGGAGTTTCTGGGTGATCCAACCAGCGAGTGTACCTTTTAGTTTGTGCTTTCTGAAGGGTGAACATTTATTACAGGCAGTTGTGAATTCCATGACAAAGAATTCTAGGGCTTAATTGATGTACAGGATGGCATCAAGGAAGCTCCAGTCTAGGTGGGCCACATAGGATTTGAATTTTGGCTTGTTCATTTTGTTTATGACATGCCTATTTATGAAATGTAAGAGGGACCTGGGCTTTTTTACCTCCTACAAGCATTGCACTGTGGAGTGGTATCTTAGTGTATCAGGTAGAATGTTGGCCTTTTTGGCCCTGTTTGGGTGAGTTACAAGTACCCAGTCAAGAAGAGTTGTGGTGCCCAATTTGTAATTACTTCTGGTGTGCTCAGTAACAATTTGTGTCAGAAATAGAATGTCGGTCTTATCTCTGTGCCTAGTGCTGGACTTTGTGGTTCAGTTAATATTAAAGTCACCAGTTACTATGAAGTCCCAATTCTGGTAAAATTGTCTAAGATAGTTAGAGAGGGACTCCATACCCACTTGTTGTTTTCCAGGTGGGATATAGACTGTCATATAGTATTGGGATGGACTTTAAATGTTTTTTTTTTCACTCAGAAAAGCATGTTTAAGGTCTGTGGATTTTATACCTTTTGTGTTTGAAGCTGTATCATTAAACTGCATTTGTTTGGACATTCACAAATTTGTCTTTTGCCTTTTTCAGTGGTGAGTAGTGCTGGCTTATTCGAAGTTATCAAATTAGCAATTTCAAAATTATTCTGGTACTGTAAATTGTCACTTTGTAAGGTAGATAAGCTTTGTGAATTGCAGAAAATTTGTGAATTAATTTGTGAATCAAATTTGTCCAACTTCACACACCACTGCAGGAGTTAAAGTCACTGAGGAGCTGATGGCAGGTCCACTGTAGAGGCAAGCTCTGGGGGCAAGGCAGCGGGTGATGCAGGTGGCTTTTAGCATACTGGGAAGTACAAGTACGGGGAGTCTTGAGTACCGGAAGGAGGCAATGGCAGAATAAAGAAGGTGGCTCTAGCCAGAGGGCCACGTGGGATAAATAGAATTAAAAAATGTAGATTTATATGTTCACTCTCTCTGTCCTTGTTACAGGGACTACTACACTTTTGAGGAACAATAAAAGCACAGGAACCCTTTTTAGGAGTTTCCCAGATCTATCTGTGACACAGAAATTTATATATTTAGCTGTTGTTGACCAGGTTAGCACACTGGACAAAAAATTTCTATTTCAGGTGTGATCTGGGAGGTTACAAAGGAAAAATATGCAAAGAAAATAACAAAGAAAGGATATACATGCAATAATTAGAAGGCATGAACATAAGGTTGAGGCTGTAGTACAGTAAAGAAGGCTTTTAACAATATGTGAAACATACATAAGCTAAGACAAAACAAGGGTACAGTGAACAGTAGACAATAAATGCTTAAGTATCAGTATGTTGCCAATTTTTGGGCACCACTCTTAGACCTGGGCAGAGGCCAAGGATTAATACAAAAATGTAGCACACCAGTTCAATTAGACCAAATGTATGTTAGGTTCCACAATGTATGAACTCCAACCGAGGAAATGGTGGCCAGACTGCTTTGCAGGAAAAACAAAGATTTCATTGTACTTACAATTTTGGCCTCTGCCATTCACAACATGAACTGCTTACCCCAGTGCTTCGCATATAGAACAATGCTTCATCAGGGGGCCTCAGAGCATTATTTACACCTGACAGTTTTTCATGATTTTATTGTATTTTACTGCAGACTGACCATATCACTTATTTTTGTGATAGTGACTTAAGATTCCACATGGTGTATACAACCATTTAACTGCAGTTATGCCTATTTAGTCTCTGGTGTGCCATTAAGTAGGTTTGGGTGCATACTGTGGAATCTAGTTCAACATCCTTGTATAAATTTGCTTATATATTAAGACTATGTATCTTTCTGACACATTTTAAGGTCTCTGGGCATATACAGAAGCAAGATCCAAAGCCCACGTGATTCCTCCTTCAGAAACAAGTAAGTGGGAGGATAGCGCTTCTTAGTGAAACAGTTGCTTTTTCTAATTTGCGTCTCCAGGGACAAATGTATTATCATCTGTAACTTTATTACTGGAACTTTGACTCAATGGACTCAATGAGCAGTTTCTGGAATTGTTGAAGTGTTATTCCATTTTTAAATATGTTTATTCATATTTATTAATTACTGTATACTTTTTCTTGCTATTTTTACAGCCCTCAAGCTGCCTTTTAGATTAATTATCTATGAGTATACAGTATAAGTCTGCTAATATTTATTACTAACATGGTAGGGAAAAAGAAGTCTAGCTGAAAGAGCAATAGCACTACAATTAAAAATAATTCTAAGAAAACAAAAAATCTAAATCAGCCAGATAACTTGAAGAAAATCATTCATTATTTTGTTATGCCGGGCTCCCACCTAGATATTGTAGGCTCAAAGGGTGGGATATTCAGACTGCGCCAAAAATATGCACAATAGTGGGAGCAGGAGCAAGTTCAGTGCACCATGGCACAACGGGCACAATATTTAAACCAATCACAGGCCAAGGTGCAAGGTAGCTGAATATCACGCCCAATGCACCATAGTGCAATGAAGGATGCGTAGTGGAGCAGGGCCGATGCACATTAGCACATCTAGGGATGCGCAGGGACAAAGACAGGAAGCAGCAGTGCACCAGCCATGGATGCACCATGCATGGAGGATTATGCAGGCAGGACAGACAGACCAAACCCTCCCCACCCTCACCAGGGCAAGGCCCCCATGACCAGCACAACCAGAGGTGAGCAGAACGGACCACCAGCCGATGAACCCTGGCACCAATCCAACAGCAGACATGGGCCAGCAGTCCCCACCAGCAGGGCAAGGTGCCCCAGCACTGTTCCCCGGCAAACAATGACCATAACACAAGGATGGCCAGGACCCACCCATGCCACGGCACCACTTCAGTGCCAACCACCCCCAGTACAGCGATCCCGAGACACCCAGCCCAGAAGCATGATCAAACAGTGCATGGTGCTGAAGGTATGCCACTACCACTGTGACAATGCAACCTAGTGCCCCATGGCGCCATGCACAACAGCCCCACTATGACCCCCCCTGCATGAGGTGACATCATCCACTGACACCACAACAGCATACACAAGGCCTCCCTGCATGGCCTCCACAGTCGACCTGGCATCAGAACCCGAGGGACCCCGTATGTGATAAGGCCCACCCCGGGCTCCACCACCAGTAGGATGGCACCCCACACACCCACCCATGCACACACCCTGTCCCAGCACTAGCCCCACCAGACAGCACAGCAGCCTACTGTGACGCATGGAGGCATGTGCCACAAAGGAGGCAACACAGGGCACATACAAAGCCCCACCACACAGTCCCAAGGGTACCCCATCAAACAGCCACACACAGTGGAGCAACAGATGCTGCCGTCATGAGTCCCATGGTGCCATGGCACCAGTGAGCCTGCCATGTGGTGTGCGCACCACAAACCAGGCCACTGCCTGCATGCAGCAGGACCCAATGAGACAGTCACCAGACCACAAGCACCACCCCAGACACCATACACTGCATGAAGGGGGATAACAACAGCACCGCCCACAGTGTCAACAAAGGCAGACATGCAATAGACCAGGGGTCAGGATGCCAGCTGCTAGAGCACCGTGCCTTGAGGGTGGCTGGTATGGACTGCCACCAATGTCATGGCAGCATCCATGCATGCAGTGGTGTGGGGTCAGCACTACCGTGCAAACCACAGACATGTAAGAGGCACAGCCGCAAGAGCTCGGCACCCACTGCCAGGGGTGGCTGGGACATAGCACATGCACCAAAGCCCACTGCACACAGGAAAACAGTGCACAGGGCATGCCACACATACTTCAGACAGTGCCCATGGCCCCTACCCACACCAGTGGAGGATCCCTGGCAGACACACCCATGGCCAGGCCAGCACCACTCCACAGTTGTCATGCACATCACTGCAGCAAGACACCATGCGCCCACTGCAAATTAGAGACTGACACAGTTGTAGTAGGAAAAGCATGTATAATGTAACAAGAAACAACAACAGAAACTATGTAGAATGATATATATATATACAGTGGGGGAGGGGATGTGCAAGGTTACAACAAGGGGGGAAGAGGGCAGGGGACAATGGGAATGGCAAGTAGGGGGACATAGGAGTATGGGGTACAGTCCAGGGAAGGAATGGTACAGTGCAAGTGCTGCAGGCCTACTGGTGGCCCCTGCCATCCCTGTCCTCCCTGTGGTGCCTTCTGTGCCACCGACGTTCACCCCTCTCCATCCCCTGCAGCAGCTTCAGCTTGGCTTGGGTGACCTGCAGGATCTCCTGGATGTTCCATTCCAGGGACGTCCAGCATTGTCCACCTAGGACAAGGGAACAGAATCAGTGTGAGTGACAGGCCAGACCAGCGCAGCCCACCCAATGTGCATGGCGTACATCAGTGGCCTGCGCCCCTGGGATGGCATGCAACCACCAACAGTGGGTGCACCCACATGACCCGCCTACCCAGCCACCTGAAGCCATGCAAACCGCTGCACACCCCCACTGCCCATGCACCACACAGCCCCATCATTGCCATCTGGTGTCATGGCAATGCAGTGGGTGGCAGTGGCACAGCCAGGTGCCCAGTGCACACACAGCCCACATGCAACACCCACCCACACGTGCAGACCCACAGGATGGTGTGGAGGGCACCGTGGGATGTGCATGGCAGTAGGGGCCATGTGCAGGAGGCCATGCCCCACCACCACCCCTGCAACCCACCATGCACAGTTGTAAGGAGAAACACTGCACTCACCTGTGTCCCAGTCAACAGGGTGCTGCTGAACCCTGGCACCACCATTGTGCCCTGCCTGCATGGCCACACCACCATCGATGACCTTCCCTCCATGCTTCTGGGCCATCCGGGCCATAGGGTGATCCTCCGGGCCTAGAGTACAAACATGGAGAGAGTCCCATCAGTACACATCTGAACCATAGCCCCCCCTTGCAGTGTGTGTGCCCGCACAGCCTATCCATGCCACAATGGCACAGGGTGTACCCGATGCACCCCCACAACTGAAAACACAGGTACCGGCTCCCCCCAGCGGCATGGCCTGCCGATCACCGTGACACCAGGACATATGGATATTACTAGTGTGGTGAAGGAGCACCTACCTGGCCATGGCATGGCACCACGCTGGGCACTTACCTGCAGTCTCTCTAGGCAGTCGGGGTCACACCGCAGGAGGTCCCCATAGCGGTGGTGACACTGCTCTGCGGTTCTGCTGCTCCCTGTGGCCTCCTTAAGACCCTCTGGCACCTCCTGCCACACCACTGTGCGTGGCCTCAGGAGGGGAACCTGCCCAAATAGGGCACCTGCATGGGGCTCCACAAGTGTCACCAGGTTTGCCAGTTCCACTGCTGTCCACACTGGTGCTCTGGTATGCAGCATGTTGCAGACACTGGCGAGCACAAAATGGCACCCTGTAGTGCACATACCCCATGTGCAGAGGCAACGTGGTACTGCTCTGCCAGTCGCAATCTCTCTGGCACCAGACTGCGCAATAGGGGGCAGCCATGTGGATGCATGGAGCCTAGAGGGCAGAGGGCAGCTGCAGGGTCAAGGGTCTGTCTGCATATGGAGCACCACAGTGCTATTGGAAGGCTCCTGTGTGGAGCGCGATAGAGTGCATGTGTGTGACACCATGCAGTGGTCTACTGCGCTGAGGCGCCATTGCGACCACGGTGCACCATGGCATGTGCAGCCCTTTGGACATATAGCACACAAGCACCACAGGCACAGTAGTGACAGTGCCCTGTACTGCCTCCCGTGCCAGTGCGTCACCAGCACCGCTAGCGTCAGCATCAGCACTGCAGGCATGCGTGGTACAGTGCCGATTGCACATGTCACAGTGGTGCGCCACAGCCTGAGCACGCTCGACACTATGGTGCAAGGCTCAACAGCACAATATTCTGCCAAGTTATGCTAATCAGCTCATGAGCCATTCCACGGCGCATCCACTGCATTTGCATCCCATTACAGTTGCGCCTTCCCTCATTTTCATGCGATGCACTATAAAAAGGTGACCTGGGAATGCATAGGCCATGGATTGGTATTGCAGTCCTTTGAGGTAGGTGGCATGCTGTGGAGACATGGGGACAGTGGTCTGGAAGGGCTGTATGGGACTGCATAGTCAATGGTAACACCTGTCCATCCCCCAGGCATGAACATGACCGAGCGAGAGGATGAAGAGGAGCAGGGAAGGGTGCAAAAGAGGAGGCCCAGCTTCACCAGGGCAGAATCTGATGCCCTGTTCAAGGCCTACCTCAACAGGGATCCACTGCTCAGTGGACAGAGGGGCACACCACAGGCCCATGCGGTGGCATGGGATGAGGTGGCACGTGCCGTAAACCAGCAGGGCAGCCACCAGTGTTCCATGCAGGAGTGTAAGAAAAAGGTTGGCATGGACAGGAGGTGGATCAAGGATAAGGTGGCTCCCATCAAGGCAGCACATGCTGCCACTGGTGGGGCCCAGCAGGATGTTCCCTGCCTGATGCCGCTGGAGGAGCAGGTGGCCAGCAGCATGTGGCATAGTACCATTGAGGACATTCCTGGCAGAGGCTTCCAGATGGGCGGCAGCCCTTCACTAGATGGTAGGACCAGTGCTGGCAGTGTGTGGGTGGCAGGGGGGCAGGCCCCAGGGCCAGGCAGAACCACTAATGGTACTGTGTTCCTTTACAACTTCTGATCATCTGTATGGGCAGCTGTGGTGGGTGTGTCCACTAAGGGGGAGGCCCTGGACATGGTGGAGCACCCATCCACCTCCACAGGTGTCCAAGGAACCGACCGACTACAGCCCTGCACATCTGTCCGTACTGATGCCACTGGTGTGGGTGCAGATATGGCCCTGGCTGTGTTCCAGCATGATGCCACTCACGGTGTCCTGTGTGCTGAGACCTAGATCAGGGCCAGTTCCAGCACTGATGATGATGTGACACACGTCCTGGACAGTGATGTATGTGGGACTCAGGGTGATCCCATGGATGGCATCCGCCCAGGCGGCTCCACAGGTAGTGCTGGCATGGTTGCCTGCACAACAGCCCTTGTCTAGGCTGCATCTGTGGGCTCCAGTGGGGCAGCACTGGAATGTGGCCAGGGTAGTGGGGCTGTTGTTGCTATTGCGGCTGCGCCAGTGGTGCCTGGTGATCAGCAGCTGGAGGGGCAGTGGCAGCAGCTGGCTAGTGCCAATGTGGGGACAGGGGCATGGGGCAGCAGCAATGCACCACCTGTGGATGTACCCTAGGAAGGCAGTGCTGTGCAGCACCCACCGTTGAGGGGCGCTGTGCAGCAGGGCCAGGAACACCACGGTGGACAGCAAGCTGGACATGCAGATGACCCCTTGTATGACCACAGCCATCTTTTCCAGACCTCTGTGGATCAGCAGATGCGGCTTGTGGTGGCAGTGGATGCACTCTGTGCGGCGCTGCACCAGGCAGAGGAGCAGTGAAGCAGAGACCATGCCCTGCTCCTGGCAGAGTTGGCTCAGCAGCGGGTGGATGTGACCATTGCCATTGACAGGCTAACCACTGCAATGGCAACTGTCATGGCTACACCGGCCAACCAGCTGGGTGCCCAACCACCACACACCCCACAGAGTGCTATGTCCACCCTCCGTTCTCAGGATCGAGTGACCCCAGCCATGTCAACGCCGGGTTCGGCTGTGGGCATACCTAACACGCCTGGTGTGGGCATGTTTGGTGGTCTACGGACCCCTGCACAGACACAGTCGCGTTCATGCAGTGTCACCCCTGGGCGCCCTTTGGTGCCACACCATGAGGCCACTGGTCAGCCTGGTATGGCTGGCAGGTCTCAGCCGGGCCACCTACACATCCGTGATGGCTGTGCTACTGTGCTGCATGACTGATCCTTCCCCTCCACAGCCACTGTCTGCCACTGCCCTATGTGCACTGTGGTGTTCTTTGTGCATTGCATGGGTGTGGTGCCCTGAGCACACATAGTCCCTGTTCACACCCTCCCGGCTGCTGGCCACTGTGGCGTGTGCATGATGATGCCTGTGTAGCACTGTCTACCACTGTGCAATGGTGCTCAGCATCTGAGGCACACACAGTGCCAGCCACTGGGTGTGGTAGTGTTGGATCCTGTGTGGGTGTGGGGGAGGTCTGTTGGGGTGGGCGTGCATGTGGCCCTGTGGGCATGGGTAGGAGTGTGTGTGTGCCTGTGTGTGCATGCCACATGCAGCCCTGCTGTTCCCTGCCTTTGTGTGTGGTCCTATGCCCATTTCCATGCCCCTGATGCCATCCTCCCCTTTTGTCCACCCCTGCCTGTCTATGGACTGTGCCCTTGCCCTTGGTTGTTGCACATGGCCCTGTTGACCTACCTGTGTTGTCCAAAGTGCTCCTCTACGATGGTGTCCCAGTACTGCTGGGCCATTCGGGCCAGCCGGGGATCCCTTCGCCCAGGGGATGGCTGCCCAACAGCAGCTGGACCAGCGTCCACTTTGTCCCCACTGCTGTCCCCCTCCTTGACCTCAACAGCTATCCCACAGTCAGTGGCCATGTTGTGCAGGATACAGCAGGCCAGGAATAGCCCACAGGCCTTTGAGGGGCTGTGCTGTAGGGCACCGCCTGATGTGTGCAGGCAACAGAACTGTGCCTTCAGCAGCCCGAACATCTACTCAATGACATTCTGTGTTGTGTGCCTCATTGTACTGTTGCTGTACTGGGGTCGAGGGGCACCGATATTGTGTGAGCAGCCAGGGCCGTAGCAGGTAGCCACTGTCACCTGTGTGTAGAGGGGATTTGTTAGCATGGTGGTCTGTGACACTGTGCCATGGGCCTTCATGGCCATTCCCCATGGCACCCATGCCCATACCCCACACCCACTGACACCTGCACCCATCGTCCAGTGTGATATGCATACTCACCTACCAGATGGCCAGTGGGGATGTTCCCATTCTTGAAACTATGGCACAGTGTGGACTGGTGCCAGATGAAGGCATCATGTGCTCCCCCAGGGTGCGTGGCACAGACATTGATTATGCACCCCCTGGCATCACACACTGCCTGGCAGTTGACAATCGGGTAACCCTTGCGGTTGATGTATGCTGCCCCCTCCAGGCCAGGCGCATGAGGATGTCTACATGGGTGCAGTCTATGACTCCGAACATGCCAGGCAACTGTGCTACCCTGTGAAACTCCTGCATGTTTACTGTGCGCTCTGCCTGTGTGCTGGGGAAATGGATGTACTCGGCAGCATATGGCAACAGTGCGCTGAGGAACTGTGTGAGTAGGAGTGATGTGGCCAACTGGGTTATGCCTGTCATGTCCCCTGTTGGTCTCTGGAAGGTGCCCGTGGTAAGCAGACACATGACGGCTGTGATCTTAGTCTCCACAGACAGCACATGGCTCCATCGAGTGGGTGCCTGCATCTCATCACTGCACAGCTCACAGAGCTGCCTCAGAATCACCCAGTTCAGGCAGTACTGGCTCACAATCTCAGTGTCACTGTACTGTTCGAAGGTGGTGCAGGCACGGTACAGCCTGTTCTGGGCGTACTGCTGATGGGCCCTTCCACAGCCATGCCTCCCTGCTGCCTGCCTTCTCACACCCCTAATTACCACCTCCATCTGGAAGGTGGCACTGGCCATATCCCTGGTGGGTGTTCCCCTCCTGGGTGGCTGTCTACCAGGAACCCCCTGGCTGTGTGTTGCTGGTGCTGCCCCTGCATCAGGTACACCCCTGGCTGTTCACCACTGTGTGCCCTGCCTCTTGGCCACTGCCCTCCATCCTCTGTGGCACGCTCAGGCCCTCTCGCATGCACACACACACACACACACACACACACACACACCCCTTCACTCACTCGCACACACCTCCGGTAGACCCCACCATCCACCTCCTGGCCACACCTGCCCCCTGCTTCTTGGCTTGCCTCCCTGCCACTCTGTATCCATGCTTCCCCGCTATCACTCCTCTGTAGCACATTTATCCTCCCCTCTCGCTCCCTATTATATTGGCTCATTTTCACTGTTGCGCAACTTCCACTTGCTCTGCTACTGCGCATGTCGCCTACTGTTGAATATCGCACTGTGCACATTATTCCCGGTTACGCCCCCTGCACTTGAGCATGCATTCATTTCTGTTGCATTGAGGCAAATTGGGTGCTGTGCTGCGCAGTCGATCCCACTGAATATCGCACTATGGTTCATATCTGCTCTTGCACGGGTGCATCCCTATTGCGCATGGTGCAACTGCTCTGAATATCCCACCCTAAGGGTATTGTCAGTATTAAATGGCCTGTTTTTCAAAACCAAATGCATCATCACCTATAAAAGAGTGGATCATTTGAGTACTGTGCATCCCTTCTTTAGCAGATTTGGGAACCTAAAAAAACTCTGAATCATAAGAACATCAGGGAATTAAGCCCTACAGGACAGCAGAAAAGGGGACATAACATTGGGAAGGAGAACATTATCTCTGATATGTAGGAAGCAGAAGGAGAGAAGCTTAATATGGATAATAAGATTACCTGGGAGGATAAACAGCCAGTAGTTGGATCTGAAAGAATGAATGCTAGCCCTATTTCTAGGCTGTTTTCTGACATGCCTAATCATAGCTTTGCTATGGCAACATTTGCCCATATTGCACTAATTACTATATGATTTGATCATATCAGGCTATTTATGAAACATACTTAGTATTTGGGCAACTATGACTTATATTTATAAATGGTTTTAGAATTTATGTAATTGCCAGATTGAGTGTGATGTATACTAAATAAATAGACTATTAAATAAACCTGAAATTGAAACTTGATATTATTATCTCTTTTTTACTTTTATGTTATGTGGACAATCTGTAAGTAAAAACTACTGACGTTGTATTGTTGGAGGTTGTAAGCCACTTCAAGTATTTGGAGGTGACCCTTGACTCTCTTCTGAATTTTGAAATGCGTACAGATTTAGCTTGTAGCTAGCTACACAAAAATTGGGTGCCTTGTATAGATTAAGAGACCTGTTAACATATAATACTCAAAAGTCCATATCTCAAGCTGGTCTTTTACCAGCAATTGATTATGGAAGTGTAGTATGGGGGCATGTGTCTGAAAAAGTAAAAGCTAAGAGGGTATATACATACAATTCAATTTGTAGGTTTGCCCTTAGGCAAAAACCTAAGGCACATCATTGCACCCTTTACAAAAAGTTGCATTGGTTACCACTGACATACAGGGATATGTTTTATTTAAATTGTATGATATGCAAGGTATTGAAACAAGGGGATGAAGGTCCATTACAGGGTATACGAAGGATCAAAAATAACTTGAAGTACTTATGCTCTGACAATGCAACCTTATCTGTGCCATGTTTTAAAACATCAAAGGATCAGAAATCATATACTGTATGGTCATGGTTGCCAAAGGCTGGAACTCTATAAGTCCACATTAGTGTTGTGTGAAATTAAGAAATTTCGTGACCCAAAATATTTCATGAAATTCATGCATTTTGTGAAATATTTCATAGGAGCAAAATGCAAAATTTCACCCAAAAATGAAGAATTTTTGCTCAAAAATGACAAAACTTCACCCGTGGAATGGTGAAAATCACCATTCATGGTGAAATTTCACTATTTTCAGGTGAAACTTAGAAAATTTGCACCCTACAAAATAGTTTGCAGAATGGCAGAAATTTTTGAAATATTTTGTGCAGTGAAATTACAGATTTTTCAGCAATTTCACAGGCAAAATTTTATTTCATATCATCTCTAGTCCACATATTAGAGTTGTAAATACAAATAGTCTTTTTAAATCTTTTTATAAATCTTACTTGACATCCACTTTTTGTTTTAACTGTCTGTTGTAATTTCGTGTTATGAATTACAGTAAGTTCATATTTTAATGTTTCATTTGTTTTTAATAGATTTAATGTTACTGATGTTTATATAATTGTTTTTGGTAAATATCCCATCCCATGCTTATAAAGGGGGCACATGACTCAGTGTACTTACCCAGTTAACAAATTTCAAATTAAAAACAAACAAACAAAAAAAAAAATGTGTTTTACATATTAACTAATAAATACTAATATGAAGATGATATAAGGGATATGCTGTTATTGAAAAAGAGAAGGGACATTTTATTTAAAGAAAAACATAATATATACTGCACAAATCACACAATTAAGCAAAAACACACAACAATACTGTTTTCTGTACCTGGAAAAAAAAAAACAACAAGGTTAAGCAGTAGGGGAGTTTTCCAGGTTTCATGGCCAACTGTCAATAAATCAGGTCAATATAACCAACCCCGGAGGACACACCTGGGAAACAAAATATTACAGCTTTGTTTAACTTGCTGATCAAATAATACAAATTAGGAAATAAATTCCCCATTATACAGTACATATTAATAGTATTTAAAACTATCACAGATTTCTAGTGACATTTATAAACCATGAGACCAATTGGTGAGTTGCTCAATGAGTTGGTAAGGTGACCAATGGAGTTGTATTTGTCACCAGAACCTCAAGATAATTTATAACACTTATTTCATGTAGAGTCAGGCACAATTTATTATTATACATTTTGAATATGACCCATATTACTGATGCATCAGCCTGCCAGCACATTTTCCTTCCAAGCAACACATTGAAAAAACCATTATGCTAATGCTTATACAATATAAGTTGTTGAGAAATTACTAAAATAAATGTGCGTAATTTTAATTAACTGATAAATGTTGGAATGCATTATATTGGAAGGAAATACGGACATTGAATTTGGGTATGGAATGTTTTTTGGGCACATTGAATGGAGAGGCAGATGGTGGAGTGCCAGAGCCATGACTGCTTAACAGCTGTTTTACTTATGAAAATAAATGTTTCAGGCTTCCTGACTTAAAAATGTGATTTGCTTCCTAGTATAGCTTAACATAGATATTTTATGTGCCTTAAGTGAAATTTTACCAGTGGTCTTGTAGAGAGAGATTAAAAGCAGAATTTTCAAAAGGATCTGCTCAAGATGCATCTACTGCTATTTCCAAAGCAGTAATGCGTCCAAACCTGTCTGATCATCTATTTGATGGCCTAACATGGTCTGAAATTTGCATCCAAAAAACTAACTCAAACACTTCTAAACTGAGTGTAATTCACACTTGCATCCATTTTCTGCCGAAAATTGTGACTTTTTGTCATAAACAGATGCATCTTCTGAAAATAGTATCAGGGTTTGCTGGACACAAGTGAATGGATACTGACATAGGACATGGATATAGACAAACATGTACTGTATGTATTTGTATCCACATCCAAACCTTTTGAAAATCCCCCTCTGAAATTCACTGCAGGTGCTGTTTGTGACTGAATATTAGGGTTGTGCCATACTGTGTATAGCAATGCGTACACAGCCTATAGTTAATAGATGTTATTAACTACACTTGCCATGTGTGAGCTGTACATAATAATGCTGCAATGTCCTGTTTTTTCTACACAGCTGTAAACACTCACTATTAATTATAGTAAAATAATATGAAAATGTATTTAGTATTAATTCTTACGTCATTTTATTATTTACCATGACAAGACAATATGCTTTGGGATAATGAATGTTTTGTATTTAGAAGAATGAATCAATTCTTGGGGCTGGAAATATAGTTTAGAGGTTAGAGTAACAAGCTGCAAATGAGCTTGGTATATCCAGCAGACCTGGGTTTAATTCCCACAACCTCCACCTGCATATTGTGTGACTCCGAGCAAGTCACTTAACCTCCCAAGTGCTCCAGGTCACCCCTAATGAAGACATTTGTGTCTAGTGGGCCTTATATAGTTACCAAAGAACAATTAAAAAAACATATTTTTTTATTTTAATTTATTATTTTAATGTATTGTTTTATTATTTATATACCAACAAAAATAATTACAACTGGCATCCACATGCTGCATGTGAACAAGTCTATCTGCACACTTATAAACAAATGTCATATCCCCATTTCTTCCTCAACCAAGAGTGCTTTTATTATTTAGGCAGTGTAACTTCTTATCATTGAAACAAATTCAAAGTCAGGAAATGGTAACACATAACAAAAAAAAAATAGTAAAGTCACTGTATTAGTCTCTATGTTCTTCTTGGCTCGATTGTCTAATCCATGGTACTAGAGAAAAATTTTTCCCTGCTTAATTGCCTATATCCAAATACTTTTTCCAAAGGAAGCTTCCACAAAAGCAGATAGGAGCCAAAGGTGCAAGCTGCAAACTTCTACTGACCATGACTTCCAGGACAAATGAACTTGGTGTATTGTTGCCTCTTAGATCCCCAGGCCATGGGTATTAGTGGGCTAAACTCTGCTGTTCAACCTGTCCAGGTGCTTGGTCAACCTACATATGGATGTGGGGATCTAAGTCACCAAATACACACTGCACATGGAGTTCATTTGTCCTGGAAGCAATGATCAGTTGAAGTTTGGATTAGGCAATCAAGCCAATTAGAGCACTGAGACCAGTACAGTGACATTACTATGTTTTTGTTATTTGTTGCCATTTTCTGACCTTGAATTGTTTAACTAATAGGAAGTTGCACTGAGTTTTTACTGCCTGAATAATAAAAGCACTCTTGTTTGAGGAAGAAATGGGAGTATGACATTCATTTAGAAGCGTGCAATTAGACTTTATCTCATATGTGGATGCCAGTATGTACTAATTTTCCTTATTATCTTGTACCTAGTCCTTTTTGCTCCAGTTTTACAAGTTTTGAGCACAACCTCTTTCTTCACATTCTTGTTTGAAAAATAATTGCATGACAGTATAAAAGTATGTTTTATTGGGTTACTGTAGCACAAGGGTGTCGGCAGGCATACGCACTGTACTCAGCAGAGTACAGTAAGAAAAAATCAGACAGGGCAACAAATCATTCATGGGCAACAAACAGAGAAAAGCAAGGACACTGTGAGTCATATTGTGTCTGTGTTGCACTGAGATCTTTTGCCTTTGTTGTTCACTATGGGGCACTGATGCCACCAGCCAAATACACAAACAAGAACAACTTACCAGGCAGGCATAAAAACAAAGGAAGGACGATTACAGGAAGATACTGACTACGTGAACTAAGACATGACAAATGGTGTAGCGTGGCAGCACATATTTTGGTTTATGTTTACATAATGGGAGGGGCAACAGTGCATCAGTTTTGAGTACAAGTTTAAAATTCCTGGCTACACCCCCGCTGTAGCATATTGTAAATATGGTATGTGTGACATTAAAGTGGACTCACATTGAGTAGAACCATGGTAAAGGTTGCATATTGCACACATTAGAAGCCTGTGAATATGGTCACAGAAGATGAATAAGCTTCACAGAACACCACTGCTTACAATGTGTAGGCTGCGTCTGGCATGCCTATGCAGTGTGAAGTGTGATGGAATGTTGTATTTGTGCTTTAGGTCTTCATGCAACAATCTTTGAAATACATGTCTTCTACAATGGAGAATGACTGAAGATCAATAGCCATCATTACACCCCAGTGAGTTGTGAAATGGAAACGAGGACACTAGTTCTTGTGCTTTTCCTGGTACTGGCAAAGGAGTGAAGAAGAACATGACCCCTGGCATGACAATAAATTTACCAGAGTATGTGAAACTAATATTTTGTTTTAATACTTTAAATGATCTTTTTATTTATATGATTTGAAAACATGATTTGTGAATGACCGCATGATGAGTCATGAAGATAATAATAAATAGCATTATGCACAGTGCCTCATGGGCTGGCAATTGTCCAGGCCCACAGTGCACAGGTGGCTATGGTGAAAGTGGCATTACCAGCTGGTATCATGTAAGATGTAATAAACAAAAGATGAGTCATGAAGATGGCAATAAATATCACTGTGTACAGTCCCTCAAGGCAGACAGGCAATTGCCCACACCCAGAGTGCACAGTGCCACCTCTGTAGTGATGGATACTAATCCTGTTGTGTCATCTCTGTGTAGTATGCAGGCAGAGGACCCACACACCACAGTGATGCATGATGAGGAACCCATAATTCATGCCTGCCTCTCTCTACTAAGTTTTACCTCCTGCTAAATTGCTCTCCTCCTCTTTCTCACCTCCACCTACTCCTATTGTCTGAAGCTTGTATTTAAATCTCCTCTCCTTCCTACCTCCTCAGGACTCTCCCGGGCCCACCGGGGCTTCAGATCCCCCTCCTCCAGGACCAGGAATCTTCAGGACCACCTTCCAGACGAACACCGGGGTGTCTGCTACAAAAGCGGCGCCTCTGAAAGAAAACCGCGCTCCTCCAGACCTTCTGTTGCCAGGGGCCGCTTCCAACCGCGAATTGCCGAGGAAGGGAACCAGGAGCTCGGCCGCTCCCTGGTACCTTGTGCCGCTGAAGGCGCAAAGCCCGCAAGGTACGTCCCTTCAACCTCCTGCCGCCGCTCTCTTTCTGCTGGGTTGGGACTTTAACCTGGACCATTCCTCACAGAAAGTGGCTGTTGTTGCTTGCTTTTTCTAAGGTTAGCGACCTTTATTTTTGAACCCTTGGGGACTGTGGAGGAGCGCTGCCACGCAGCATTGTGATAAGGCTCTCCATTGCACTCTTCCCGGCCGGTGCTTTGTGCCGGCTCCCCACCCTCCCCCACCTCACACTCCACCCTGGTCGACCTTTAGCTATATAGTCTCCTGTCTGTCATATGACTAAGTGTCTACTTTTCCATTAGCTCCTTATATTCCTCTTCCACTAGGGGCGATCCTATCCCTGTCTCGTCTCTGTGCTAAATTGCCTAGCAGAGCTACGCCTGTAAGCAGGCTATATCCCAGCTATATATCCGAGCTATATTTCACCCATCTCCCTTGGACATTCCGCCTTTGTCCTCCCCCCATTTGCCGGAATGGTTCCACACTCTGGTCTCCCCACAATGAACCTACTCTGCACTATTAACCATCCTAAACTTGTCCCTCTCTTCTGCCTATCTCTCCTATTTTGTCTGAACTGGATTACTTTGTCTCCTTCAATTCCTGAGGACCACTGTCCTCAGCATACAACTGACTTTAGATTCTCTAATCTTCTTCTCTCCTCTAACTCTAATCTTCCCCTTACCCATCTCATTCTTATCAAAAGGGGCTGTATATACCAATCCTCCACTTCTATCTTTTGAACAGTCAGAAACCCAAAATAAGCTAGGCACTTTTCCTGTTGACTTGTTTATACACCTGGCCCAGAGGCTCCTTATGCTATCTGGCAATATTGAATCTAACCCTGGTCCCAAAATATGCACCCCACTCTCCACCTCTACTAGCACAAAAAAGGACCTGGTGCTAGCCCATATGAACATTAGAAGCCTCATGAGCCACCTGGCTGAACTCGAAGCTTGGGCTAAGTTGATGGACCCTGACATACTATGCCTCTCCGAAACCTGGCTGAAACCCACTGTACCTGATACTTCCTGCCACCTACCTGGGTATAATATTCTTCGACGTGACCGATCTGGGTCCAAGAGGGGGGGGTTGCAATTTTCTACAAAAATCATTTGTCTCTTAGCATTCTACCCTACCCTGATTCCCTTATGCCATGTGAAGTGCTGCATGCTACCCTGACGCTGGGTTCGAAACTACTTCATATCATCTGTGTGTATAACCCACCAACCTGTGGGTTGAATGGTCTCCAGAACCTACTGCAGTGTGTCTCTGAATGTAAAAGCAAATGAAGCACTCTCTCGGTGATCTGAACCTGAACTGGCTGGGCCCACAGCACAATCTCCTCGCATCTCTGATCCAGAAGCACAATTTCCACCAAACCATAACAGACTACACCAGAACCACGACTTCTCTATCAGGAACGTTACTTGACTGGATCCTTACCAATAGACCGGATCACGTTTCTGTAGCTTCTGTCCTGGCTGACTCAATTACAGATCACTCACCGACGCTCTGTCGCTGGCGCTCCTGCCCACCGCCGGCTCCTCAACCACGACTGATTACCTTCACGAACTATGCTGCCCTCGATGTACAAGCCTTCTTATCTGACATATCTGGCATAGACTGGACTGACTTCTCCACATCCAATGTCGATACTGCCCTTAACATATTTCTTACTAAGTTTGGCGAAGTGCAAAAGAAACACCTCCCAAAGGTAAAAAGAAGAGTCAGAGGCCAGCGCTCAAGATGGCTAAATAAAGATCTCCTACGCAAGTTAAAAGCCAGAGATAAGCAGTGGAGAAAATACAAACAATCTGGAGTCCCCCTTGATTTCATCCTGTACAAACAATATAGAAATGATTGCAAAAGTTGCATCAGGCAGGCCAAAAGTAAATACTGTCAAAACTTGCTGGCCAATTCCTCTAACGACCCTAGGAAATTTTGGAGCCACATTAAATCTTTCTTAGGATCTACACAAGCTGTCACCCCCTCTGAAATGGTTCTGCAAGGCATTCACTGTAATGACTCTTCCACTATTGCAAATGCGTTTAACCAGCAGTTTTCCGACTTATCTGCCTACACAGCTTCCCCCAAATCTGCTGCCACACTACTGAACTCTACATTCCCTGGCGATTCACCTAACTCATCTAACCCATTCTACTTCAAAGTGGTCTCCAGGCATCAAGTCTTCAAGCTGCTCAAGGCTATCTCGGATAACACCAGCACTGGCTCTGATGGACTGGAACCTCGGTTATTAAAGATGGCTGCTCACCTCATATCTGGTCCTATAGCTAGAATATTCACCCTATCCCTCTCCAATGGTGTTGTCCCTGAAATCTGGAAGGCTGCCAGAATCACTCCCGTGTTTAAAAAAAGGCAGCAAAAATGACACGTCTAACTACAGACCTATTGCTATTTTATCAGTCCTTAACAAGATCCTTGAAAAGCTAGTCTCAACTCAAATTAACGAATAACATAGAAAACTCCAGCTTATTCAACACAGCCCAGCACGGCTTTAGAAAACACCACAGCACCATGACTGCACTAGCAAAATTCTCTTCTGATATTCTTACCAGCATGGATAAAGGGAAGCTAA
Organism: Neoceratodus forsteri; assembly: GCA_016271365.2. Taxonomy (NCBI): domain Eukaryota; kingdom Metazoa; phylum Chordata; order Ceratodontiformes; family Ceratodontidae; genus Neoceratodus; species Neoceratodus forsteri. The sequence continues at coordinate 371,491,846 of CM057454.1, read as the reverse complement.
CAGGGGCTGTTTTCATCGACCTAACCAAAGCGTTCGACCTTGTTGACCATACCTTACTACTTTCCTCCCTCAGAAATCTGGGCTTCTCTCACCCTGTCACTACTTGGTTCAACAGCTACCTTGCCAACAGGATGCAGGTGGTGAAATTCAACACGGGCGATCACTCACAGTGCAGTTATCAATATTGGTGTCCCTCAGGGCTCCATACTTGGTCCTCTCCTTTTTTCACTATTTGTAAACAATCTCCCTGATGTAGTAACCTCTAGTCACTCACTACTGTATGCAGATGACCTGGTCATCTATGCGCACTCTGACAATATCATCAACCTGAATGCTGCCCTTACCACGGACTTCCACTCGGTGCAGCGCTGGCTACATACGCAACGCCTTGTTCTTAACACCAACAAAACTAAAGCCATGTTATTTGGATCCATTCACAAACTAAGGTCCTGCCCATCTCCTCTCTCTGTACCTGACATCGAGGGTAACCCTCTGGAGTCTGTCAACTCATTTCGCTACTTGGACATTCACCTTGACCAAACTCTGGACCTAAAACTGCACATCCAGGAAACTTGCAAGTCTGTCAATTGTAAGTTAGGTGCTGCTTACAGGACCAACTACCTGCTTACCCCTGCCACTAAACTGGCAATTGCTAGAGGAATCCTATTGCCAACCCTTACCTATGGTGGTCCCATCCTATCTATAGCCAACAAAACTGCCCTGCATCAATGGGACACCACCTTCAACAATGTTTGCAGGTATGCAGCCAAAGTGCCATGCCTGAAGCATCATTGTCAGCTATACAAAGACCTTGGCTGGCTATCTCCCTCCTCCTCCAGGCAATACTACCTCTACAACCTTTCGGACACCATCATCAGAACATCCAAACCAGCTGTTCTCTCTAAACTACTCCAACCGCTATACCTTCACGGGACCTTAGATCAGCTGACAAATCCTTATTAAATATTCCTCTCTGCTGTGCAAAAAGGGGCAGGGATCCTTCAGCTATGCTGCCCTCACTATTGGAACTTGTTGCCTCAGGAACTAAGGAATGCTCCTTCCCACACTGCATTTAAGCACAACCTCAGAACTTTCCTCACCTCAATGGACAAATGTGTTTGTTTTGATCCCACCTGATCCCCCTGCTCATTACTTGCTCTTCCCACTCCCCTATTATGTACTTTATGCACTTGCACTTTTCCTCTTGGTTGTTTTTTTTTTTTTGAGTATGTTTACTGTTAGTGGATGCTGTATAATTTTCGTGTTCTGATGCCAATTGTAAAGTTATTCATTTACCTCCTGGCCACTTAGCTTGCCCTCGCACCCTGTACTGTTTTTTCCCTACCTTCATTCCTTCCCTCACCTTCCTTTCATGCACCCCTTACTAGTCTCTCTCTCTTCCCTCCTCCCTTGGCCATTTCTCCTGTATCCCCTTTCATTACCACCCCCCCTTCCTCCTGCCCCTCCCTTCTCCTGCTCATTGCCGCCTCACTCCCCCACTAACCGATCTCTTCTCCCCTCCTTGCCGTCTCCTGGTTCCACCCGTCGGCTGCGTTATAACCTATTACCGCTAATGCCGTAACTTACCGCCTCACTTCTCCCCTCACCGACCTCTACTCCCCTCCATGCCTCTCTACATCCCACCATCCCGGCCGTACATTGCAACCCTTCACCGCCAATGCCGTAACATGCAGCTCCCTCTTACCTCTCTTCCTCTTTTACCGTCTTCGCTCCACAGACCCGGCCGTAGGTTGTAACCTTGTACCGCTGATGCCGTAACTGGCCGTTCACCTGCATTACCCTTCTTTCACCCTCTGCCCCCCTCCCTGCCAGCCTCCCCTGCCTTCCACCAGTTTCGCCCTACCATGACTCCCCTCTCTTTCCTTCCATCTCCCTGATTCATCGGCTCAGACATAGGTTACTACTCAACCTGCCTATGCCACTTTTACTGCCATTCTTCCTGTCCTCCTCCCCTCTTGTGTGTCACTGCACTCCTTCCAGGTGCATTCCATCCATCGACCTTCCCTCCTTTTGTTTCCCTTTTGGCTCCATGTCCAGCAAAACTTTCCTTTCCCCTGCCCTTCCCACCCTTCACTGTCCTTCTCCCCGACCTCTCCATCTCTCCTGCCGATCCTGGCTTCCACCGTCTCGGTCACAGTTGGTAACCTTCTCCCGCCGATGGCGCACGAGTCGCCTTACCTTCCTCCTGTTCCTCACCTTTCTTGCTGCTCACCCACCCCTTCCTGGCCTTCTCTCTCCTGCTCTACCTTTACACCTGTCCTCTCCACCTATCCCCCTTATTCTTAAACTACCGATTACATGTATTTTATCCAGGCTCTATACTTAACTACACTGTGTGTATATCGTCCTTTGCAATGTATCCTGCTTTGTATATTCAGCTATGCATTCCTGCTATCATGCTTATGTACCCTGCCTTATGTATCCTCTTATGTATCATGGTGTTTTGTAATTGTACCTCCCGGGTCGTGCCTGAAAATAGTCACTTGTTGGCTAGTGCAGTTACCCGGTTAACAAAAACAAAATAAATAAAATGATGGAGGGAAGAGAACAAGATGAATAAGATGTGTTGTGTTCTGACCAGTCTACTACAATGTTTTTTGTTTCAACATAATTAAATAAGTTATTATTGTTCTTTTCAAATTTGGCTTTATTTGTATTCCAGAAAACATGATAATATGATACATTAGCAAATAATATAATATGATAAGATTAAATTATATTAAATAATATGAAATAAAATATGAGAAGATAAAATAATTCTGTAAAATATGATAAAAAATGTTTTGAAATAAAAGAATTTAAGATGGCACCATTTACATTTTTTTTTAATTGCACTGTATTATTCTTATTACTGTGCCAAGAAAACACAATTTATTGGCATGGTGGTATGCGTGCAATTCCATGTCATGTGATAGACTGGCTGATCAATGACCAATCAGCTGCCACTATTAGCCTATAACCTATACGTCATTTGTTGTAATTATAATTGTAATAAAACTCAATTGTAATTGATGAGCTGGTGTGACAGTGAATTTTGCTGATACAAAAGGCTGGTCACCACTGTAGAGGACTGTTTTTGATTTACAGGTACTAAAATACCACCAACAGCTTAATCTGATTCAAGGTCAGTTGGCATTCATCTGTATCCCCCTCCCCCGGGTCGTGCCTGAAAATAGGCAGGATTTGTCTAGTGCACTTACCCAGTCAACAAAAACTAAATAAATAAATGTTGAGTAGCCTTTGGGTGATAAGGGAGAAGGAGGGTGGCCAGGTGCCAGTGGGTGTGAGGGGTGTTGATGCTGATTTGAACTGATTAGTAAAATACATGTCACACCCTTGTGACTGACCCTCTGATCCAAGTCCCTTGTGTCACTCTAAACCCATTCCTGAATCAGGCCCAAGGTGTTTACAATACTCTTATATGAAGCAAAGTTCAGATTGGGTCCCCTTCTCTGGTTTAAATATACATATTGTAGTGGCTGATGAGTGAAAGACTTCCAGGAAAATTAGAAAAATCAGCCACTCCTTTTCACAGTTCATTTATAGTTCCATGGTTCATGAATATTGCCTCATTAAATAATGATAAGTTTGTAAGAAAAGGGACTTCACTGTGCCGCTGAGACAATATTCATTTAAGAAATGTGCTGCAGATCTGCCTTCATTGGAAAACTTGTTGCAATTATTCTTTCTCACAGCAACAGTAAGTCCCTTTTCTTATATACTTGCTATTCTAATGCCATGCTTCCACGAGTTACCACTCAAATGAAATTCTGACAAAGGTGAACTGAGGGGACCTTGTCTGGATTCAAACCCTCAACCTCTTGTTTATCAGGCTGTAGACCTTTCCATTACACCACCAAGCTGGCACAGCAATGAAGCTCCGGTCTTTAGCTATAGAAATAAGATCCCTTCCTGGTAGGCAGCCCTATCCATTCTTACCTCAAAGGTAGGGCTGCCTCGGAGGCAGATCTGCCTTGGAAACAACTTTCATTTCAAAAAATGAGTCTTAAAAAGATGCACTTTCTGTTTGTCAACCAATCAGGGGCAAGCTAGAACCACCCAGTCAGAACAAGAAAAAACATGTGGGAGGTTCATTTAGAGACCAGATGAGTAACCAATCAGCAGGAACAGGCAGCAACCTCAGTTACTGCCTTCAGAAGATATTAACCAATGATACACAGCACAGGTCGGGATTACGTGGTCTGCCTCTGAGGCAGCGGCTTGTGTAGCCAATCAGCAGCAAGAGGCGGGCAACCTCAGTTACTGCCCTTCAGAGGGTATTAACCAATGAGACATAGTGGAGGGTGGGATTATGTCATCTGCCTCAGAGGCAATATTCATTTAAGAAAAGTGTCTCTTGCTGCAGTATTCAGTGCTTCATTGCCCCCTAGTGTCCGAACAAGACACAGAGAAAATGGTCAAATTTATCATATGTGCAGGATGCATGAAATCGATACCACAAATGCTGGAATAAAGAGAGTTCTGTTATATACTTAGCCATATGCAGTGGCAGACTCTGACTTATTCGTCCCATTGTTAACTACAACATTTTCTTTATATGTCAATACACACCAACCTATACAGAATATATTTATTTTCTTTTTTTCTTTTCCATAATCAGTCATCTTAAAAACATAGACTGTTTTTTCATGCACATGAAGTTCTCGCATTGGGGGAGCAACCAGTTATATTGGATATCTAGGATTCCCCTAAAGCTGTATGTTATAAATGAGATAAAACATGGGTAAAAATTGGCTACTGGCACATACCTGTGTATTGTAAAGTGACCATGTCTATAAAGCTCCTAGCCGTGGAATGTCAAGAAATCCGCAAATAAAATACATACATATATCTAGAGAGGTCACTTAAGAATGTCCCCAGTTGCATGCTTACCACCCAGTCTTTTAAAGTACATATTTATATTGAAATTCCTGCAAACTACATACTGTAATATTCTGTGACATACTATTTTGATTGTCTGCTGGCAGGGGTTCACAATCTCCTTTTTCTCTTTTATGAGTTTTATCATGTCATTCTGCAAAGAAAATATATATTCAGTCCACACAGCCTGGTTGGAATACATTATGGCATTTACCTCTGAACTATTCATCCAGTACTAATATGCACATGATGTTAAGGGATGGGTCCGAAGTGAAGCTTAACTATAAGCTACAATTGCCTGAACCCTTTTCCTATCCAGAGATTATCAACAGTAAATGTCTAGAATTATACATAAAAATATTTGGTATATGACTCATGATAGTTTTATTTTCTCTAATCTGCTTTTATTATTTCTATATGTAATTCAGGAAGGCAATGCAGGGATATGATGATATGAGGGGAGTGGTGGACCATTGGGATAGGATAAGGGAAGCCCTGCACCTAGTAGCAAACCATTGCGCCAGGCCTTGCAGCAAGAGCAAAAGAAAGAAGAAACCACTGTCGTTATTGAGAGGGGTAGCAGAGCTAGTAAGAGGAAAAAAGATGGCATTTCTGAGGTACTGTACAAGGCAAGACAAAGCAAGGAGGACATGCAAGAATACTTGGAGAAATGAAGGGAAGAGAACAAGGCAGTAAGAGCAGCAAAGGCCAAAACCAAGGAAAAGCTAGCTAAATTGGTGAAGGAAGGAGGGAAGGCATTCTTTAGGCATATTAGCGAGAGGAGGAAGATGGGGGGTGATTGTGAGACTTCGGGAAGAGGGAGGCAGGGTAGTGGAGAAAGACATTGACAAGGCAACCATCCTCAACAAATACTTCTGCTCCGTATTCACAGAAGAAGGCAATGGAGATGGTTCCCCAATAATGAAGAAGGGCAAACAGGGAGAAGGGGTTGATATTAGACCTTTTTCAGAGTACAGAGTGAAAAGAGCACTAGAACGGTTTAGGGTGGATAAAGCTATGGGGCCGTATAGGATACACTTGAGGATCCTAAAGGAGCTCTGGGAGAAACCGACTAAATCTCTGGCTAAGCTGTTCGGTGGATCACTGGAAACAGGTATGGTTCCGGAGGAGTGGAGGAGTGCACAAGCAGTACCCCTTCACAAAAGTGGTAGCAAGGAGGAGGCAGGAAACTACCACCCTGTCAATTTGACCTCAATAGTAAATGAAATGAGGGAAACCCTGCTTAATAGAAACATAGAAACATAGACTTTGATGGCAGATAAGGACCACTTGGCCCACCCAGTCTGCCCATTTCCCTACCTATTGGATAAGCTGCAGATTCTAGTTAACCAACAGCCTACTTCCTGCAACTTCCCACTATAATTTCCTTATGTCTGTCCCATGCATGTTTGAATTCCCCCACTGTTTTAGACCCCACAACCTCTCCAGGAAGGTGGTTCCATGCGTCTACCACTTTCTCCGTGAAAAAGAATTTCCTCACATTACCTCTGAGCCGTTCCCCCCCCCTAACTTTAAATTGTGCCCCCTTGTTCTTACACATCTCTTTTTCTGAAAAATGCTACCCTCCTGGACTTTGTTGATTCCCTTGAGGTACTTAAAAGTTTCTATCATGTCCCCCCGTCCCTCCTTTCATCAAGGGTATACATATTAAGCTCTTTCAGTCTCTCTTCATATGGCTTCTGATGTAGACCCTGCACCATTTTAGTTGCCCTCCTCTGGACTGCTTCCATCCTGTCTATGTCCTTGCGTAGATGAGGTCTCCAAAACTGCACGCAGTACTCCAGATGGGGTCTCAACAACTGTCTGTACAGAGGGATAACCACTTCCCTTTTTCTACTTGTGATGCCCCTTCCTATGCATACCAGTATCTCCCTGGCTCTCCTTACTGACTTCTCACATTTCTTACCCACCTTTAGGTCATCTGATATGACTACACCCAGATCCCTTTCCATTATTGTTATCGTTAGTACCTCCCTTACTATTGTGTACTCTTCTCCTGGATTTTTATTTCCCATGTGCATTACTTTGCACTTCTTTGCATTGAATCTAAGTTGCCATATGTCTGACCATTCCTCCATCCTTGCCAAGTCCCTTCTCATCCTTTCTACCCCCACTTGTGTATCAACTGTTACAGATCTTTGTGTCATCTGCAAAGAGGCATACCTTTCCTTCCAGACCCTCTGCAATGTCACCTTAGGCTGGTGGGCTACCTGGAGACAAGGGGGCTGCTGGACCCAAGGCAAACATGGATTCATGTCAGGGAGGTCATGCCAAACCAACTTAATTAATTTCTTTGAGTGGGTGATGACAGAAATAGACCAAGACAGAGCAGTAGATGTGGCCTATCTGTACTTCAGAAAGACCTTTGATACAGTCCCACACAGGAGATTAATCCACAATCTGGAAAATATGGGGGTGGGGACAGAGGTAATCATGTGGGTTAGAAACTGGTTGAGTAACAGAACACAAAAAGTGGTGGTAAATGGGGTTAACTCACAGGAGGGATGGGTAACAAGTGGCATATCCCAGGGATCAGTGCTGGGACCAGTGCTCTTCAATGTCTTCATAAGCGATATTGCAGAGGGTCTGGAAGGGAGGGTTTTATTTTAGTTTTTTTTTATTTATTTATTACTAAGATTACAAATACCTTTGAACCAAGGGTTCTTTTACAAAGGTTCTGCATCAGCAACGGGTGCAAGCAAAACAGAGGTAGATACAATACAGGGTCAGGAGGTTAACATAGAAGTAAGTAGAGGTAAGATACAATACAGGTCAGGAGGTTAACTTAGTAGCAAAAGACAGTACATGTATATAGACTAGCACAGTAGCAAACAGTCAGTGGCAAATATCAATGCACAATTAACAATACAGGTGTGTATATATAGCAAGACACAAATACAAATAAAAAACATCCTAGGGGTGACATAAGTGGAGCAAGGGGTTGGGGATAAGAGGGGGATGGGGAAAAGAGGGGTAGGCAGCCAAGGATTTGACATTGTCATAAGTGCAAGAACAGAAAGATAAGTGCTAGGTAGTCTGGGGTGGAGCAGTAAGAGGTAGGGTGATAGGGAGGGGGAGACAGGAGGAGAGGAGGAGAGGAGGAGAGCAGCAGGAGAGGGGTGGAATGGTAGGTATGAGGTGAGAGGGGATAGAATGGTAGGTGGGGGTGGGAAAGAGATGGGGAGTAGTAGAGGATGGATGGGTGGAGAGAAGTGGGGAGGGTAGCAAGGGAGGAGAGACGAGAATGGAGAGGTGAAACAAAGCTGCAAGCCTAGGCAGAGCAGTCACAACTGCTGTGGTCAGTGAGGTGCTGGCAGAGTTTATGTTTGAATGGGGCAAGCTTGTTTTCAGCTGCAATTTCAGGGGGAAGGTTGTTTAGCAGTAGGGGGGCCCCGGTGTGTAAAGCACGTTGAGCCTGGTTGGTACGGCAGAATGGAATGATAAATGTTGGTTTGAGGGAACTGCACGTAAAATGTGCAGTGACTGCGGGCAACATTAAGGCATGAGTTGCAGGAGGTGTGAGGTTAAGACAAATTTTCTTAGCCAGTAGGCAGTAGGGTTGGCCCATTCATGGGTGATACAAAGCTATGTAACAGTAGATACACAGGAAGATATAGAAGAAATGAGGAGAGATCTGAAGAGGCAGGAAAACTGGTCCAATGAATGTCAGTTGGGTTTCAATGCAAAAAAAATGCAGGATTATGTACCTGGGGAGAGGGAATCCTAGGGTCAAATATGAACTAGATGGAGTAACACTGGAGGCCACCAAAGACGAAAGGGATCTAAGGATACTCATAAAAGACAACCTCAAAGTGGCTAAGCAGTGTGACAAAGAAGTTGTAAAGGCTAACAGAATACTAGGGTGCATAAGGAGGGGTATAACAAGTAGAAGGAGGGAAGTGGTGGTATTATTGTACAACTCCCTAGTAAGGCCTCATCTGGATTACTGTGTTCAGTTCTGGAGGCCCCATCCCCAGAAAGACATAGACATGATGGAGACAGTACAGAGGAAGGCGACAAAAATTTTCTCTGGGATGCAGCTTAAGTCATATGAGGACAGACTCAGAGCTCAGTATGTACTACCTGGAGGAAAGGAGAGAGAGGGGTGACATGATAGAGACCTTCAAGTATCTGAAAGTGATCAACAGGGTACCAGAGGGGAGCATCTTTCACATGAAGGGAAATAGCAGAACAAGGGGGCACAGCATGAGACAAAAAAAAAGAGGGAAAACTTAGTGGGAACATGAGGATGTTCTACTTCACTGAAAGGGTGGTTGAGAGAATGAACAGTTTGCCCAAGAAGTGGTGGGTGTGGCCACAGTTCAGGTATTCAAGAATGCATGAGACAGGCACATCGGAATTACATGCTAGGGCAAAATGGGGGAACTTGTCATAGCATCTAGGGTACCTTAAGCATTAGAAAGAGGGATAGGGAAGACTGGATGGGCCACAAAGCCCTTATCTGCCAGCAACATCTATGTATTTATGTATCTATGACAACTCACTCTGTACCCTCTGCATATCCCTCGGACCATGTGCCTGAGCTTTGCAAGTCCTATGGGGCGGGTCACATGCATCCTCTGATCAAAATGTATTTTGATCAAGATGACACATGCCATTTGCATTGCATTACAATGAACAGTGTTCACTGGTGCACAGCACTAGCTCAGAAATGTCCCCATTGTGCAGCTGGGCTGCAATCATTGATCGAGTTTGAGCCATCCCTTGGTCTTGCCCTCTACTTAAAACCCACTGTAATCTAATGACCGTGCAGTTCTCTCTAAGAGACTGCCTGAGAAGGCTGATGTGAGGCTCAATGGTAAGTGTTTACTTGGTGCACAGTGTAAGCACTTCTTATTTCACCTCCTGATAACGCACGGTTAATGTGAAACTGATTGAGGTTAGTGGTGGTTGACGTCCTGTGTTGCACTTTTCATCTGGTGGTAAAATTATTGTTTTTTAACTATTAAAGCTGTATTTATGTGGACCTCCTGAGTGGTGCCGGTTTTTGTTTTGCTCATTATTTCACAACAGCAACCTGTCTCACTCTCTCCTCTTCACAAATCACAGAGCACATAAAAACAAGTTACACTTGCAGCGAAGGTTTGCTTCAACATAATTGAAGGTAACCACTCCATTTACATCACTGAAAAACCCCAATAACTTTTTAAATAGATTGAAGTCACATTTCAATATATAGATATGTAGTTAAAAAACTTTAAAAGATTGGATAGTAAGCATTAAACTGGGGACATTCTTAAGCGACCTCTCTAGATATATGTACGTGCATTATTTGCAGATTTCTTGAAATTCCACAGTTCAGAGCTTTATAGACAAAATCACTTTACAATATACAGGTATGTGCCAGGAGCCACTTTTTACCTGTGTTTTATCTCATTTATAACATACAGCTTTAGGAGAATCCTAGATATCTAACTGGTTGCTCCCTCTACACGAAGACTTTATGTGCATGAAAAAACAGTCTATTAAGTTAGCAATAACCCACCACAGGGTGTGCGGTTACTGGGGATTAATCAACACCCCGGGTGTGTTGTGAGGGCAAAAGGCTGCAGTTCTAGTGTCCTCACAGCACATGGGGTGTCGATTAATCCCCAATAACTGCACACCCTGGAGTGAGTTTTTGTGCTTATAACATGGGCTATATGTGAAGAGAAATGAACTAAAAGTAGTGGAATAACAGCAAAAAATGGTAGTAGCTATTTTGTGTTCTTCCACTACTTTTGGTCACAGTACCACACACATCTGTGTTCTGCCACAGAAAACATAGTCCTGGAAAGACAAGTTTGAGGTACAGTGGTCCACACAACAGAATCAAGGAGCAGCCTGCACTTCTTAGCTTGTTAAAACTACTGTGCAACAGACTGCTGTCTCTAGTGCTGCCAGGCACATTGTGTGGGGGAAAGGAACACAGCAATGGCTGTGTGTCTGCCTGTTACTGCCTATGTGTTTCATTCTCCTCTCACAGACAAAATGGGAGAACACCGATAATACTCAGTACTCATAACTGAGTGCACAATCACTGCAGAAGGGGAAATTATGTGCTTCCCTGTCTTCCCTACTGAAACCCTTCTGAATTGCTGAGCATGATGTATCTAGCATGATGTGCCTATCACTCGCTCACCTTTTCATCCTCCCGCTCTCACTGTGTGTTGCAGTGTCTCTCTCTCTCTCTCTCTCTAGCTCTTTGGTCTGTTGCACAAAAATGGAAACTGTTTGTCAGATACACATCCTGTTTTCTCCGGTTCACTTCGGAGACATTATCCTTCCATTATTTTAGTCACCGTGCATGCTGCGGTCCCTCACAGCAACTGTGCTATGGGTACATCTCAATGGCAGCATGGACATGAGCAGGGTGGAGTGAGTGAGTGAGTGAGTGGGTGGGTTGTCTGTGTGCTCCTTGAATGGAAGTCTGCTATGGGCAGTAATGTTTACGGGGACATTGCACTTCCACAGTACACATACAGCTGCAAACTTTGACAGGCTCCATGGTTAGGGACTCTGCCCTATTCATCGACTTCTTTGTACACATATTGCATCTCTCTTTTGAGCAGCACCTATTGCACGTGGCAAAGGGATTATGTCTGTTTTGCTACCTTCCAACAGCGATGTGCTAGGACCTTCAAAGTCCATCGGGTGGGTGAAGACTCACTTAGCCAGTGTTGGGTAAGTTACTTTTTCTATTACTTTCTATTACTTTTGGAAACTTGTTCCAGAAAGCTATGTGCAGTCACTAGCAAGGATGGAGAAGTACAGGAAAAAGTAATACATCTTACCGTTACAATTACTTATGTCTTTTTATACAAAAGGAATATGTAACTGTAACTGATTACATTTATTTGAAAGTAGCTAGTAACTAAACTATTACTTTTAAAAAATGCCATCTGTTACAGTTATTTATTATTTTTGTATTGTTTTTGTATAAATAGAAATAAGTAACTATAATTGTAAGGTGTATTACTTTTTATAGTACTTCTCCATCCTTGCTAGTGACTGCACAGAGCTTCCTTGAACAAGTTTCCAAACTTAGTAGAAAGTAATAGAAAAAGTAACTTACCCAACACTGCACTTAGCTGTATAAAATATGGCTGCTTTTCACACTCAGTCTGACACTGAAATAATTATTTTGGTTTGCTGCTTGATTTCTGTGTTTTGGGACTGTTCACTAATAACACATACTGTACTGTTAAGTTAACATAAATTAATGAATGATCACCTGGTCACTCTCCACCAGTTAAGTTACAGAAACCTATCTGCCCATGTTATAATATGTTTTTAAGATGACTGATTAAGAAACAAAATAAAGAAAATAAATATTTTCTGTATGAGTTGGTGCATATTGACATAAAAGCAAAATAATATAGTTAACAATGGGATGAAGAAGTCAGAGTCTGTCACTGCATATGGCTAATTATATAGCAGAATTCTTTTTATTCCAGCGTTTTTTTTGGTATTGGTTGCTTGCATTCTGTGCATATGATAAAGTTGACTGTTTTTCTGTGCCTTGTTCAGACACTAGGGGGCAATGAAGTACTGAATACTGCACGCAGTAACAATTCTATACTAGTCAAATGGTAAAATATACAGTATAAATAGTTGTGTGATTTTTATATGAAGCTCTTGTCTTTATTCTTTTTCTCCCCATGTCCAGTGGCCCACATTCAGGAGGAAGCCTGAGCCCTGTCCCCCAATGTCTACTGTCAGCACAAACCATCATCCCCCAAGTCTAGCCCTCCATTGTGGAGTTTGTGGGGCATCCCCAGGCCCCTACTGAAGACCGGATCCAGTTCCGGTCAGCTCCTGGTTGGTTGAGGAGCAGGGCCTGTGAGCCCCTCCTTCATTCAACCACCAGAGACAATTCCTCTTTTTCTTTCAGAGGAAGGGCATGCAATGATGCCAGTGGCAGTGTTCCACATGCTTCCATGCATGGCATGCTGTGCAAATGCCCCACCTCTACCTGCCTTGTAGAGCATCAGTGTGTCATCTCATGCCCCCACTAGGAGCCAGGCAAGCACTGATCACTGCTCCCTCCTCCCCAGAAGAGGAGAGCTGTTTTTGGTATGCTCAATCCTCCTCCTCCCCAGCCAACCCCTGGCAACCTGCTTGCACAGTGCACATGGGTCACCGGCATGGCAGGAGGTAAGACATCATGCCTCAGCCCTCCATGACACCAGGCCAGTCTGCTCTTGTCCTTATAAGTAACAAATGTGGTTGACTGGGGTGTGTACTGTGCCCAACATGTAGTAAATGAAAAGTATAAATGAATTAATGGTATGCGCTGTTAAAACATTGCTTTCCTTTGATTATAAATATCTAAAATGTTTTTTAATATATGGATCGTCAATTTAATAGTATAGTAAAGCATACAATTTTTTTGTGGTAATACTATCACTACCGAAGTGATAATACCACACTTCGACAGTGATAATACTATCGTTCAGGTCCTGTAGTAGTATAATTTGGGACCTGAATGATAGTATTATCACTGCAGCTCAAGAGCGCAAGCGCACAATTCAAAAAACTGGTAAAGCTGGCAAGCATCAATCAAGAGTGGATATTTACAGCATGGCTCATCATTGGATGGTTTCTCTCTGTGGGCATCCAAAACAGTTTTAAAAACATGCTGTCGATCTCTTGCTTAGCGAGAGCGTAAACCGTCTGTAGTGATTCCTCAGTTTGTTTCTTTTTTTTTAATTCGTATCACACCAAGGATTTAGATGTCTGATCCTGTGCTCCCTCTCCCCAAGAAACCAAAAGGTAGGAGTGAGACAAAACTTTCCAGTACTGTGGGTGTGTGTGTGTGAGCATTGGGGCAGCAGGAACACAGCGGTACAAGCGAGAGTCCCACAGAAAGTACGGCAGTCACCTAAAAGTCGGACACTTCTTTGTGAAAGCAGGAAAAAATACTTGCATCCAAATATTAAAAAAAATAATGGATTTCTCACAGGGTATTACCGGTGAGATACCATCTTGAGGTTCTGGACACTGGAACCTCTCAAGCTTCGCTCTCGAGGTTCCTATGTGCCCAAAACCTCTCAATGGTATTACTCACCGGTAATACCCTGCGAGCTATCCATTATTCTCTATATAATATGTTTAAACTTTAGATCCTCTTCCCTGAAGAATCCTTAATAGGTGACATGCCGGGTCCTTGAGGATCTGGAAATTAGAATGTTTTTTGAAATAAACCATGGAACTATAAATGAACTGTGAATTGGAGTGGCTGATTTTTAAATTTTTCCTGGAATACTCTTGTGGGACCAGGACCCATTTTCTGTGGTTTGTTTTTATATCACCACTTCCTGGCACTGTGCTGCAAGCAGGTGCTATAAATTTAATTCTGCTATAATTATATTTTTATTCTGAAGACTGCAGTGTGCATATATATGGTGCCAACCAGGATGCAACACAGTACATTGCAGTATTACTGCAGTAAATCTGCAGAGTGCTGCAGTATTCTGTAGGGAACTGTATAATTCAAATTCAATTAAGCTCTTTTGTCATGCAATATTTTGTGAAATGTCATTTACTGCAAGGTATTGTATTGCATCATGGCTGGCAGTTGGTACAGCTATATATACAGTATGAAACCCAGACAAGGTAGAAAGAAATATGTTTCTTAGCTTGGATAAGATAATTTATATAAATTGATGAATATAATTGGACATGTTGTATAGCCTAGAAGATAAAGCAACAAGCTGTGAATGAGCTTACTACATCCAGAAAACCTTGGTTTGATTCCCACAACCACCATTTACATACTGTGTGACCCTCAGCAAGTTACTTTACCTCCTTGTGCTCCCAGGATGCACCTGGAAAAGAGCTTTCCTGCCCTCCTCCAAAACTGATAATGTAAAACAAAAGTTGTAAAGCAATATGTTAATGTTCATTTGCTGTTCAACAGTATATACTGTTGAATGACAGCTGAATATTGACATATTCATTGTGCCTTTTTCCAGCACATTACCAAAAGACAGCAATATCCAAACAATTCACTCACTAAAAATACCACTAACAGCTTAATATGGCTCAATGTGAGTTGTCATCCATCTGTATTCCCCTTCCCCAGGATGAGGCTGAAAAATAGGCAAAATTATCTAGTCCTTCTTCCTGGTCATCAAAAATGAAATTAAAAAAACCTAAACAAATAAATAATCATAGAAAATAGCTTTTGATCCCCCAACAGCACCATAAACAATAATCTTCAAGCAATTCAATAGTATCACATTACACACTTTACTACAACATTTCAGATGTCATCCTTTTCATATGTTGAATATTTGGATACCTTTTAAATGGTTCAGAAAGCTGAATGCTCTTATTTCTTCTTTCATATGGGGAGGGAAGCACCATCGCAGGTCATATCTTAAATTGGCTGCCTCATTGCAAGCTGGGGGCCTTAAGTTACCACACTTTGGGATCTTTTACTGGGCAAGTCAGGCAACCAAATATTTATGTTGGTTTTTACCCCATGAGGAGATTGCCTCTGCTTCCTATATACCTGCCTGGTTGATGGAGGGAGAACTGATTGGGAAGGGGAAATTGGCTCAAACGAATTTCTTGTATATGACCATTAAATCTCTCCCTGCTGCGCTTAATAAATCCCCCATTTCAGTTTCCCTTAAAGTACATGGTCAATTACATGCTTTCCTTAAATACTAGAACACTAAAGATCCGAGGCAACCTGTCATTGGAAATCCAAACCTCAAAATAGGAGGGGAAATTATTTCCCCAATATGGCTACCACAGCTTAATGATATTTGTGTTAGGAACTTATTACCTGAAGGGGCCTGTGCAGATTCTGGCACTATAATGAGATCTTACTCTATAGCTCAGACACAAATCTTTAAAGTGTGGCAACTTAGACACCTGCTGATCAAAACATTTCCTGATGGGGGCTATTCGACAGAGGGATTTGCCTGGATGGATTCTCTTAGAACAATGTGTGGCAATCCTCATGCGGTCTCACTGATGTATGCTTCTGTGTGAATCAATGTGCTTGATAAGGGGATAGGGGTTCCCAAATACTGGCATGCACATTTCCCAAATTCTGTGGAAAAATGGGAGTCAATCCATTCAGATTCCTTCAGATATATATCACTGAATGATATGTACTGGACCCCAGTCAAACTCCACAGAATAGGTAGACGTTCAGACTCTCAAATGTTTCAGATGTAGATCTGCAGAAGGAGATATCCTTCACATATTTTGGGAATGTCCCTCAATTCGTACTTTATAGGACCAAATCAGAGATAGAGCTGATCCTCTTTTGGGCATAGGGGACTTATTCACACCAGAGGTTTGTTTAGTGGGGGATTTCTCCAAGATCTGGGTTCAGAAATGGAGGTATCATATGGCAATGATTGCGCTCACTCTCAAAAAAATAATCCTGCATCATTGGCTGGATGGGCAAATCATTACATATGAGGAATGGCTAAAGGATCTATTATATAACCTGTGGGTTGAACAACTAAAAGCAAACTTACGTTGTTCTCTTATCCATTACAGGATGATTTGGGAAAGTTTACATACATCATATCTCCTTCAAACCGGAGTTCCACAGAATCAGGGCAACCAACTTTCGATGTGATAAATATATGTTTTTTGTATCTGTGTTAATTGTAATTTTAGAAATTGATTAATCCACATCTTCTGGATTCGATAGAGGTGTGCCAAGCTGGGGAGGGGTAGGGGGGAGGCAGCTGGGTGGGGGGTGGTTTCATCATGAAGTTGATTTTTTTCTGAGTGACAATGTACAGATTGATGTTGTTCTTTCATGGTGAAGCCTGTATCATAAAATGTCAATACAATTTTGAATTTCAAAAAAAAAGATGTCAAAATTAAGCAATAAACCATGACAGAGTGTGGATTATGTTGGGATTTACCCATGCCTGTCATGGTTCGGTCATAAGGCCGCGGGCATGGGTAAATGCCAGCATATCCCACATCCTGGACTGGTTTATTGCAAATATACAGTGTCCCCCATCATTTCTTGTGTGAAAAAATAAAGAAAAAGCATTTTTTTTGCATTTGTTATAATTTTTATATATTTTGCTCTTACACAATAAAAAAATTCCTGTTTTCTCAATGATAATTTAGTATTTCCCTAGTAGCTGTTTTAAACTGTCCTTCAGCACAGATGTCACAGTAACATACAAAAAAACTAACTGTGGGTTTAAACTTCGGACAAGGATGTTACTGTATTTGGCTTCCTGTAAAAGTCTAGCCCAGAACATTCCTTTAATCTGAGCCAGCTTAAATGATCGAGCATGGTGCAGTGAGCATATGAGCTCTAACTGCAGTTACTGTGCTACTGTTTTGTTCAGAGTCAGGACCACTTGATTACTTTAGTAGGAAACAGTGAGGGAGCAGCAATCATCTGTTGTAGGAGCACTCGTACAGTTCAACATAACGGGAGCACTGGAGCATGAAAAAATTGGGAGAAATCTCAAAGCACCATCCTCCTTTTTGCAGCCTGCCCTCAGGGTTGCATTTCCAGGGTTGCACACTATGGTGCTTTCAAAAGGTAGTGGCATGACTCAGGGGAATTGTTTTCACTTTTCTCGATACCGGGAGTCCAGGACATTTGCATTAATGTTTTAAATAAACAAAATGGATCTGTTGTCTATTGATGTCCACAGCAAAGTGGTGGGTCGGTCCAGCAAGGAGCAGTCAGCTGGAGTAGCTGTGAGTAGCCAGGAGGAGGAGGAGAACCGCAGGCTGAGTTTGGTCCGCATTCTGGTTTGGATGTACAACACATTTTTTTTAATATTGGCTTCTGTACTCGATTTGTTTTATGCAAGTTTTGTGCTTCTTACACTGGCTGAGGACTCATGAGGTGTGTGACTTGTGCAGCCTTACTTTTTTGTAGACAATTTCAACAGGAGTTTTAGTTTGTGGTTTAGTGGGCATGTGGCATGGCGGCTGTAATGTTTTGATTTTTGAGTCAGATTGACTTTTTTAAAGATGCAGCTGGCTGGCACCTTTGCTGTGGGTAATGTCAGGATTTACCATGGCTGGAGGGTGCCAGTCAGCCAATCATAGGCAGTGATTCAAGGACCTCATTGTATAATATAGAGTAGTACATGGAGTGGTATGTATAATGAGAATTTTACACACACTCATGGTGCTAGATGCTACATAGACCCTAAGAGCAAAGCCTGAGGGGTTTATACAGGAATCCAACACTGAAGGTGCGTGGAAAATTCAAGTTGTACTCACCACCCATGTATTGTTTTATATAATTGCTGGTGTTTCATTTTTTCACCTCAGCAAAGATATATAAAATAACAGTTTGTTATTCCACTACATTTCCAACTGCATCCACTTCATTTGCAATATCATCCTAATAGCAGTTTGTGAGAGACTCAATGAAAGAAGCGTTTATGTTAAAAGATTTATTAACAATGTCATCCAACTTGTGTAATTTCTCAGAACTCACATTCAACACATAAGGAAGCAGAAGGCAAAACAGTCTAAATGTGCTAACTAATAGCAAAACTGCTACAGTTCTATAGGAAAGAGAAAACATTTGAAACTTTTGAAAATAGTAACTTATTATCTAAATTTAGCCAAGGTCAGGCTGAAAAAAAATTGGCTGTAGTCATGGCAACTGGTCATTTCCAAGTTAATGATCTTGTGACTTACAAAGGGTGGAGAGAGAGAGAGAGAGAAACATAGACATTAGGGATCATGTAGCAATTCAGAAACACTTGATACCAACTAAGCATTTTTAGAGGTATTTCAGGGACAAAAGTGTCTCTAGACAGAGGGAAGGTGTGAACAGGTAGGTGTTTTCACTCTGAGCCTATGAGAAAAGCAGTGTAGCATAAGCCACAGTCTGGCTCATGGATTTATCACAGAAAGACTGGCACATGTTCGCCATCTTCACCAGCTGGTTATAATGGCAAATTACACCCAGCTTTTTCTGTGGGAAAAAATACGACCCAGTTATTATAACTGTATATTGCTCTTTTTGTGGAGGAACATCAAAATGTAGTCCACAATTCACTGTGTAATGTTTCAGTTTCAATAGAACCTGCTCTCTAATGGCCAAAAGAAGTCTGCTGGTTATGGGAAGCAGCCTTAAGAAAGGATACACTTAGGTGCTTGACACTGAAAATGTGTGTGCTATACCTTATTTTGTGTTTTGGGAATGGGAAAACTGAAGTCAGGTGCTGAAAGACAGAGCTGGTGGGATTCCAGGGGAATGCCACACATCAAGTATAGGCCTGTTTACACAGAGAATTATGCACTGGTTTAAGTGGTGCAGAGTAGCTGATCCCCTGTCAGAGAACAAGTTTAAACACAATGGGGAGCATTGTAAGCTGATTCATTTCAGTTCCTGTGAAACTCTGCAGTGATAGGGATTTGAAATGGTGCAGGAGTTTTACGTCCCTGCATAAACACGTCGCACCACCTGAAGTGGTGCACTTGTGGTGTTGGAAGCCAGCAGATGGACAAAAATAAAACACAAAGGGGAGGGAGGCTGTAAGTCAAATTTTCACAGCTTCTGCACAGCTCCTGTGTGTGGGCACACTAGAAATGGCTACAACAGTGCACTTAGCACACAGATGTTGTTATGGTGCCAAAACTCACCGTGTGCATCAACACACCTTAATATGTTATCTTTATTAGAGATATTTTACCTTATATTTTATATTATAATATAATTATATTTTACCTTTATTAAAGATATGTGTGCTATGTCTTTTAAAACCTTCTTTACTACCTGTGCCCTTTCTCTTATCCCTTCCTCCTCTACCCCTTCCCTCCCTTTCTCTGCCTTCCTTTCCTCCATCTTTTTTCTTCTTTCCTATCACTCCATCTGTTTCCTTCAAGACTCTGCTTGCCCTTAATCCTTTGAATGGTGGTAGTACAGATGGCCTTGACACTAAGTTTCTTTTCTCTACACCTGCCATTGTTCTGCCCATTAATCTACTCTTCAATCCTTCCTTTACCTCTGCTATTGTTCCTGATGTTTGGAAACATGCCATCGTCATACCTCTTCACAAAGGTGGTGATCCAACCGCTCCTTGTAACTTCCATCAGATATCTCTTCTTTCCACTTTGGCTAAGCTACAGGAATACATTACTGTTTCTCAGCTCACTTTCTTTCTTGACAATTCCTCCTTTTTCACACCTTTCCAGTCTGACTTTAGGAAATCCCATCCCATTTCCACCTTCCAATCTAATAGTTTTACTTCTAGAGACAAAGTATGCCATTGTTGCTTGAATGTTTTATTTGTAATGTTTTCATCAACCTTTGTATGTATGTTTGTTTACCCTTCCCCACTGATGTGGAACCTTGGTAAATGAGCTGCTTTGTGCTCAAAGGTATTGTAATCCAAGACTGAATAAATAAACATAAAAATTTCTACCTCCCTCCCTCATCTCACTGACTCCATACTCATAGGTATGGATCAAGGACTAATTACTTCCACCATTTTTGTTGATCCTGCTAACACTTTTGACACTGTGGCACATCCCTCCTTCTGGACAAACTTAAAGCAGCAGGCCTCTCTAACTCTTGAGACAATTGGTTTCATTCTTACATTGGCAGGAGATCTCAAGCTGTCTGGATAGGAAAATCCATTTCATCTCCACTTCCCATTTGCTCAGATGTCCCTAAAGGGTCTGTCCTGGGTCCTATTCTCTTTTCCATTTTCTTAAATGACTGCCCTACTGTCTGTTCCTCTATGTCCATTCATATATATGCTTATGACACAGTTCTTTTTGCTTCTGGCTCCTCTTCTCATCACCTAACCTCTTGACTGCAGTTGGATTTTGACAACATTCAATGCTGGTTCAAGTCTAACCAATTGTCCCTTAACGCCAAAAAAGCAGTCTCCTTGACTTCTGGCATGCATGAAAGGCTTGCCAGACATATCTCTCCCATTATTTAATACCCTTGATGGTACTAAGATGCAAGATGTTTTCTCCTTTAAGTACCTCAGGTTTGCCTTGACTGGCATCTTGATTTCTTAGTACATATTGATGTTATTCACCATAAACTACACCCTAAGCTTGGAGCATTGCACAGGATAAAGCGGTAGCCCATGAAAACAGCGAGGAACAGAAGCAGTGATGGAAACAGTGCTTACCATTTCAGTGACTTACGGTCCCCCCTCCTCAAGTTTTACCCCCCCCAGAGTTGATTATTTATAGTAAGGGGGGTGTGGGGGGTGAAGCCCCTCACAAAGAGGGGTAGGGGGAAGCCCCCCATATAAAGTACATTTGCTATATGTCCCAGTTCTGTTTTGCCCTCTCTGTTTCCATCTTACTGTTTTCAACCCACTGTTTTGATGTGGAACCAAATAAAGCTAGTATTCCCGCTTCCTACCCACCAAGAAATTGTAGCAAAGATGAATTTCCCTATCTTTGACTATTGTGACTGAGTCTACAGTAGTGCCCCTACATCTTCCCTTGCCAGACTGGACCCCCTTTTCCATTCTGTCTGATGTTTTGCTTTAGATTACCCCCCTCGTACTCACCACTGCTGTCTTAACTCACCACTTTCTCTCCCCTCTCTTGATGCTAGGTGCCTTTGCCATTGTGCATCTTTTATATCCAAATTCAGATTTGGCTCCCTTCCTTCCTATCTTAAATCCCTTCTATGCTCTCCTCCTTCTTCCTCCTACATTCTCCATAACACTAATTCCCCTTCTCTTTCTATTCCTTCTAGAAAATCTATTATTGGGCAATCTTTTTCTTACTGATTTTCAAAACGTTGGTCCTCCCTTCCCCTTTCTATTTGTTCTGCCTCTTTTCCTTCCTCCCTAAAGTCTCTTATTTATGACTTTTTTTCTCCTACCTGCAACTGTCTATGACCCTCTCCTCTTCTTATTCCCTTTCACTATAAATAAGATTGTGCTTTATTTTCTACTTGTATTCATTCGAAACACGAAAAAAGACCATTACAGCGACAGTCCCAGTGACAGGTGTGGGGGGCACAGCCCCCCACAGAAAACACTAGTTCATCGGGCAGCACAATACCTGCTTTGGTATTGTGCAGTCACTGTGCGCGAGGTCGGCATTTTCACTGTTGACCTCCCTTGGTGCTACCTAATTATTTATAGTTATGCTTCATGTATAACTACATTATAGTAGTGTAACTGACTTTTTATTTTCATCAGTTTATTGTTTAACTATTTCCTGCTCCTCTTTCCCCCGGATGCATCTGAAAATGAGCTGTTCTCAGCTCAGTATCTTTCATGGTTAAACTTTTAAATAAATAGATAAAATAAATTAGACTGAGCATATCAGAGCATAGTTTCCCCAAACTATGGAACTCCCTTAACCCATCTCTAAATGTCACTGACTCCCTAGCTAACCTCAAATCCCAGCTCCTTGCCTCTCTCACTCCCACAACCCTTGTTCCTGCAACAGTTGAAACACCTGTCACTTCCTTTCTCCAATTCTCCCACTCTCCTCTACAAAGTTACCTGCCCTCACCTAGCTCTCCTCCTTTCTGTCATCTCTCATCTCCTAAACTATATCTTTTTGGCATCTTCAACTGCAACTCCCCCCCCCCATCCCTGTGCTCATACTCTCCTCTATAAGTTTTCTGTCCTTGCCTATCTTTGCTTTCACTTCTGTCATCCCTCACCTCATAAGCTATGCCTAACCTGGCATCTGCAACTGAATATAACTCTCCCGGTGTAAATTTCTGGCATATTTTGTTGCACATACCCGACACTGCTGAATTTTCTCATCTACATTTGTAGATATGTTGTACAGTTGTCACTGTAAATATTTACTTGTAAATATGAAGTACCACTGTATCTGTTTATCTTTGTTAATGTGTTGTACAATCCTTTTCTTTTTACCAGGAAAGACACACTAAGCTAAAAGCTTGTTTACAGGTGTGCCCTGGCAGCACAAGGAAGTTAAGTGACTTGCTTAGGGTTACACAGTATGCAAGTGGGCATAGGTGCTGGAACGGAGGGTGGACTAGGGCCATGGCCCTACCACTTTCATAAGTGGCCCTATCAATTTTTGCAATCATGTTAATGTATTTAATAGGGGAGAATTTACCCCTTATGTCCTTGGCCCTACCACTTTTCAAACTGTTCCAGCACCAATGCAAGTGGGGGCTGTGGGATTCAAACCCAGGTCTGCAGCTCAGAGCCTTAAACCACTGTACTATCTTGTCTCCAGTGTTCCTCTGTACTGATTGGCCCTAGACCATTTGAAAATGGGCCCAGCCTAAATTATCTTGTGTGTGACAAACAAACAAACAAATAAATAAAAATCACACAGCATGTTTGTGAATGTATTAAAGCATAGTCTGCCTGTTTTTGTCACAGACAGGAACTGAAAAGGCTTGTGTTTTGAGACAACATAGGAGGGATAAGTGCTGGAAAACTTGTTGAAGTAATATTTTATTATTGTCTGTAGGGAAAATTGAGGATAGGCACAGAAGCACACATTTAAGGATATTAACTAGTCATATCTTGTCCCATGATTTTCTTGACTGGGTGAGAACTGCCTGACCTGTGGCCTCTGAGATAGCTGATAATTGGATGAGGAACTGAATCACATTTCTTGGTGTTAAAATTCGTTATTGATTTAACAACAAACAACACATCCAACAACAGTGGCACACAAACATATATGACTTTTAGGGATGGGATATGGGAGTTCCATAGTTTGAGGAAACTATGCTTTGATATGCTCAGTCTAATTTATGTATAGGTCACATACTGTATGTTTGTCGGCGGACAAGAGGAATAGCTAGAAATGCTCTACAAATCCCCTTCTGCCTCATGACACAAGAACAACGCTCCTTTGCCTACAGAGCATCCTGTTGGTTCAATGATCTCCCTTGTCACAGTTTACGAGCCAAAGCTAGGACCGTTTTAACAAAAACTGAATTAAACCTTGCTGCACTAAGTAGTTGTAAATGCCAATCTTAATTTTTCTCCACCCTACTTGACCCTGTCCTCCCCCTTTTTCCCTTTTTACCCAATCACCTGCCTCTTACCAACCTACCCATGCCTCAGTTGCCACCCACTACCCCCTCGCACACTCTCCACCTACCTATCCTATCCTCCCACCTCTTTCTGCCTCTGACAAAGTCAACCCCTGACTGTTTTCTCATTGCAAGCTAAATATGCATATACCTTGATTGTATAATATATTTTTTTTGCTTTTGTTTACTCAAAATGTCTATCTTTACTTGTATCTGTACATGTCATGATGTGGAACCTTTGTAAACAAACTTCCAGCTCAAAGATGTTGATCCAAGATGATAAATAAACAAATAAATACAGTGCAGATGCCAAACCTACAGTAGGGTAAGTTTAAACAATTGCTGATGCAATGGGATGTCCTAGGAGACCCAGCAAGGTACATGACCCCATCATGCGGTTGAACAGAATTAGTTGTAAACAAAACCATAGGTCATAAAAAATGCAAGTATAGTAATCAGTAATATGTAAGGATATAAAATGTGATGTGATACCAGACTGTACCCTACTCTGAGAAGCTTAGCTTAATCATAGCCAGTTGGGGATCAAAATAAGAAGAACTATATACACTTTTAGGTGACCATAAGGAGGGAACAAGTCTGATCCATTCTGGTGGGACACAAGCATTTATGTGGCCCATGAAGATACCAAGACTCAAAACAAGGGGGGGATACTTCACAGCTTATTGTGACAGTACTTGGAATCCAGAAAGTGTTGCCAGCTTAAAAAATATTGACTGAGGGAAACCTCGGCAAAGCTAGACATCCTCACATAAGTGGCCACCTGTCTCAAAGATAACAGCAATTCTTGGAAGGATGGACATTGGGCAGTGTGCCATCTCATCAGGAGAAGCCTTTTAGACAAAGTCCCCACCACCATTTCCCATTATGTTCCAGGGTTGTGCTTGGGAAACTCATCTGGCATGCATCCTAGAAGAAGAAGGGGAGTGTCAACAGCCGGTTCTGGTACTACTTGCTGGCACATTCTGAAGATGGCTTCCCAGAAGGATCTTATCACTGAGCATGTCCACATGGTGTATATAGATGGACATCATCTAGGCCACATCACCAACAGGTGTCTTCAGTGAGGAGGCCCAGCTTCTTAAATTTTGCTGGAGTGTTATACCATCTCAACAGCACTGGATTCATAATCAACCTAGTTCTGCCATCCCTACAGGGTTGGTGGATTTTTGTCCAACAATTGGCTCATTGTGAGATGGAGGTAGTTATATCCAATTCTGCCTCTCACTGGGCTTTAGCCAAGAGAGTAGCATCAGGAAGAGCATCTCTAAGGACTCCATAGATCTTGCTGACTCGACCCTAGTGGATTTTCAGCCATGATAGAGCAGGGGATGTTCCTGAAGTTGGGTCTGAGCAAGGAGAAGGGATGGAAAAGTGCTTGATGGCATCTAGGATTTGTAGGTATCACCAGAAACATTTGTAAGGAAGCTGGTATCACTCTTTAAGGGCATCAAAGGAGTACAGGGCACTTTAGCCTGGAAGCAGGAGATCTTTTATCAGTCTGATACCGTGCACTTCCCATACACACCAGTGAATCATGGTTTTGTCTATGGTGACTGCCTGATTATTCCACAGTGGAGTGACAGCCCAGGGTCCGGTGTCCGCTTGTAGGGTTTTATGTACCTGTTTCCAGTACTGTACCGACAAGGTGATGGGTGGTGGCAAGGATAGGAGGCAAGTTTTGTAGTACAATAAGCTTGCTGTTAAAGAGGAGTCATTAGATGTGGACTCCAGCTGTATCCAGGTTGGGTGATTAGCCTGAGGTGGCAGGAACCACTGGACCATTTGGGCCATTATAAAGGCCATGTGGTAGCCTTGAAACCATTGTAGGCTCCGTCCCCTCTGCTCCAGTGTTGGCGGAGTTTCTGTCTATTAAAGCGGGAGGAGTAGCTCCCCAAAAGAAGTAACCAATTAATGCATCCACCATGTAGAATCACTTTGGAGGAATCCGAATTAGAAGATGAGCCAAAAGGTATAATAACCGCTGGGCCACCATTCATTTAATAGCATCAATTTTCCCCACCAGGGATAGGTGAAGAGCTTTCCACCACTCTAATTCTGTGTTGAGAAGTTAATATTGATTACCTTTGAGAGGTTTCTATGTAAAGTCACTCCAAGATAGAGAATCCCTTCTAGGGCCCATTTAAGTCCGAGCAAGGTAAAACCCTGCTCAGGGCATAGATGGTTTAAGGTAATACCTCTGTTTTAGACTAGTTAACCCAGAGGCTGGAAACTACTGTAAAGCGAGACAGGAGGTCCAAGATAGATGTAATGACTTCAGGTGTATAGGCCATAGTGATCAGTACGTCATGGGTGTACATGAAGGTTTTAAAAGTGTTACTGCCCACTTGTATGCCAGGAATTGCCTTTGCCTCTCTCAGAGCAATTGCTAATGACTCTATTGCAAGGACAAACAAAAGGGGGGACAATGGGCAGCTTTGTTTCATCCCTTTATGTGGTCCAAAGGCAGTTGACTTAATTCCATTAGTAAGGACAGAGGTCATTGAGAAGGATTAGAGAAGGCTGACCCATGACCGAAATACTAAACCAATGTCCATTTTCCCCAGTATGGTCATCAAGTATGGCCACGCAACAGAGTAAAAGGCCTTCTCAAAGTCAACCACTACAGCTGCCATTGGTGAGTGACTGGATTGTGCCCAGTGTATTAGGGGAATCAGAGATCTGTGGTAGTCAGAACTCAGATGCCCTTTGATGAAACCGGTCTGTGTTGGGTGTACAAGATCAAGGAGATGTTTTTCTTTTCCTTTTTTCCATATTTTATTTATCCTCTTGGCCTGCTGATGATATCCGCCCCCTCCAGCCCCAGCAGCCGCCCCGCCCCTTCCCGAACCCAAGCCCTGATTACTTGTCAATTACAGGCAATCTGGAGGGATGGCACACCGCTATACTGAAGGGGACATCATGGAGTCTTCAGCCACATTTTCACACTCTTCTTTTACCCATCCCCCTCACAGCCATGAAAGCGCATTTATGGAGGCACACACGCATCATGCTGCCATGTTACTAGTCTCCATGGTCTGACACTGCTCCCCATCCTCCACCTGGGGGGCAGCCAAGGAAAAGGATGACATACCCACCCACCCCGGGAGAGTAGAATTGTCATCAGACACTCAATCCTCTCCCTCCTCTGCCAACCCCTGATGGCCCGGGCTCACTTCCAAACCTGGATAGCCAGTGTGGTGCAAGGTGTGGTGTCCAGTGCCTCAACCCTCAGCACCATTGGGCTGGCCAGGGAGATGTTTTTCAAGGCATTCTGCCAAGACCTTAGTGAGGATCTTGGCATCCTCATTGATGAGAGAGATGGTGCAGTAGCTTTCAGGGGTGTCAGGGTCCTTGCCCTTGTTTGGAAGTATGATGATCACTGCCTCTCTCATAGTGGGTGGTAGGACCCCTTTAGTGACTGAGTCCTGAAAACCCATAACAGGTAACAAGAGACCTCTGCTCCTAATGCTTGAGAGAAATCAATGGGGAAGCAATCTTCTCCAAGTGTTTTATGCAGATTCATGTTTTTGATGGCCTGTATGATTTCCGCCTCTGTTATCAGGTCTTCCAGAGAAGAAACCAATTGAGGTGGAATGTGACAGATGGGAAGTGCTAACAAGAAGTTGTCTATTATGGGCAGGCTTGGGGGTGGCATATACTGTAGCTGCTCATAAAATTGGGACATAGTATTATTAATGCCCTCCTACAAATTAATTAACAAGCCAGTAGGGTCCTTCAAAGCAGTTATAGTTCTAGCCACTTGTTTGCTCTTAAGCCTATATGCCAGGAGCTTGCTGGCTTTGTCTTCCCTTCCCAGTATGAGTGGTGTAACCTTCTGAGAACCAGTTCTGCCTTCCTAGTGAGGTGGGCATTGAGCTGGACTCAGGTGCTGTTCAACTGGGTGAGTGGAGCTAGCGGAAGAGCCTCCGTGTTATAGGCCTTATATTAGGATTCAAGCAGGGCAAGTTGCCATTCCAAGGCAGCCTGCTCCACTTCTCTCTTCTTACACCTCTTAAAGGCATATGTGATGATTCACCCTTGAATGGTGGCTCTGAATGCTCCAACAAGGTAGAATCTGATATGTCCCCAGAATTGTTGTTGCCAATAGTCTAGAGCCTCTGCTTTCACCCAGTGTAAGAACTGCTGTTCCTCTAGTAAGAGACGGTCCAGGCACCATGAAGAAGTCTGAGGCAATTCCAGGCCCAGCATAGCCACAACTCTAAGGGGGCATGGTCTGAAATAACTATTTAGGGACACCATACCAGGGATACTGACTCGCAGCTGAAGTGTGAGAGAAGCCAGATGTCCTACTTGAGGAGCCATAAACTGTTGAGAAAAACATGTAGTCTCTGAGCTCTGGGTGTCTGGTATGCCAGGTGTCTAGAAGTGCATGTTCGGTGGTTAGTCTATGGACCACCTGAACTGCTTGTCTATGTGGTTCAGTGGTGCCTTTGCTTCTGTTGATAGAGGGGTCAAGAGAGAGATTAAATTCTCCCTTCCCAGTGGAACTGGCACCTGGCCTGAATTAATCTCAGTTAAATGTTGGCTGAGGTAATGAAAAATCCTGGGTCCTCTTGATAGGTGGCATAAATATTTAACAGAATGAAGGATCCCTCTTGGGTTACACTTTGGCAATTAACCACCTGCCATTTTTATCCCCTTTAGAACGTGACACAGACCAACCTAAATCTTTGTGAAATAATATTGAGACCCCTCTTTTGTGACATGAGGCAAAACTATGAAGTTCTTTCCCCCACCTAGCCTTGCTTAAGCTTCTTAGACTTCAAGGAGGATGGCCTTCTCTAAAGGAGGAATGCAACCTGCAGTCTCATTTTTTTAAATGCAGCAAGACTCTTTTCCTTTTAATTGGTGAATTGAGATTGCATACATTCCATGTGACAAAGCCAGTCTCCATTGGAAAGCCATGGGTTAATATGTCAGATGATATCAGCTAGTTAGCTGTCACAGAGCTTCCTTTCCCAAATATAATTCTGGGTGCCCCTTATTGTCATATAACCCCATTTTCTAAGACCAAAGATATTCTCCCATACCCACTGGTTGCCATTAACAATCAATTGATAACTAAAACAATAACAGTAACAGTAGCAATAACAAAAAACTCTCAAAACCTCGTGATTCATCTGAGAATGTTTGCCCAAATCCTCCTCCCCACCCCTCCATAGTGTGACTAACTATTGCATAGTGCATCAGCCAACCAGTCTTCCAGATACCTGGGATTGTTACCAGAGGAAGACTGCAAAGCCATCTTCTGTTCCTAGCTTCCATCCACCCCCCTCAGAAAAGATGCCCTCTGCTCTCTAAACATGAGGAGCCATGGAGAGGAGCAAATTGATGCTGACCATTGACATGGCAGCAGCCTTGTTATCAGCTTCCTTCCAAGCTTGTAGTAGAGGGCATGTAGGAATGTTGTGAAGTTTACCTTGCCAGCAAAATTTGGGCAGACTCATAAAGTTTACCATCACAAATTACCATATGAACTATCCCCTTCACAGCTTCATCTGATTTCACCCAAAAAGTGGCAAAGCCAAGATGAATCCAGCAAATCTGGTGAAGTTGAACAAAGCTGATGAAGCCACTTGAATGTATATTACTTTGCCTATCAAGGCAACCTCCGCCTGTGAGCACTTCGTGAAGTCAGCACTTTGTTCTTTGTGAACTTCGCCTACCTCACAGGTTATTTCGCAAAGTAAAGTCATTCATTTTAATGACATTCTAAACTATACAGTCTGCTCAAAATAACCTGGAAGCTGTTGCAGAAGTTTTAAACAAATAGTGTTACTTTGCCCCTCCCCAAGGGTATATGAGCAGTGTTAATGAAGCTGACAAGTTGAAGCCCTACAGCATCTGGAGTAGACATTGAGAGCCTCTGAGACTGCCAGTAGGAAAAGGAACAAGACATCATCCAATGCACCAATGTAAGGGGTATTGGCTTGCCTGAATATGACCAGACTATTTGCTGGTCCATCAGGAAAGGAGGGGCGCTAGAGGAGGGGAGGTAATTCTCCATATTAATACACAAATGAGTATACAGAGCAACCTCTGAACCTTCTACTACCCACTGCCCCTGTTGAGTAACAGATAAATGCTAAGTCTGTTAGTAGCCACCTGTTCCCAACTGGGTCCCTGTTAGGACATGAGCTGCAGTGGGCTGGTGGAATACACTGAAGGCAACAGGAAACCAAATCTTGGGCTATCCCTAATGGACATCTGTAGTCCCCTTCCCATTATACAACATGCCTAAAATACCCTTTGTGATTCTGCAGCCTATAGTAACCATTAAACCTTCTATTTACATGTAGCGAAGTGTTATATAAAACAAACTGAATACATTCAGTTTTGGACTGGTTTATCGCCTACCTTTCTGACAGACGGCAGGTAACAGTTATAAATGGAACTGTGTCAGCTTTGCAGGTGGCACGGAGAGGAGTGCCCCAAGGATCAGTTATGGGTCCTTTGTTATTCTTAGTATATTTAAAAGATCTTGGGCATTATGTGGGGGCCTCTCGTTACCACCTGTATGCTGATGACACCATTTTATACTGTTTAGATGAATCAGTTTCAGTAATACAACGTACACTACAGAAAAGTTTTAACAATATGGAAAAGTACTTTGTCAACTTGAAGTTAAAACTTAACTCCTCAAAAACTAAATGCATGTTGTTTGGGTCTTCTGTGAAATGGAAAGATGACTTGACTTTGGAAATTGTGGATAATAGAGGGGAGAGGTTAGAGTTAGTTAATCAATATAAATTTTTGAGATTTTGGTTAGATGATTATGGGTCAGGAAATTTGCATGCAGATAATTTGATTTCCCAGGTTAATAAGTGGGTGGGTTTCCTGTTTAGGAACAAAAACTGATTAGATTCTGTGACATTGGACCTGATAGTTAAGATGCAGATTTTCACTTTAATTGATTATGGGGACGTATTATATGATGGAGCCACTAGGGATCGAATAACAAAGTTAGATGTTCTAGTTAATCGACTTGCCAGACTGATTCTCAGGTGTCCAAAACTTACTCATCATTGCGAATTGTATGAAAGATTGGGTTGGTTATCATTAAGTAGGAGAAGAACGATACATAAACAGCTGTTTGCTTATAAATGTGAGTTGGGTTCAAGCCCTATATATCTAAAGAATAGATTTTTCTTTAGAAGTGTTGAATTGACATTGAGAAATAAAGTCGTTATGCATATGGTTGTCCCCCTTGTAAAATCAAAATGTTCCCAATATTTATTTAGTGACTATATTCTGATATGTTGGAATTGCCTTCCTCATGAATATAAGCAAAAGACTGGTAAGCCCTTATCAACATCCCATCTAAGAAGACACCTGATATCTATACAGGAACCTTGTAATTGTTATTGATGTTCTTTTTTTTTCCATGTTTTTGTATTGATAATTGTTGTTTGATTGTATTTATTATGTTGAGTGTTGAAGCGTATTTTGTATTTTTTGTAAAGGTTACCATTGCAAATGAGTTTTTTACTCAGTTGGTTTTTACCTTGAATAAACAAACAAGAAAGTAAGTTTAAAATGTAACTAAACCAGAACTGAGCTGCAGCTCAGACCAATAAGCCTCGCAGACCATATAACTTTAAGAGACACCATAGTAATATCCCCCCCACCGTCCAATGGGACATAACCAGGGTTTTACCCAGCCCCCCTTCTGGACTGGAATCTAGGGGTCAAGGCATTAGGTCAGCCTACAAGTCTGGGGAAAGATAATGGTGTTGATCAACCATCAACGAGGAGTCGGCCTTGATCAATCAGCCAACGCTGCTTGGGTGGTTGACCAGAGGAGTTGTAGACCATGGGCAAGTCCGAGGACCATCTGTGCAGGGGGATTCAGCTGTCAGGAATATTAGTTAGGTCACTCTCTCTGCCCAGGATGTAGAAACCCCCTGTGAAGAACCGGCAGCCTGGGAGAGTGGGACCTGTTCAGCTGGGACCTCAGGGAGCGGAGGGAAATCTTCAGGTGGGTCCCAGAGAGTGGCAAACCAGTTGTCACCCACAGGAGGGCCAGCCAACCCTGATGAGAAGTGTGAGTCCCTGATCTTGCTGTGGCTCAGGGAAGAGAGTCTGGGGGATTTGTACAGGTGCTTCCCCTCCTCCAAATGTTTCCTCCTGTTGCGGCACCATCTCTTCGGGGCCGGTATGCAAGGATTGGTCTCTATTGGAGGGAGTGACCAGGATTGTCCACTGGAACTTGGACCACATCTTCCCGTGTTGGGGGTTCCATGATCGAGTAGAAGCCTTTCTGCCTGTGTGGTTGAAAGGAGGACCACAATTTTTCTCAGTTAAGCTGTGATGCCTTGGAGGCTAGAAAACTCTCAGCCTCCTCTAGAGAGTCAAATGAGCAGTAGGACCCCTGAAAACTGATCTGGAGAGTGGCAGAGTATTGGAGGGCACATTCTAGCCCAAGCTCAGCACAGGCTTATCTCACCATGGTGAAGGTCCTTCTCCAGTTGGACAACTCCTGTGAGTAATCAGCAAAAATCTGAAATTAGGGTGACCCCTCCATGGGAGATTTTGTATTTCTCTGATCACCAGTTTGATTTCCTCCAGGTCTTGAAAACAGAGGAATCAGGCCAGAATGGGACACAGTCAGGCCCCCAGTGCTGGCTTTGGGGCTAGAGGGCCCGGTCTATTTTAATAGGGCCATTTCAGGAGTGGGACAAGAGTAATGGGAGCACCAACTGAAGGAAGGCTATAGTGTTAGATCCCTCACACTCCTCCTGGAACTCCACTAACCTGAGGTTGTTTCTGCGGCTGCGGTTCTTGAGATCCTCTACCCACTGCCACAGGATTTTGATCGTGCGGTCCTGATCTCAAATATAGGCATCCAGTCTGTGGGTTTTGTCTTTGGTGTCTGCGATCTTTTGCTCATTCACATTAGTACGATGTGACAAGGATATAATGTGTGCTGCTGTGTTCTGAGCTGCTATTTCAAGCTTTTTGATTTGCACCATTAGCGAAGTAAATATAAATTTAATCCACTGTAGCTTAGTATCTGCTGCTGGGGGAGCTGACAATGCCATCTCAGGGATGTATCAGCAGGGAGGCACAAATCTCATGGCAACATCCAGAAGCTCAGATTCCAGTGGATTAGCTCCAGCTGCCTGTTCCAAAGAATGATATTCAGCCCTGGTAACTACTCCACACTCCAACAATGTTCCTGAAATTGCAGGTACAGTAGGGATGGCATGGATAAAGGAGGATATAATGCTAGGTAGATAGAGCTGTGAATTTAAGCAGCCATTCCCACTGAAGGCAAGCCACATACCCCTGAATCACATTTATGATTGGAGGTTGTTTTGCCTTGCTACAGTATATGAAGACTAATTCCTGCAGCTTTGCCTTAAAGTAGAGTCTGCCTGTTTTGGTTATAGACAGGAAACGAAGAGAATTTTGTTTTTATGATAACATGGGTGGGTAATTTGTAGGGAAACTATGTGATGTAGTGTCTTAATTATTGTCTGTAGGGTAAATTGAGGACAGCTGCAGTAGCCCACATTTAAGGGCCATATTATAAAGCTGTGTTTTGTCCTGTAGTTTGGTGGCTAGATGAAAACTGTCCACCTGGACCTCTGACCTAAGGAATAATTGGAACAGGGGCAGCAGGAAGAAAATGGCGGAGGCCTTATATTCAAACCTACCTAAGCATCTCATCACACTTGTGCCCAGTTGGGTGAGTGGTACCGTGTAGGAGTGGGGCATCTAATCTAGGGTGTCTGCAGTGCATCCATAGGAGATCCACAGGACCACTGGGGAATCTGAAGATCAGTACAGCTACCAGACAGGCATTCAGCAGACTGTGTAAAGTGAACCTAGGCTACCCATATTTGGGATAGCCCAGCCTAGTACAGTGAAGTTGAATTTGTATTAAGGGATGAACACCCTATCTAATTATTTATTTCTAGCTCACTACCCATCTAGGGTAGGGGTAAAAAGGAAGGATTCAAAGGCATGTGGGGCAGGTAACTGTGTAAAGCAGTATTTGGTGAAACTCGCTATATAGGGTAGTCCAGTTTGGGTCTAAGTTAGAGGATAATAGGCAGGTAAAAGTAATAAGGGTAATACTGGCAGTCCAGCAGTTATTGTGCATAGGGTGACAGCTGACCATATGGAGCATAGGTACAGTGGTGAGGCACTTATCTGTAGGGACTGTAGGATGCTCATATCCAGGCTTATGCTCTGGAGGATGGGACGCTGCCTAATATGTTGGACCATTGGGAAGCTTCATTCTCAGCTGGTAGCAGCAAGTGAGGAGATGTTTCAGCTGCAACACCAGCTGAGCTGGGCCACAAATCCTGTGCCCTCGCTCCTCCAGCTCCCCACTAGCCTGGAAGGCTGGAGGATTGTGGGATGGGGTGGAAAAGGGATGCTGGGGCATCCTCAAGGTGGACAACCATACTCACAATCCAGACAACTAATTTTGTTGCACCCCTGAAGGAGACAAAGGTGCCTGACTCCATCAAGGGGGACTTTGAGACAGTCAGGAAGAGACTGCAGGATGACTTGGTAGCACCCAGAGGTGAAAGCAGGAGGACATTAATAAGGAGTATCTTAGTCACAGGGGACTCAATTATTAGAAGGGGAGTGAAGATGAAAAGGAGTATAGGCCATCTGGGCTGTAGATAGGATAGGGAGGATGGTAGAGGAGGGTGTGGGGGAGGGGGTGTTGGTACATATGGGTACCAAGGATCTGGAAGTCTGGGGTACAGATTGAACGCACACTCACTTGAAACAGAGTAAAGAATGAAGAGATCAAAGTGTTTAATGGATGGTTGAAGGGATCTGTCAGGAGGAGGGGTACAGCTTTGTGGGGGAATGTGGGGGCTTCTGGAACAGGAAGCTCTACAAGGGTGATGGTCTTCACTTAACAAGAGCGGGGACCAGTGCACTGGAGTAGAAGTTTAATGTCTATGTTGATGGACAGTTAAAATGACTCTGGAAGTGGCTGAGGCTAGGGAATCCACTGAGAAGGGAGAAAAAGTGGAGAATTTAGCTAGGGCTCCCTTGAACTGAGGGATAGAAAAGCAGCAAGGTACAAATTCATAAAAGGATATGAAAAGATGCCATGAAGCCTACAAAACATGGGAACAACAAGAAATTTAGGAGGTTAGGGAAAAATTAGGGAAGAGGACCTGTAAACAACAAAAGGTGTTTTGGCCCAAAATGGAAAATGGTCTGACTTAATGGCAGGAACCAGTGAAACAAAATTGGTGAGCTCCATGCATTGGTCAAAGACACAGGGCTGAACATCATAGCCATTGCGAAAACTTGTGCCACAGAGAATAATGACTGGGACCTTAGGGTCCCATGCTACACCATATATGTTACACCATGTATAGGTAAGAAAGGGGGAAAGATAAAGAAGGAGGGTTAGCCCTCTATGTCACGGAAGATACAGAGGTAGTGGAGCATGGATCTATTTTGGGAGGAAATAGGGAAATAGAATTACTATGGGTTCCACTCACAGTAGCAGGGGGATGAGAGTGATTGGGAATGAGGGGCAGAATTAAACTAGGGGAGTCACAAATGGGGAGGTGGTAGTAGTCTGGGATCTCAACCTGTCAGACACTGATTGGGACATTTCAGCATCTAGGAGCACCAGAAGTATGGACCTCCTAGATAAATTTCAGGACTGCATACTGGTGCAACTGCTCAAGGAACCCACAAGGCAAGCTGCCAGTCTCGACATAGTGCTCATTAACTGAGAAAGGCTAGGCATAGTGCAGGCTTGGGAACCCTGGGGTCCGGTAACCATAAAACCATATGGTTCAAGCTAGTTGTCGGTACCAGTGGATTTCAGAAATGAAGACTTCAGCTAGATGAGGGAATTAGTCTGGGCAGGTTAGCTGGAATGGACATTGTCTAGAGAGTGGAAGAAAGATTGGGAGAAATAAAGGAGGATATTCTGGAAGCAACAAATTCATGATTGAGAATGGTTGCTAAGAGAAACAGGTACAAGGAACAATATGGTTCTCTGAAAGATCAGGGAGGCAGTGGGTGTCAAAAAGAAGGATTTCATCAGGTACAAGTAGAAGTAGAGGATAAACAATGGGGGGCGTAACAATATACAAGTATGAACCAGAGAGGCCAAGAGGACAATCAGGGATGCAAAAGCAGTCACAGAGCTGCATAATGTAGAGGGCATCAAGGCCAGGAGAAAATTGGGTTTTTTAAGGTATTTGGAGGACAAAAAAAAGCTGGGAGGGGGAATTGTTAGGCTAAAAGAGAATAGCAGGGAAATACAGTTGGCTGAGCAGAAAACATACATGTTTAATCATTACTTCTGCTCAGGGCCGCAGTAATGGGGGGGAAAGTGGGGAAGTTGTCCGGGGCCCCAATCTCAGGAGGGGCCCACCTGAGGAGCTGGCATTACCCCTGGCATTAGCTGGTTTGGAAAACAGGGTCCATTTCAAGTGACTTGTCCAGGGCCCCAAAATTCATAGCTGCAGCCCTGCTTCTGCTCAGTATTCACTAGGTAGGACAGTGGATCTTTGACATACAGGAGTGTAAAGGCTTGAGAAAGGGGATCCCACAAATGAGGTAGCAGGTATTTACTAGTGAAAGTGTCAGAAGAGGGCTAACTGCCCTGAAGATAGCTAAAGTCCCAGGGATAGAAGGATACATCTGCGAGTGCTCAGTGAACAGGCATCTGAATTAGCTTAGCCCCTGGTAGGGCTATTTATTAGTTCTATTCAGATAGGGATGGTCCTGAAAGACTAGAGGTGTGTGGACATAGTTCAGCTCCACAAGGGTGGGAACAAAGAGCAGTCAAGCAACTTCTGACCTGTCAGTCTTACCTCTGTTGTGGGTAAGCTGATGATGACCTTATTCAAAGAGGACCTTGTGGATTACCTCAACAAAAATGGACTCTAGGATAATAAACAGCACAGGTTTCTAGCAGAGAGGTCTTGTCAGACCAACCTGATAGCATTCTTTGATTGCATAACTAGGACAGGACCATGGATAAGGATCATGTAGTGGATTTACTCAACCTTCAAATTCAGCAAGGCATTTGACTCAGTCCCTCAAAGAAGCTGCAGAAAAAGCTTGAGGATCTGGGTGCAGTAAAGGACATAGATGAGTGAAAAGTTGATTGGAATGGAGATAGTAGAGTGTAGTGGTAACTGGAGTCAGAGCCAGTGAGATGGAGATCACCTGTGGGGTGTCACAGGGATCAGTCCTTGGTCCAGACCTTTTGAATATGTTCATCAACTACAAAGAAGAATGAATTCAAGGAAAATGTGTCTCTTCACAGATGACACTACGCTCTGTGGTAGAGAAGACAGCGAAGAGGGAGTAAGGTAGATGAAGAGATTCCTGAAAAGGTTGGAGAGGTGGTCCAAGCTGAGGCAGCTGAAACTTAATGCCACAAAAGTGCAAGGTGATGCACATAGGAAACAAGAACCCCTGAACAAAGTATTGGATGGGGGAGGGGTAAGATGGACACTACCTCTGAGGAATGGGACCCGGGAGTTATCATAACTACTCCCTTAAACAGTTTAGTCAGTATAGCAAGGCCTACAGTACAGCAAATAGGATGCTGAGGTGTACTGGAAGGGGGTTTGACAGCAGGAGAAAAGAGGAATTACTGCCTCTCTCTATATATCAGTGGTGAGGCCATACTTGAAGTACTGTGCTGGTTCCTGAGTCCACACCTAAGGAAAGACAAGAACAGACTGAAGATAGTGTAATGTAGGATAGCCAAAATGGTTCTGGTCCAGCAGAGCAGATTCTATGAGGATTGGCTTAGGGTACTGAACATGCACTGAAGTGTGACCAGATGAAAGAGGGGTGATATCATATTGTTTATTAATTGTTTATTGATAAATATCGGATAACACCTGTGAGTCAAATACTCCTTTACAAAGGTTCCATGTCATACATAAGACAGACAACCGTGACAAAAGTGACAACTAACATAGTAATTAAAGACAATGGTTACAGAATGGTTGCAAATGAATACAGAAAGTACAAAATAGCAGCAGGGAATACATGGTAACAGAGAGCTGCTAACAACGTACAAAGTGCAAAAGGTTACAGGTACAAGCATAACATTTCAGGGCAATGGCACTAGCCATACCAGGAGTACTTTGTTGGCCAAGGCAGGACATTGGGGTCCATTGTCACGATATAGGCATGCCCAGAGGTGGCAGACCAGTGTTAGGTCCATGATCAAGGGGGAGGTGGGGGGTGGTAGAAATGGAAGGTCAGGTTTAGGGGCAGTCACATACTGATCTCTGGGTGATAAGGTCCCTTAGTTGGGACTTGAACTGATGAAGTTTGGGTTCAGTGAGGAGGGAATTTGGGAGTGAGTTGAGCCAGGATGGGGCTAGATATCGAAATGTTCTTTGGCCTGAGGAGGTCTTGCAACGAGGTACCCTAAAGTGGGTAGTCACTGATTGCCGTGTGAGGCGGGTAGACAGTGGGGACTGAAGTAGTGGGGAGAGGCTGGTGGGAGTAATCCTGAGGTGATTTTCTTAGCGAAGAGGCAGGCCTGGTACTTTAGCCTCCCATCGAAGTTGAGCCAGTTTGCTGAGGCATAGAGGGTGCAGGTGTGTATAAGTCAAGGACAGCCTGTAGCAAGCCTGCAAGCCTTATTGAGGGCCAGTCTAATCTTGTGTAGGTGGGTGGTGTCAGCTGTACCATAGATGATGATTCCAAAATCAATTAGAGATAGAAGAGATGCAGAGATAGCTAGGCGGAGAGATTCAGGGGGCAGGCAGTGCTTATAGTGGTGAAGGAGACCAATACGTGTATTAATGGTGGTGCTGAGCATCTGGATATGGTTGTGGAAAGTGAGACCAGTGTCTAGGGTGATGCGAAGGTATTTGAAAGTGGTAACCTGCTCAAGGGGGTCTTTCAGTGAGTTCAAAATGATCAAGGGTTGTCCTAGGTTCTTATTTTGGGTGTGTGTAAACATCATGGATTTAGTTTTTTTGTAATTTAGTACTAATCTATGCTGAATGAACCAGGATTCAGCTTCAGGGAAGGATTTCTGGAGTGCTGAGTGGAGGGCTGCGGGATCAGTTTGTGAGGTGTAGAGGACTGCATCATCTGCATATAATAGAATTTTTCCCGAGCAGGCGTTGGGTAGGGTGTTGAGAAATAAGGAGAAGAGAAGTGGGCCAAGAATTGAGCCTTGAGGGACCCCAGACCTGACTTGGTGGGGGGGATGACACGGAGTGGGCAATCTGGACTGTCTGTGTTATCTCAGACAGATAGCTGGCAAACCAGTCAATGGTTTCATGGGGGAGGCCTGTCTGAGTGAGGGAGTCCAGGAGAAGCGAGTGGTGGACAGTATTGAATGACTTTGAGAGGTCTATAAAGACAGCATCAGCAGTGTAGCCAGTGTCAAGGGATGTATGGAGGTCGTTAGTAAATTCGAAGAGGGCAGTGGTGGTGCTATGGTTCTGGCGGAAGCCATGTTGTTCAGGACACAGGATGCTGTATTTAGTGAGGTAGTCTGTTAGTTGGGTGGCCACGATTTTCTCCAGGGTTTTAGAGAGGGGAGGCAGGATTGATACTGGGTGGTAGTTCCCAGGCAGGGAGCGGTCACCACTTTCAAGGATAGGAGTGATGAGGGCAGATTTCCATTTGGTGGGGAACTGGCCCAGGGAAAGGGAGCAGTTCAAAAGCATGGTAAAGGGGGAGCACCTCAATGAATGTGAGTCTAAGCAGTTCAGGTCCAGTGTGTCACTGCTGAAACAAGATTTACTGAGGGCTTTGAGTAGTAGAGGGGTAGCTTCACGCTGGGAAACTGCTTTAAAGTGGAAAGGGGAGTTGGGGAGGGGGCAGTGTGGTGTAGGGTGGATGGGGGAGAAAAAGTTGGGGGGGAGAACACCAGTGAGATCAGAGAAGGCATCATTTAATGTGTCTGCAATAAGGGCTGGGTCTGAGGTGATAGATTTGTTGACTTTGATATGGGTAGGTGGGGCAGTGGAGGCTTTGCCACTTAGCGTTTTGAGTGAGTCCCAAAACATGTGACCTGAGCCCCATGTATTGATGAGCAAGGTTTTAAAGTACTCAGCCTTTGCTTCTCGAATATCCCATCTGCATTTATTGTGCGCTTCCTGGTAGCACTGCCTGTCAGAGGGTTTTCTGGTATCCTGTGCAATGTGCCATAGAGTGTCTCGTTCGCGTTTCTGGTCCAAAAGGGCTTGAGATAGCCACGGTGTGTTGGCACCTTTAATTTTTTGTATGGTCAGGAGTGCAAACAGGTTGCAAGCAGTGTTGAACATATGAATGAACTAGTTGAGGGCAGAGTCAATGTTCTAAGCATTTCTTATGGGGGACCAGTCAGTCGCTAGGAGGTGCTGTTTAAGGGACTGTAGTTTGCCAGCTTTGAGGCAGTGTTGTAAGACTGTTTTGAGGGGGGGGCTTGTTAATACAGTATGACCAAGGACATAGCACTGGAGAGTGGTCACTCAGGGCATCAGGTAGTACCCTGATCTGTGTAGCTTTATGTGGGGCATTAGTGAGCACTAGATCTAGGAGGGTGGTAGTACCAGTCCTCTGGTTTATTCTAGTGGCAGTAGTCACAAGCTGGGTCAGGTTTTGAGCAGTTGCAGTATCCTTAACAGGGGCTGAGGTGTCAGCCAGCCAGTTTGTATTGAAGTCTCCGAGGGCAATGATGTCAGCATTGTCAGGGAAAGTCTGGAGATGGTTGAGGACAGAGAGGAAAGTGGTCTTCTGATTTCGGGTGTGGATGTATACAGAGGAGAGGAACAAGGGGGCTCTGTTATGGGCAAGAGTGATCTTCAATGTGAGAGACTGGGCCCCGTGTTCAAGTGATGGGGAGGGTAGGGCGAGACACTGTGTGATTCCTGGACATACAGTGCACAACCACCCCCTTTCTTCGAGGTTCTTTCTGCCCGGTATAGTGTGAAGCCAGGAAGTGAGACCGCAGAGTCGGGGTGTGGTTGTTGAGCCAGGTTTCAACTACTGAGATTACATTGGGGTGATTCTGAGCAACCCATCCCTGAAAGGAATCAAATTTCTTGAGTAGGCTACATATATTGAGGGAGGCGATAGTGAGGATCTTGGATGTAGTAACCCTGGGGGGGGTCCTGGGTTGGGGTGAATGTCTCCGGAAAGAAGTAGTAGGTGGATGCACAGGGAAGCCAACTTTAAATGTTTCTTCATGAGCTTAGGCACCATTAGGAAGGAGGAACAGCACCGTGTGGAGGTGGGAGTAGATAGGTCCTGTAGGGAGAGAGAGGCCAGGCAGAGTAGTGTCCATTGCAGTAACACAGTAGTACTAGTAGGGTGATTGGAGCTTAGGGGAAGTATGGTCCATTGGTGGAGAAAGACGAATGGGTCGGTGATAGGGGTGGGTAGGGTGGCTAATGTTAGGAGCTAGGTCCTAGGCTCTTCCGAGTCACCAAGTAGAGGGAGAAGTGGAGCCTCCTCTATTAGGAAGATGGGTGCTATGGTCAGTAGCAGGTGACATATGGTGATGGAAGACATGGTATGCAGTGTTATAAGGACACTGAGTGGTTGGGGGGAGGGGGACAAAGCTTAGGGACTTTGGGAGAGTGCAAGGTATTACCCTGAGTTGCTGGCACAGTGACAGAGCTGCTGCTTTAGGCACCAGAGTTACATGGTTTGGGATTTGCAGCAAGACAGTAGGGGACTGAGATATGTTTGTTTTAGCAGACTATAGTGCCAGTAGGTTTATGAGTAGTGAAGTACTAAGCAGGAAATAGCCTGACTCGGTTGGCCAGAAGGTAGCGCAGCAGACCCTGAAGCCAAAGGCACAGGGTTTGAGTCCTGCAAAAAACAGAGTTGTTTTTGTTTGGTAACTAGGGAGCTAGGGGGCTTTAAGAGTTGTGAGGTAGTAAGCAGAAAGTAGCCTGACTCATTGGCCTGTAGGCAGAGCTGCAGACCTTGAAATCAGAGGTATAGGGTTTGAGCCCTGCCAGAGGACAGTAGGAAACCAAAAATGTTTTATTTTTAGCAGCCTATGTAGTCAGTAGCTACAAGGCATGACAAATAGAGCTAGAAAGTAGCCTGACTCGATGGCATAGGAGTTGAGCAGCTGAGTTTGGAGTTAAAAGTACAGGCTTTGAGACCAGTGGGGAGACAATTAGTCAGATTATAGCAATAAAGGCTTAGTGGTTGGGGGCTGAGCTGGGGAAGAGAGTAGTAGAGAAACAAAAGTAGGGAGTGCAGTATAGTGACCCCTAGAGTTAAGGGGTGGAAGTTTAATATTAAGTATAGAGATGGGGAGTGTGGGTAGAGAGGTGCCTGGAGGTGTAATGCAGTGCACCCTAGTGAATGGACGGTATATGCTGCAAATGGAAAAGTGGGCACTTAGTAATTTGAAGGAGAGGTCATGTGATATGTCATATGACCAATAAGCAGCAATAAATGGAGTGCTGCCATGGACAGGGTAACAGCTCTCCACAAACAGGCTGGATGGAAATCAGCTTTACCTCTTAAGGCTCTCTGCAGTCCCCTGCAACAGGCTCCTCAGCTGACCTTCAAGTTCCTGAAAGGAACTAACTCAGTCAACAGAGATGAACTACTGTATTCAACAGGAATAGTGTGTCTAGAACACCAGGAAATTGGGGGAGGTTTAGGAGGGAGGTGAAAAAGTTTTATTCTATTGAAAGAGTGGTTGAGCCAAGCAACAGTCTGCCAGTGGGAGTGGTGGATGCCAAAAGCATTAATGGCTTCAAGCATGGCTGGGACAGACTTAAGGGCTTAGTAGCTACTTGGGTGGGTAGTAGTGAGACAAGAAAAAAATGGTAGGAGAGTGTAGACAAAAAAAAATATTGCCCAAAGGTCTTAGGACTGGGTGTAAAGGGCAGACTGGAGGGACCACTGGTGTTTTTCTGCAGTCATTATCTATGATATGCAAGGACTAGATTGGCTGGAACGCATAACACGTCTTACTGTGAAGTGTAGGAAAGAAAATCATTTGCGTGTTTATCACAATAGATTATGCCGTGATTGGTGATCATTTAGTGAATGATGGTATTTTCAAACATTAAACAAAGTACAGAATTCTGAATTAAACAGAAAGA
Organism: Neoceratodus forsteri; assembly: GCA_016271365.2. Classification (NCBI taxonomy): domain Eukaryota; kingdom Metazoa; phylum Chordata; order Ceratodontiformes; family Ceratodontidae; genus Neoceratodus; species Neoceratodus forsteri. Next base: position 371,448,844 of record CM057454.1, on the reverse strand, counting down.
TACAATGTGGGGGGCGGGGGGGGGGCTGCCATGTTATCAAGTAATCCCATACCCTACGAACAACACAAGCTGAAGGCAAGTGCTGTTCACCATGGAAGTGGTATTACAGATCAGTAAGCCACTCTTCAGAGTTGTCTTACTGCTATTATGAAATGCGATAAGGATTTTTTTAAAGTTTTTAAGCTTACAAAGTTTAAAAACAAAAATTACCAGCAGCTCAGCTGCGTATGCCCCTACATGGTGAAACAGCATGGAGCATACGACTCATGGAAATACAGTCTGCTATTTAAATGGGTTCCATCTAATCAGATGGTTAGATTTCTTGATATAGTTTTATCATTTAGAATTATCGAATAAATAAATGTTATAGCACACAAAGCACTCTTGGCTGTATAATGGGTCTTCATGTGCCGCAACATCATTTATTTGCTTTAAGGGACAGAGAACAAAATGCTTGATAATCATACTTCTTTGTGTCTGTGTACAGCATGTTGATGTGGTTGTCTGTGTTTTGTTTTGTTATGTCTTTGTGCACGTGTGTCTGTGTCACAAGCTGGCTTTGCAAGCATGTTGGTATGAGCCAATTCTTATTTATCTCTGTGACCCCAGCAAGAACAAGGTAGACAGATGTCAGTAGAAATATGTGGGTTGGGGGGGGGGAGGAGTGGCTGCAGAAATTAGTATTTCTTATTTTATGTACTGGGAATTAAGATATTTCCAGGAGCTTCTTTGGGAAAGGTTACATTTCCCAGAACTTTGAATTCATTGGAAACCACTGCTGAGACTAAGCCCATCTGCGGGTGACTTGTATCATGAATTACAGGAATTAGCTGCTAGCGGAGGGGTGCCTTGCGTTACAGAAGCTAACAGAACATTGTGACTAGGACTCAGTAATTCTATAAAATGAGCAGACACAGGACTAATGCAGTTCAGCACAAATTCGAACCAGATGTTTATTTAAGAACTTTCTGGTTTCCTACTTGCTGTAATTACAGATTGCGTACCTCCCTTATTGGCAATTAATTTCAATAAACCATCAACGTGTCATTTGTTTTTCAAGTGGAAGAGGTCTGTAGTTATTTTATATACAGTAATTTGACTTATCATGGCCTAGTTTGACATAACAGAAGCAAGTCAGGTGGTTGTATGGTCATTATGAGTCTGCTTAGTGATGCAGTTGCAGCTTGTAAAGTGTATATGTATTGCAGATCATGAGAAGCATGGGCTGTGCCTTCAAAGAACCTGCATATGAATAGTACTTATAGCACTGGATGTCAAAAGGTTAGCGCTATTACATCTGTGAAGCTCTGAAGGATCTATTCCACTAGGATGTAGGGGCTCCCAAAGATGCAAATGTCAGGCTTCCCACTCCATTCAATTGTGTTTTGAATGCTTTATCATACTGCCTCTCTGTGCTGGTTGCTAGGCTTCCTGACAGTGTCTCTGGAGAAGGCAGACGCACTGTAGGGAGCTCTGCAGCAGTGGTAAAAGGGGACCAAATCCATTCTCCACTGGTATGAAAAATGACAACTCTATCTGTATCTTCAAATATAGACAAAAATGTGAGTTGTCCACTGAATGCAGGTGTGATTGCATAATTACAGGTGCTACATAAAGCTGTCAAATCCACAGCAAAGCAGATAGATGGGGATATTGATGTTCTTTACAAGCTGTCAGTTAGGTTTGAAACACAAAGTCTCAATTAGTGGGGAAATGTGATGCTGGCATAAAAACATCCCTGAATCTTCATGATTGTGTGGCATGGTGTTTCTTTGTGTTAAAATAGTTGTTCAAAGCAGCACTGGCATTACCATCTCTTCAATTGTGTCTTTCCATAGGTCAACGTTTACTAACGCACCAATGCTTTGAGAAAGGGTGCCAAAGTTAAGGTAACACCAACAAAACTTTAACCAATTGTTTTTACACTGAGGAATGCCATGTTACACAGTCCCAAAGCTTCAGGGGACATTTGCCCATAACAATGAATTTCCCTACATTTTTCTATCCCCAGTCACTGGTGCTGCCCTCTCTACTTGACTACCTCTTAGCCACATTTGTCCCTTGCCGTGTCTCTTTGACTCTTTTACCGACTCCCCATGGGGCCCAAAAGGAAGCCTTGATCTCCATGGTGAACTCTGTTGGGAAGGTGGAGGCAAGTCCTCCTCCACTCATTGAAGTGTTGGAGGCTGGTGGGTGGTCAGGTTCAGCATGACCTGAGAGCGCCAGCATCGTTCTGCCATACTATGGTATTTTCTGCTTTATGCTTCTTCCACCCCTCAGGACACAGGTGGCAAGGACTCCATGTGGTGAACATGTCATGTCATGTGCTCTGGAGTCAGCCTTCGTCTTTCCTCCCACAAACATCTCCAGCTGCACCACCATACTTGGTACTCACATGGTGCTATAGCAGAAGAGACTACTGCACTCGCTGGTGGAAAAGAGTGTCATCCACCCCTTGGCTGGTCCCCAATGTCAGAGGCTTGTTTCTGAATCTGGATAACTGTACCACTGCACAGATAGGCTACTTTTGAGGTTGAGCTTTGTGCTTAAATGCTAACTGTTGTCTAAACATAGTTTTTGCAATGGCTTTCCATCTTTTTCTAGAAGGTTATTTAATAACAGATGTACGTTAACTTGTATTCAGAAGCCAGCATTACCAACACTTTTTCCACCAATTATAAAGCAGTTTCAAATTTTTGGCCAAACATGGTGGAGAATCACTGTACCTCTTACTGAGTGTACAGATGCTGCCTCACACACTCTCAGCTTTTCTTCCCCATCTCCTACTGTCAACTGCTCACTGCTCTGCTCTGCATTTGCCTGTCCATAACATACTGTATGCCAGTTCAGTTTCAAAAATACTTCAGAAAATAAAAAAAAAATGCCGCCCTAAATTGTTTTTTTTTTTTAATCTAAAACAAACAGCGGGAAACTTAGTTTTGTCAGTCACTGCCTGTTACCATATCAGAGCATGTCAAGACAGTACCACTTGTCAGCATTAGTAGAGAGGGGACAGAAAACTAGAAAGAAATAAAAATGCTTTTTTTTTTTTTTAATGATACTTCTCCTCATCCTGGCTGGCACTCCTACTAACATCTGCTGTCCTCCCCAGCGCCTTCCCCCAAGGATCAGGCCCCTCCCTTGTGCTCCCACAACTTACCCTTCATGGCAGGGTGGTGGGGAGCATCTCAACCCACCCAAAATGGATCCAGCCAGGGAGGTGTCTTCTCAGGGACAGCACCCATGAGGGACAGTGTCATACTACGCGGGAAGGACCTTTTCTGTTTTCTCCTGAGGTGAGGCATGCAATGGCACCTGCGGAGAGAGCACGCAGACATCCAGGGCCGGCTTTAGAGTTTGGGGGGCCCCCAGCAGGATTAGTAAAGTCATGGCAGCCCCTTACTTGGCAGACCTTTGCCTGTGTGACTGTAACCCATATGCACATCATTGAGTATTATTTTCAGTACAACCAGAGGTATATTTTAAGTGTTTTTTATTGGCAGACAGCAGAGTTACTCCTTTGGGCAGTTCTTCCCATTCCAACGTTGCTGTTCATGCGCCTCGTACTGACAGGGTCATATAGCTTGGTAAAGCATTTCATGATGTCATGATGCCACATCAGAAGGAGCTGCACAGCCCTTTTTTGCTGCTCTAAGAAGATGAAAAAATAAAAATAATGAAGGTACAGTGCTCTGGTTGGGGCTGCAAAAGCAAGGGGCCCCCAGCGACCGCAGGGTTCGCTGGTGCCTAAAACTGACTATGCACACATCCACACACTCTCCACCAAATGTCTGCCCCATCTCCTCTCCTTTCTGTAGTATCGGCGCACTGCCCCCCCAGCAGCTGCTAGGGGCCAGTCAGATGCCGACCGCTAGTGACCCCCCTCCCCAGAAAAGGAGAGCGGTCCATCAGATGCTCAATCCTTCTCCTTCCCTGCTGACCCCTGGCATCCTGTGCTCATTCCCAAACATGGGTTGCCAGCATAACACGAGGTAAGGCGTCCAGCACCTTAGCCCTCAGTAACACCAGGTAGGCCTTAAAAATGCTTTTTAAACACTTACGATGACAATTTTATGTTGCCAGAAAATCTTTGACTGCTTCATAATATATTAATATGTATACTTGTGTTTGCTTTTTACTGCATAAGAATGTGATCTCGTGCTGTTGGGGCTGACAGAACGGATCAGTTTCTCTTTGCAGTCCCCTTGTCCATACAGCATGAGATGATATTATTATTCAGTAAGACACACACACACACACACACATGCACACACACACACACACACACACACACACACACACACACACACACACACTATACATACAGTATTAATATATAGTAATCCCTGGTGTCTTCTGACAGTCTGTCACTTGCCCAACCTCATGCAAAGCAATCACCAGCCTTCAGTGACACCCTGTCTCACTCATTTCTTATGCCAGTCTCTGGAGTCTAGTGGCACCCTTGTCATACCACATGCCAAGTAGTCTCTGGTGTCAAGTGGCATATGCTCTCTCATCCCACATTTATATCAAGCAGTCCATGGCATCCAGTGGTACTCCATCTCTCACCCTTCAATTAGCTAAACAGTTTCTTGTATCTTGTAGCACTCCCTCACTCCCCATGCCAAGCATAAAGTGGAACCCTCTCCCAAACCCCATACTGTATCAATCAGTCTCTGGCATCAAGTGGCACCCTCTCCCTCATCATGCCCCATGCCAAGCAGTTCTTGACATCCAGTGGTACACCCTCACCATGCCACAAGCTAAACAGTTTCAGGCCTCCAGTGGTACTTCCTCCATTACCCCACCCCATGTTCACCACAATCCACTCCCACAGATGGTGTCTAGCTCAAACACTAGACTCACCTCATCAGCTTCTGCTGTCTGAATATGATAATTGCAAAACGGTGATTTATGAAAAAGATGCAGACTGTGTTTTGCAATTTAAAAAAAAAATGTTATTGAAAACCCTGATTTATGAAATAGGTGCAGTATGTGTCTTTTTTGTTATAAATTATGATTTTGTAATGATGTCCATTAGATGGCAGATGGCTAAGGAGATACATGGAATGTATGCACCATCCACTGACTCCCAGTGTTGTGAATCTATGGCATAGCATCAGGTAGGACACTATTCACACTGGGCATGGGATCCCATTGATGCAAGTTGGAGTTGAGTGCGAGGATTATTGTAACACTTTGTATGGTCTCCTGGTTTTGCAGATAAATGATATATGCATTTAAATACTCTACAGACATGGGATTGGCTCCTGCTGACAGGTCTAGTTGTTTTTTTGTTGTTGTTGTTTTTTTGATTAACATGATTTTACATGCCCCTGCTGCAGCTTTCCCTCCCTGCCTGATGAACTCCTAGCCCCATACACCACCAGACTCCAGCCAGTATCCTCAGTTGACTTTCCCCATGTAGTATGGGTGGAAGAGATCAACAACCTCTGAGAAACACACTTGTGATGCTTGGCCAGCTGGTTATGACTGTTCTATGATATTTGTAATATAGAATGTGGTATGTGATGGTCTCCATCAGGCAGCTGTGCCATGCCCCCCCCCCAGGTTTTAGTGAGAATAACAGAATATATGTAACTAACCAGGAGATTTTTGTAAGGAAATAAACTTTCTTGAAAAGTTGCATTTTATGGCCTTGTTTATGACCTGTGCTGCTCTGAAGCTGGGAAACTAAAATAAGCATTTTATGACTTCAGATAAGCTGATTCCTGATGGCTATATTTGCATCTAGGTGAGAAACTGCAGAGTTATGAAAATATTTTATATGCCCTGGGAACAGGAACTGCTCAAAGATCGAAGAGAAGGAACTGGGAAATCACAGACTTATAATTTGGGAAATTAGTTTTTGCTGAAATCATAGTATTTAAAAATATCTCCTGACGATCATTGTTTGTATATTTTTATATTCAACAAGGAGGAGCTAGATGACACACACAAGGGGCGGAGAGACACAGTTTAAACTGAATACTGTGGCTGAACTTAGTGAGACATTTTCTTTTTTGGACTCTTAAGAAAGGAGACCTAACAGAAGCACTGTATAGAGGTAATACATTAGACATAGAAAGTCTAATTGCATTGTGGTAGGAGTTTTTGTTTATACTTTTGCTTGTTTTCTTTTAAGTGATTGTATGTTTTGTGATATAGTGTTCTGTGTTTACATTTTACATATTTTTATCTATTTTTAAGAAAATCTTTCATTTGAAAGAGACTGCCTGGGTGTGTCTTCCAAGTTCTTTCTTTTGCATGTGAATGATGGAGGGTTAAGACTGACAAAACTGTTCATAAGCTTGATGGTGTTACTAAACTGGAAAAAGGTAAGAATATACCTAAGGTCTTTTATAGAGTTTTAAGGGTTCATTTTGGATACCTAGTTAGGTGCCCTTAGGTGAAAGATATCTGGCATCCCCCTGAAGAGCAGATTATCTGAGCCTGTACATTTGGGTACACTAGCATAAGGTTCACAGTTTGAATCCTCCTAAAACTTGAGACTAAAGGTGATTTGGACCCACAAGCAGATAGGAGGGTTACCCTGTTCTGTTTCCTGTTCACAATACTGCACTCAGAGGTTGGCACTGTGGGAGCAGAGGGCCTGACCTGTTGAGTGCGTTTGTGACAGATTGGTTGGCAGTGGTGCAGATTCATTTGGTAACACAAGCATTAATTGTTTAGAGTGTCAGCTTAATACTGCACAGCTCACTTGCAAAACAAGGCAGTGATTTATTTTTAAAAAGGAAACAGAACTATATCATTTTGCTTACAGTCAAGTTACTACCTGTTTTATTTTTTTTCCAAAGTGCAAGTTAGAGTAGTCATAGTTAGGAAGAAGGTGGCTTCCAACCACAACGGGCACACTGTAGACTACTTGAGGCAATTGTGTCAGCACAGAGGAGTCCTGTATTAGGGGAGAGCCACCAAGAAGAACCTCATGGATGTTCTGATGGCAGCAGATGCCCAGAGCATCGAGTCACAGACTGTGACTGTAAAAGACCAAACCTTGAGCATGAAGGGGCCAGCAGCCAATGCAGTGTCCAGATCCGGTGAGGATGACAGCAGAGTCAGTGCCAGTGAAGGGCCACAGCAGCAGGGGAAGGTCACCAGCATTCTGGAGCAGAAGCACTCAGGCTGCAGATTGAGTTGTGCAGAATGGAGCTGGATTTCCAGGAGAAGATGGAGCGAGAACAGCAGGAGGCTGACCTTGAAGAGCGTGAGTGCCAGCAAGCCGCAGAGGAGAAGAGGGAGCATGAATAGTGAGAGGCAGACAGTGAGGAGTGTGAGCACCAGAGGTGACATGAACTGGAGAAGCTATGACTCCAACCACCAGCATCAGAGCAGGTAAGTGGCTTGGGTTTAACTGGAACTACAGGACTGGGTTACAAATTGAATTCCAAACTGCTAGTCGAGTTTAAAGAGGGGGAGGATATGGATGCCTTTTTAAATTCCTTTGAAAAAGTTTGTATTCAGGCTAAAATTCCTAGAGGGTCCTGGAGCTTCCAGCTATCCCCGCTACTTTCTCCGAAAGCGCAGGATGCGCTGGGTCAAATGGACAATAAGACAGTAATGATTACAGCAACTTAGAGCTGCACTTTAAAAAACATTGATTTAGCTGCTGAAGCATACAGAGCTAAATTCCGAAAACTCAGGAGAAGCCCTGATATGAGCTATGAGGAGCTAGTCACGAAACAACGTCAGTTTTTAAAATGTTGGTGGGAAGGAATTGAAGCAAACTCTGTAGATAAAATTGAAAATGCTATTTTGTTAGAACAGTTTTTTGGGCATGCCCAGCAGAGCTGAAAACCTGGCTGGAGGGCCGAGATCTCAAAACAGTACAAGAGGCTGCTGAACTCTCGGACCACTATGCCAAGAGCAGACCTGCTCTGAAGCAAATGGGGCAGGTGTGGCAGCGCAGAAAGGGAAAAGCACGCCTTCAGGGCAGCTAAAACCATCACTGCTTCCACTGAAACCAGTTAGCCCCAGATTTCAGAGGAAAGAGTTCTATGAGAAAAGAAATGAATGTTGGGTTTGTAAAGAAACTGGGAATATTGCCAGACAGAGTCCCAAAAGGGCGAGCAAGACGCAACATGGGGCTAGGAAAGAAATGGGTTGTTTGTGTTTCCCTGGAAGCATGCCTGTGAACATGAGGGAACAGATGCATCCAGTCACAGTGAATGGTGTACAGACACAAGGGTTAAAGGACACAGGGGTATCCCTGACATTGGTAAAAGGGGATCTGGTAGAGCCTGGTCAGCTTATACCCAATAAATATGTCACTGTACAAGACTTCACTGGTGAGGAGAAAACATTGCCACTCGCTAGTGTTCTCCTAGACTGGGGTGAAACAGGTGGAACTGTGCAACAGGTGGCTGTAGCCAAAATATTAGAAGTTGACATTATCCTTGTCAACAATCTCAAACAGGGGATGGTGTGTGCTGTGACCAGTAGCCAAGTGGCAAAAGAAAATTGTAGTTCCCTGGACCCCACAGAAGCCATTGTGGACACCATTGGGAGGCTGGTTCCCCAGCCTGTGTCTTCTGATATGGAAACTAAGGAAAAGGGGGTAGAAATTTCCCCAGTAGCAGTTAACCACACAGCTATGAAGGGTTACTCCAAAGAGGGAGGGGTGCCCCATTGTCAGAGGGTTAGGGATGACAATGATCCTGAATGCCCTGATGCTAGTGCTAGGGACCCTAATTTAGAGACTGAAGGGGATCTGTTCCATGCCTTAGGAATGTGTAAAGAGTTTGCAATTGCTCAGAAAAGTGACCCTAGTCTAGAGAAGCTGAGGGCTTGGGCAGACTCTGATGGAGCACAGGGAGGTGGCTGTAAACATAAGGTTTATTGGGAAAATGGACTGTTGTATACTCAGGCTGTGCAGACAGAGGGAGGGGTGATAGGCAGGCAGCTTGTCATTCCCCAGGGGTATCGTGAGCAGTTGCTCAAGGTTGCACATGATATTCCCATGTCTGGTCATCTGGTAATCACACGTACTTCACAGCGATTGGCCCAGAATTTCTATTGGCCCAAGTTCACCCAGCAGGTGAAGGAGTATTGCAGGTCTTGTCACCAGTGCCAAGAAATAGGGAAGGCAGGTAAGAAAACCCAAGCCACCCTAATTCCATTGCCCATAGTGGAGGAGCCATTCCTTAGGGTGGGAATGGATATTGTGGGGCTTTTAAATACCCCCAGGTCCTCTGGGAAGAGGTTTATCCTGTGTGTGTTGGATTATGCCATCCGGTATCCGGAGGCAGTTACCCTATCCTCACTGAGGACAGACAAAGTAGCAGATGCCTTACTTGAGATTTTCTCCCGTGTTGGGTTTCCACAGGAGATTATCACTGAACGAAGGGGTTCCTTCATGTCGGACCTGATGAAATGTTTGTGGGAGAAGTGTGGGGTGGTGCAGAGATGCATGACACCTTATCACCCACAAGCCAATGGGCTTGTGTAAAGATTTAATGGTACCCTGAAGTCAATACTCCAAGCATTTGCTGAACAGCATGAGAGGGACTAGGAGAAATGCCTTCCCCACCTGTTGTTTGCATACAGGGAGGTGCCCCAAGAATCAACAAGATTTTCCCTTTTTGAGCTCTTGTATGGACGCCAGGTACGTGGGCCCCTAGACTTGATCCGGGAGGACTAGGAAGGCAAGCATGCCACTCAGGGAACTCCCATAATGGATTATGTCCTTAGGTTTAGGGAAAGGTTGAAGGAGCTTATGGAGACAGCCCACAGTAACCTGGCAGCTGCCCAACAGAAACAAAAAGTGTGGTACAATCGCAGAGCGAGAGCTTGCTTATACATGGTGGGTCAGGAAGTCATGGTCCTTATTCCGGTCCAGAAAGAGAAGCTGCAGGCTGAGTGGGCAGGACCGTACAAAGTAGTTACGAATGTAAGTGACGTGAACTATATCATAGAGTTACCTGACAGAAAGACAGACAGAAAGAATGTACCATGTCAACATGATGAAGCGACATGGTAATAGGGCTGACATGGCGTTCACAGTATGTAGTCCTGGGGAGGGGATGGATGAAGAAGGCCCCCTTCTGGACTTGCTGGAAGAAAGTAAGTGACAGTCCTCTGTGGAGGCAGTTAAATCGTCTCCCCAGCTGTCCCCGGACAAGATCCAGGAAGTAAGGGAGGTTTTAGCAGACTTTGCCACACAGTTTAGTGCTAAGCCTGGACTAACCCCCTTAACGATGCATGATACAGAGACAGAGACACAGATGCCCATACGTCGAACAGCATATCGGGTGTCAGAGGCTGTCCAAAAGGACATTAGGAGGGAGGTGGAGGAAATGCTGGATTTAGGGGTAATCCAGAGATTCCACAGCCCCTGGGCCTCACCCGTAGTCCTTGAACCCAAGCCAGATGGCTCTACTCATTTCTGTGTGGACTATCATGGACTGAATGCAGTCACAAAGTCAGACGCCCAACCGATGCCCCAGACAGACAAAGTTCTGGACAAGTTGAGAGGGGTGACCGACCTTAAGACTATTGACCTGACCAAGGGGTAATGGCAGGTAGAGTTAATGGACAGAGCTAGGGAGGGGTGGGCCTTCATCACTCCGATAGGCTTATTTGAATTTAAAGTAATGCCTTTCAGAATGGAGAACACCTCAGCCACTTTCTAAAGGTTGGTGAACCAGGTGTTAAATCGTGCTGAGGAGTACGCCGTGGCATACCTGGGTGACATTGCCATCTTTAGTGCCAGCTGGGAGGAACATCTGTCCCACCTTAGGGAAGTGCTGGGCAGGATACAGAGGGCTGAGCTCACTGTCAAAGCAGAGAAGTGCTAGGTGGCCATGGCTAAAGTGGCATACCTCGGGCATGTTGTAGGCTGGGGACAGCTCCGCCCTAACCAAGTAAAAATAGAGGTGATCAAGGCATGGCCCAGACCAGAAATGCAGAAGCAGGTCAGGAGTTTTCTAGGGACAGCACGGTACTTTAGGAAATTTGTACCCAATTACAGTGCCCTGGATGCTCCCCTATCTGACCTGGTAAAGAAAAGGATGCCTAAGAAAATTACCTGGGAACCAGCCTATGAAAAAGCCTTTACCAGACTGAAGGAGGCACTGTGCAGTGCTCCTGTATTGACAAGTCCTGACTATAGCAGACCTTTTATAGTTCAGACTGACACCTCAGACGTGGGTATTGGGGCAGTACTGGGTCAGACATCCAACCAAGGGAAAGATCACCCTGTAGTGTACCTGAGTAAAGAGTTACTTCCCAGGGAGCAGGCATACTCTACTGTGGAAATAGTGTCTTGCCATACTGTGGGTCCTAAAAAAGTTAGATCCATACTTATACGGGCAGCATTTTTAAGGTACAAATGGACCACAACCCCCTGGGTTGGCTGACCCAAATGGGAAAAACTAATGGTACACTATTAAGATGGAGTCTTGCCTTGCAAAGGTATGACATGACAATCCTACATAGGACTGGAGTGACCAATCAGAACACAGATGGCTTGTCACGTGTTTATGAGGAGTGAACTGATTTAGGAAGCTCATCCCATGCAAGGGATAGAGCCCCCAAATTCGGTCTAGATGAGGAGGATTGTGATACTTGGCCAGCTGGTTATGATTGTTTTATGATATCTGTAATATAGAATGTGGTATGTGATGGTCTCCATCAGGCAGCTGTGCCATGCTCTCCCCTCCCCAGGTTTTAGTGAGAATAGCAGGATATATGTAACTAACCAGCAGATTTCTGTAAGGAAATGAACTTCCTTGAGAAGTTGCATTTTATGGCCTTGTTTATGACCTGTGCTGCTCTGAAGCTGGGAAACTAAAATATACATTTTATGACTTCAGATAAGCTGATTCCCTTTGGCTATATTTGCATTTAGGTGAGAAGCTGCAGAGTTGTAAAAATCTTTTATATGCCCTGGGAACAGGAACTGCTCAACGATCAAAGAGAAGGAACTAGGAAATCACAGACTTATAATTTGAGAAATTAGTTTTTGCTGAAGTCACAGTATTTAGGAAAGGCAAGGCAAATTTTATTTAAAAAGATGCCCTTCCTGGAGGCTCTGCGTGCCGTACATCAATCAAATAAATACAGCACAGAGCAGTAATAATCAATTAAATACACTGCTCCAAACAAATTAAAAGAAAGTTTGCTACACAATTTGCTACCCTCAGTTACAGCTACATTTAGAGTCTCTAAAACTAAAGTAAACATCAAAAATTGTTTAAAAACAAATATGAACTATAAAACATAGACCAGGAATGCCTGATCGTACAAGAGTGCCTTGAGGCGGGCCTTAAATACCTCAACAGATGGGGCCTCCCTAACAACTAAAGGGAGCAAATTCCACAGGACAGGGGCAGCGACACTAAATGCTCTGTCACCAGCAGTTCTTAGCCTCATCCTGGGAATCGTGAGGAGGCCCCTAGAGGAGGAGTGGAGGGAGCGGACCGAGACAGCAGGTGTAAGAAGGTCACACAGGAAGCCAGGGCCCAGGCCGAGTAGGGCCTTTAAGGCGAGCAAAGCCACCTTAAAGAGGACCCTCCACCTAACCGGCAGCCAGTGCAGTTGCCGCAGCACCAGAGTAATATGACAGTATTTAGACTGTCCTGTCAACAACCTTGCTGCCGCATTTTGCACCAGCTGCAGTCGGTGCAGGATACCCCCAGAGACCCCGAGATAGAGTGTATTACAGTAGTCACGCCTGGACGTCACAAAGGCATGCACCAAAGTGGGGAGGTCCAGTGGCAGAACTAAGGGCTTGATCCTGGCGATATTCCTCAGATGTTAAAAGCTAGTATGGACAACAGAACCACCTGAAACTCAAGTGTCAAACCGCTGTCAAGAAAAACACCCAGATCACGCACCCTAGAGGAGGCCTTCAATGGTATAGAGCCAAGGCAAAGTCCTGTCTCTGCACCAGAGGCCAACCTATCAAGCCCTCTGTTCGACTACACCACCAGTACCTCCGTCTTACTGGGGCTCAGTCACAACCAGCTGGAGGCCATCCAGTCATTGATTTCAGCAAGGCGGCTGTTAAGCACTTCTATTGCACAAGATGTTCCAGGGGAAAAGAAAAAGTACAGCTGGGTATCATCAGCATAGCAGTGAAAACCCAAGCTGTGCTTCCTAATGAGCTCTCCCGGGGTAGCATATACACGACAAACAACATCGGTGACAAGACCGAACCCTGGGGAACTTCGCACAACAGGTGGTCTGGGGAGGAGGAGAAACACACCATCACTACCCTCTGCCTCCTGTTAGATAAAAAAGGCTCAAACCAGCAGATGACAGAGCCGGTGAGCCCGCAGAATTCCCTTAGGTGGTCAAGTGGTCCACCGTGTCAAATGCTGAAGAGAGATCGAGGAGAACAAGAATTGTCCCCTCCCCTCGATCTCTAGCCCTAAGGAGGTCATTGTGCACCCAAACTAGTGCAGTTTCTGTGCTATGCCTCACACAGAACCCAGACTGGAGCGGCTCATAAAGATTGTGGGCCACAAGATGCTCCTCAAGCTGAAGCGCCACCACCTTCTCGACACTCTTACCTAAAAATGGAAGATTGGAGATGGGACGGTAATTTGCCTTGACGTCAGGGTCCAACGACTGTTTTTTCAGACGGGGTCTCACCAATGCCTCCTTCAAGACATCAGGAAAGACCCCTTCTGACAAGGAACACCGGACAATCCGGGCAAACACCGGGCCAACGGAGTCAACACATCTCATTAAGAAACGAGTTGGCACCAGGTCCAGTTCACAAAAGGTGTGCCGAAGCTTGGAGGCAATCTCATTGACCTCAGCCACCTCCACCAGTCTAAACTCACCCCAAACAGATGGAGTGCTCTCTGGTCGCCCATGGTGACCACTGTCAGCCAGATTCTGGTCCACTGGTGGAACCTCCAGCCTGATGGCAGACACCCTCTCCGAGAAGAACCAAACAAACTCATCGCACAATGCATTTGAAAAGGCTACCTTCGGCTGTAGACAGGAAGGATGAAGGAGCCTGTCCACAGTCCGAAAGAGCACAGTTGGTCAGTTCCTCCCAGCAGCAATCTCCCTGGACAGGTATTCTGCCTTCTTACGGTTGATTGCCCCCTGGTATGCACCATAGTGCATACGTAGGGCCAGTTTGTCTACTTCCAGGCCAGACTTCCGCCAGCCGTGCTCTATTCTCTGACCCAAGGTCTTCATCTCCTTGAGCTCCCCGTCATACCAAGGGGACCTCAAGTGAGAAGACCTGGGTCATACACGGACTGGTGCGAGGGAGTCAAGTGCACCAGAAAGCACCTTATTATAGGCTTCCACTACTGCGCACACCCCCCCACCACATGCATTGTCCACACTAGATAGGTCAGCCACTGCCAAGAAACCCTCAGGGGTCAACCCCCTCAAAGGGCGATAGCTGACCATCTCTGCAGGGGGAGGGCTACCGAGGGGGGCCCCGAACCGGAACTTCACTGTGCAATGATCGGACCAAACAACCCTATCAAGGCTGAGACTATTTATCTCAAGCCCCAGTGAGAACACCAAATGCAACATGTGGCCACCCTGATGAGTCGTGGAAGAAACTCCCTGCACAAAGCCCAGAGATGACATCATCTGGAGGAAGTTATGACCAAGCCGAGAGGATTCATCCTCAGCCCAAACATTGAAGTCCCACAGCACTAAATATCTGGGGGCCTCCAATGTTTCCCAAATGATGAAACTGGCCACTTCCTGCAAAAAATCTCCCACCACCCCAGAAGGGCGGTAAATCAGGAGAACCAAGCAGCCAGCGCCTGGACCCCCACAAATGGCCACACATTCAAATGAATGTGGTACTCTCGCTAGGTGCACAGTGAAGCTCAGCTCAGATCTAAAACAGATGGCTACCCCCCCCCGCGTTCCACTCTGAGGCAGTGCACTACAGTATACCCAGATGGGATGGCAGCCTCTAAAATTGGGCCAGCGTCATCACCGATCCAGGTGTCCGTAATGCAAGCCAGATCAGCCAAAGAAACCAAGTCTGCCATAATTTCAATCTTGTTTCTGACTGATCTGGCATTGCAAAACACCGCCCTCAGAGGATTGGTGGGCAATGCAGCCCTTCTGGCTACCTGCCCACTCGGTCTTGTGGGAACCCTGGTGACAGGAACTAAACACGTCGGGCCTCTCCCCAAGTCCCGTCTAATCCCAGGGCACCTTCTGCACCCCACTACCTTGATCCTACCACCCGCAGTGCAAGGGGCACCCCGCCCTGATCGAGTCCTATGACTCCTCCCAATTCCAACCTCCCTACAGCGACTTGCTGTAGTATCTGACACAAGGAGGCTGAAGAAAGGCCGAAGATCGAGCAGCTGGGATGCCCCATACACTATCCTGGCCTTCCCCAGGCCTGCATACATTCCCAGACACATCCCCCCCAACTACTTCATCCCAAGACCAAAACAAAACTCAATACCACAACCTCCACACACACAAACACATACACACACACACACACACACACTCACAACACAGACACAGACATACAAATCAAATAAACACTAACCCCCCCAAACAACCCCCTTAAAACAAAACTCAAAATTAAATCTTCGAAAACAGTTCAGGAAAGCAAACTGCAAAACAATACCCACCCAACTAAAACTGCAAATAAGATACCACCCTCTTCCATACTATTTAAATTATTACAATCTAAAAAAAAAATCAATATCTAATCAAATAAATAAATCAAACTAACCACCCACCCCACCCAAACAAAACTATGCAGCAATAAAACTATAATAAAAATTAAAATTATAAAACATCAGTCCAGGCTCCAAAGTCTCCAAATAAATTATGTGAATCCAGGGGAGAAAGATGATATAATACCATAAGGAATCCACTTCAGGAAAGTCCAAGTCACAGAAAACTGAAAGTATAACTGAAACTTAAAACCAGAAAACAAAGTAAAACTTAAGTACCCCTCCTCTCACTGAGGAGTACAAATTAAATTAACAGAAAAAACAAAGCAATATTTAATGCGGATTCAACCCCCAAGCACTCTCACTATCTGAGGGTCAAAGAATAAACTGGGCACTCTCACTGTCCGAACAAAGTTTGCAGAGAAAGTAAAAATGTGTTCTGACCACAAATCTGGGATTTTGGCACCTCAAATTCCTGTAGATAGTTTCTCCATGGCAAAAAAACTCCCGATGTAATCCAAATCTTCATTAGAGTAGGAAACACCCAGTAGCAGCTGAGGTATTTCTTGGAAACCAAGCCAGACACCCCGAAGCCCTATCTGTAGAGGCTGCTACTAGAAATATCTGCCCCACCACCTCAGCACCCTGCCTGCACCAGCCTGGCTGTCTGGCCAGCGAGGGGCCTTGGAAGAACCACAGGCCCACCGGCCAGCTCCCTGGTCAATCCAGCCTGGCCTTCCTGGGTAGAAACAGCCTCCAGCAGCTAACCACCCACAATTACAGGGTGATGCTGCCAGTCTGGCAGAACTCTACAACAGACCCAAAATCGGTTGATCTAAGACAGCTCCTCCACAATAAATCCAATTAAGCTGTCGGCCGATGCAGCTCCCCTTTCAGGGTCTCTGCTCAATGTTCTTAGCCAAATGCACCCTCTGCTATATGGCACAGCACAGTATGCTCGCTCCGTAGCAGACTCCCAGTCAAGATGCCGTTATAGTCCAAACACAGTCCTGGAGAACTCCTCTTCACAGGCTCACAACGCTCCTCCCATATTCAATCCATGCTCTCGACTGAGCTTTCCTTCCACTGCACACCTCAACACAATTGCCTCACTCCACAGCAGAAAATCCTTCTGCACTGCCGTCTAATTCCTCCCCTTTGGACAGGAAGATCATTGTATATATTTTATATTCAATAATGAGGAGCTAGATGACACACAAAAGGGGTGGAGAAACACAGTTTAAACTGAATACTGTGGCTGAACTTAATGAGACATTTTCTTTTTTGGATTCTTAAGAAACTATACCTAACAAAAGCACTGTACTGAGGTAATACATTAGAGAGAAAAAGTCTAATTGTACTGTGGTAGGAGTTTTTGTTTGTACTTTTCCTTGTTTACTTTTAAGGAATTGTATGCTTTGTGATATAGAGTTCTGTGTTTACATTTTACATATTTTTATCAATTTTTAAGAAAACCTTTCATTTGAAAGAGACTGCCTGGGTGTGTCTTCCAAGTTCTTTCTTTTGCATGTGAATGATGGAGGGTTAAGACTGACAAAACTGTTCATAAGCTTGATGGTGTTACTAAACTGGAAAAAGGGAAGAATATACCTAAGGTCTTTTATAGAGTTTTAAGGGTTCATTTTGGATACCTAGTTAGGTGCCCTTAGGTGAAAGATATCTGGCATCCCTCTGAAGAGCAGATTATCTGAGCTTGCACTCTTGGGTACGCTAGCTTAAGGTTCACAGTCTGAATCCCCCCAGAACTTGAAACAAAAGGTAATTCGGACCCACAAGCAGACAGGAGGGTTACCCTGCCTGTTACCTGTTCACAATACTGCACTCGGAGGTTGGCACTGTAGAGCAGAGGGCCTGACCTGTTGAGTGCGTTTGTGACACACACCTCTTTCTTTTTTTAATAAAGTGTACTTTATTGCATTTTACATACAACAAAACATGTACACAGCATAAAAACATCACAATACTGACAGAACAGTTAATCATCCCACTTAAACTATGTATGCACAGTGGAACCATTTTTTACTTACAGTTACATAAATGTATAGCCAGATACAGTTAATCAGTGCATTATGAAGGAGTTACCAATGAATAATATGAAATATACTCCCATTCCGTTGTATCAATTCATCCACCTGTTGGTCTGCCACTTCATTACTCATGCTCACTATACACCCTTTTCTTCCCTGAGTTGCATCAGCAAGGACAAGACATGTACTTTCTCTGCTTTTGTGACATATGATTGATATCTATTCAGCATAATGGAAAGCATTTTTTTCAGTTGTAAGGGTGAACAACAATTCTTGCTTCCCATCTAGTAGGTGTCAACTGATCTGTCTAATGCCTCAGAATTGTTAGCTTGACTGCAGCTGCTAAAAGTACAATATGACCCTGCTGACTCATTAGGTGGCCTCTGTACTCCCCCAGTATACAAGTTTCTGAAGTGAAAACCTCCACCAAACTTAATAATAGGTCAAGATGTTCTTTCATATCATCCCATACTGGCTTCCCTTTAGGACAGTACCATAAAATGTGCAGCAATGTGACTGTGTCTGTCTCACACCAACTACATCTGGGTGAATTGGTATACCATGACTATGACTACCGCGACTGAGCAACCCCTGAAAGGGCAACTCAATCTCGGCACAAGTCAGAGCGGCAATCTGGGAGCTGCAGTGACTAGATGGGGGTTGGTGGGCGACTGTAGCAACTACAGGTACGCATGCTGTGGGGTGGCAGCGAGCACTGTACAGGTACCCACAGGGGGGTGGGAGTGAGCACGCTGGGTGAGCGGTGGGAGGGGATTTGAGGAGTGGCTCTGTGGTAGGCTGCTGAGCAGACCCCATGGTGTTGCAGGTTGGCTCACGGCCTTGGTGTCTAGGGTGCTAGGTTCGGGTCTGGGAGCAGGTTTGTTTTGTTGCACCCTGTCTGAATTTAATTATTTTTACATTTTGCACCCCCCCCAACATGCACCCCCTGGAGTTGAGAATTCTTAAGTAACGGGGTTGGGGTGAAACCCCCCCCAGTGGGGTGGGGTGTGGGGGCGCACCCACTGCATAAACATAAAAAAAAGTAAGTCCCTGGTGCTGTTTTGTTGTGTGCTGGGGAGTCAGAGTGCTGAAATTGATTTTTGGTGCTCTGACTGCACCGTAACAGCGATCGCCCTTTGGTGGTAGCCATTATCACATAGCACCGGGTGAATCTACTGTGGCTTGCCCAATTTGAACAACTTTTCAGTGTGAAATACATATTTTGCAGGATCCTAAACACTGGTAACCTAGAAACGTAGAACATGGAAACATAGAAATTGTCAGCAGATAAGGACCGCCTGGCCCATCCAGTCTGCCTGTAAATCCTACATTAGAGTGTGGCCTCTGCCCCTACATGGTCAATGGCTTTTCACCCCTCCTTCCCACCACTAAGGTTCCCTTATGTTTGTCTCAGGCATGTTTAAATCCTTACATTGTGCTTGCTCCCACCACCTCCTGTGGCAAACTGTTCCATGCATCCTCCACCCTCTCTGTGAAGAAAAACTTCCTCACATTTCCAATTAGCCTATCCCCTTCCAATTTCATAGCATGCCCTCTCATTCTCATACTCCTCCTAAATTGGAAGATGTCTCCCCCCTGCACCTTGTTTATGCCCTTAAGTTACTTGAATGTTTCTATCATGCCCCTCTGATCCTTCCTTTCCTCCAGAGAGTACATATTGAGGTCCTTTAATCTTGCCTCATGTTTTCTGGTGTAAGCCCTGCACCATCTTAGTTGCCCATTTCTGGACTGCCTCCACCCTATTCATGTCCCTACAAAGGTTTGGCCTTCAGAATTGCACACAGTGCTGTGGATGAGGCCTCACTAGCGTTTTATACAATGGCATCACTATCTCCTGCCTTCTGCTAGTGATACTTCTGTCTATGCACCCCAGCATGCCACTGGCCCACCCTACAGCCTTAGCACTCTGCTTTGAAACCTTTAGGTTGTCCAAAATGATAACCCCCAGGTCCCTTTCTTCCTTAGTGATAGTCAGCAACTCCTGTCCCATCCTGTGACTCTCCCCATGGTTCCCCCATCCTAGGTGCATTATTTTGCATTTCTTTTAAATTGAACCTCAGTTGCCATACCTCAGACCATTTTTCAATCTTCCCCAGATCCCACCTCATTCTCTCTAGCCCTTCTGAAGTATCCACCATGTTGCAGATCTTAGTGTCATCTGCAAACAGGCAGACCTCTCCCTCTAGCCCCTCTGAAATGTTACCAATGAAGATATTGAACAGGACTGATCCCAGGACTGATACCTGAGGTACCCCACTGGTTACCTCTCACTCCCTGGACTGGATCCTATTTACCATCACCCTCTGCCACCTGTCTGTTAGCCAGTTCCTAACCCAGTTTTCTGGCATGTGCCCCATGCTCAGACTACACATCTTGTTAACTAGTTTTTTATGTGGGACTTTCTCAAAGGCTTTACTGAAATCAAGGTAGGCCACATCCACCGCCCTACCCTGATCTACTTCCTTTGTCACCCAGTCAAAAAAATCTATCGGATTCATTTGACATGACCTTCCTGCTGTGAATCCAGGCTTCCTTGGATCCTGGGCACCTGTGGCTTCCAGGTATGCCACTATTCTTTCTTTCAGCAGTGCCTCCATGATCTTCCCTACTACTGAGGTGAGACTGACCGTCCTGCAGTTCCCTGCTTCCTCTCCACTACCGCTTTTGTGTAGAGGTACAACATATGCCCTCCTTCGGTCTTCTGGTACCACTCCTGTGTGGAGTGACTCGTTGAACATGGCTGTCAGTGGTGCTACTAGTTCCCTTCGCAACTACCTTAATATCCTCAGGTGTATGCCTCTGGCCTCATAACTTTGTCCACCTTCAGGTTTGTGAGTTCTTCCATGACTCTTTTCATTGTGAATGGACTGGTATCCACTTCTCTTCCCCCTCTGCATCTGTTGTCCAGCTGTGGTCCTTGGCTCTCCCCCTCTTCTGTGAAAACTGAACAGAAGTATATATTCAGTATTTCCACCTTATCTAGGTCTCCTTCCTTACACTCTCCCTCCTCTCCTTTCAGCCTTACAACCCCCCGGATCTTCTTCTTTCACTGATGTACCTATTTTGCATATCTGTGTAAATATTTCCTAATAGTCTGCCAATTGTATGTGGCCTCATCTTTATTAGACATTTTTTCCACTAGGGGAATTGGCCAGAGTGCTTATCTGGATCCAGATATGTGCTTACAGCATATATATATAGATATTTAAGATTGCATTTGTCTGTGAGGCTGAGAAACATGCATGTATTGTGCTATGGTATGATATCCCGTGAACAAGGTGACCCGAAGTTGGGCGCCTACAAATCTGACGACTCAATTATGGTGCCTGTATTCACAGCTACCTAGCAGGGGTGACTGGATAACCGTGATGGGGAAGTACGTATACGCAGGGGTGGGGGGGAGAGGCAGGGGAAGGATGGTATGTGGGAGGGAGTGTGGCGGACAGCTGCCGAGCTGATCCAGTAGCGTGGTGGGGAGGGTGGTTGGCTGGGAGGTGTAGGGTGCAGGTTTCAGGTCTGCCATGGTGTGGGGTTTTTTTTGGTGGCAGGCAGCTTTACATTTTGTATGTTTTTCACCCCCTGACATGCATCCCCCTTGAGTTGAGAATCCATAAGTAGGGGAATGCAGGGAGCACAGCTCCCCTGCATTAAAAATAAGACCCGTAGGTCTCGGGTGCCATTTCTATCTGTGCTGTGAATATGCATCACCAAAATTCATTTTTGGCAATGAACACTCGCCGTAATGGTGATCGCTATTCCGCGATCACCATTATGACATGGAATCCTGTGGTATCCATGCCAGTATGTCCCCAGAGTGCTAGCTGTCATCTGTGGCTACTAGCAAGGATTTTTATTGTCCCTTGCATCCCTCCACCAGACCTTCACAACTCCCCATAATGACACAGACAGCTAGAGGTCTCGTGCACTCAGTGACAGCTGACATACGCCATGTCTATCCCTCACTTGGCAGATAGTTCCCTAGCCCACTTCAAGTGGCCTTTGTAGCATCAGAGTGTGGTGATGTCCTTCCCCAGTTCGTAATATACTGTCATAGACACCACTGTTCTCAGCTAAGCCGGTCAGCTGCAGAGACACATTCATTCCCAAATGCAGGTTGCCTGCATGGGATTGTGACATATTACCCCTGTGCCACTGTATGGCCCAGGAAGGTTCTAATGTTTTAAATATATGTAACAATGATGAGGAATTGGGCATGGGCCCCA
Source organism: Neoceratodus forsteri (assembly GCA_016271365.2). Lineage (NCBI taxonomy): Eukaryota > Metazoa > Chordata > Ceratodontiformes > Ceratodontidae > Neoceratodus > Neoceratodus forsteri. The sequence goes on along the minus strand of CM057454.1, from coordinate 371,426,902 downwards.
TCTGCCACATTTGAGAGTGGGACAGAGCAAGCAGTTTGTTGTGTCTCTGGTCTCATAGTTCCTACATCCCTGTAATTGATAAATGCAATTACAGGGGTGTGAAAACACTTCTGAGACTACGTGAAAAAAATGTAATGTGCATGCATGGCCCGCTAGCACTTTATTTTGTTAATAAATGTTACTATGTTAAACTTTTTCATTCTGAGAGCTACTGTACAAAAGTGCCAACACTAGGACAGAAGCTAAAGAACTTGAATGTTTCAGGTTTTAAATCATTATCATTTCTTAGAGTAAAATAAGCATCACAACAGATAATTATGACAATTTTCATGTTATGGTCCCCCTTAAACTTTAAAACTACTTCACAGGGTGTTACAAAATGTTATGGATTTAGAGATCTTGTCCTTCAAGTGTGTTCATGCCAGTATCCTGGTCACTAGGTCACAAGACAGCTGGGTCATGTCAGAAAACATCACCACTTTACATGTACATGCCTAGTCAACCCTACCTAATGTGGCACTACTGAGGCTCTACAATGGATGCACACTGTAACTGCTTAACACTTGTGATGAACTGATGTAATGTGAATGTGTTGTTTGTTCTACTGATTTTATACGTGTAGCTTTCTTGCTGCTGCTATGCTTGGAGCCCCATGCTGTTACATGTCAAGGGGTCTGTCCCTCAGATCATAATCTGTTAAATAAAACACAAAATGAAGCTCTGATCAACCAACAAGAGTTGGGGCCATGATGTCCTTTCCTCCTACTTGCATGTATTGTATCTGAGAGTGCATCTGACAGAAGTAACTTACTGAACCCTTATTATAGGAATAGTCTTTTTTAGCCAGCTTAACAATCATTTGACATCTTGTTGGTAACACCAGGAAAGCCTGCAGGATCAACCTGCGTTATACAGTATGTTATTTATAGCTGAACTGAGAGCAGATTTTTTACATGTTAGAAGTGTTTCAAAATAGTACATCGTTCAGTGCAGGAAACATTCATACAAAAAAGATGAATTCCCTGTTTCTAATGAGTATGAGCCACAATGTGTTATGCTGGACAAATACACCATACCTGCTCAGTTGCTTCTAACCCATTTCTACTATATTCTGTCATCAGCCTGGAGTGAAAGTAATGAACTTTCACCTGGGAATTATTTCATGCCAAGTATTTCTGCATGATACAGTATGTGCACTGTCTCACTTCATGTGATCTACTGCTTTTCTATTTTCAAAGCTTCCATACAGCTCATAATTATTGGTTGGTGGTAGTGCAATGGAGCTGCTATCTGTGTCCTCATTCTCTGCCATAATTTGTAATGCAGTGTGGTCCGGTGGTTTGAGTTGGAACTGCTCAGGTAAACAAATAAAACACATAGATTAATCTTTCATTGAGGTTTGAGATTTCCTGCTTCTGCTGAACATCTGTTTCACATATTTTGGTCAATAAATGCAAACCAGATGTTTGTGACCAGTTCATTTAGCAGCAGTACAGTAAAATCAATATTGTGGAGGTCTTTCCAGGCCATCCAAGCCTTTAAAGCACTAGTGCATGATAATTAAAAAAGAGTTGCTCAGCCTATTTGGCACTAAAAACCAGTGCTACCATTTTGGTTTTAAATCCATGGATGGATCATGACAAACAAACTGCCGCCCTCACACTCCACACATCTCACTGCTCACTTACTTTGGAAGAGTAGGAGGTAGAGATGCAGTGAAATTAAATTCCGCCTGTGAAGTGAACGAGAAGTGGCTACTTCGCTTTATAATGCTACCCGAAGTGGGCATTAAAAAGTGCTCACTTTGCTTTGTTATCATGACTTTGTGTTGTTATTAAGCCTTAATGTGAAGTAAGGCAGAATTACATCAATATAGGCACTTTAGGCAGCCCCCCCTCACATCACATGGCTTACAGTACTGAAAGTCACATGCTTTAGCCAGGCGGTAAGGAAGTGAGTCATACAAGCAGATACTTTCATTTTCTCCTTTGCAGAGGTAGAAGGAGGAAGCATTTTGTGTAGGAGAGGAGAGTTCATTATTAGTTTCTTGAGCAAATTCCAAAAACCCAAAAGCTTTTTTAAAAGCTAATTCTTTCATTTTTTTTTACTGTTTTGTCAGTTCCTTTCAGTGATTGATTTGTTTTTTAAGTTTTGTTGTGTGTGTATGTGTGTGTGTGACTGTGTATATGTGTGAGTGTCTGTGAAGTCACTAGTCGCATCGGAGGGGAAAGAGTGTTTTTTTGTGCACTGGACCAGGAACAGTATGTGGCCCGTGGCTGTAGGGGAGTGTGCACTTGTGGGGGTCATAGCCAGGTGGTGTTGGACTGCTTTAGACTCTTTGATCCTGCCTACCCCCCCTCCAGAAGCAGCAGCACCACCAGTGCCACTGTTACATCCACCAAGTCTGCCACCACCACCACCAGTAGCAGCTGCAGAAGCTCCAGCAGCAGCACCTCCACAGCAGCAGGTGGAGCCCCAGGTGCATGACCATGCTGCTGGCACTACATCTGCCCCTCCTGTGCCTGATCCCCTTTGCAGCTTCACAGTTTGGCAGTTTTTCAACTGTGTCGGGGGATAGCAGCCTTGTGGTGTGTCTGCTTTGTGGTGAGCAGGTGCACCATAGCCCCCGGGGGAGACATCTGGGGACTGGGGGCCAGCACACACATATGCTGAACCACCACAAGGTGGAGTGGCAGGCTGTCACCGAACGGGCCAGGCCTCCACCTGCTGGCCCTTCTGTGGCAGTGGCAGAGGGTGCTGCTGTTGTGCATCACTGCAGCAGGAGGTGGGCCACAGCAGCTGGTGCTCCAACACTACCCCCACAACTGTGACCAGCATCACCCTCACCACCACCACTACCTGGATTTCCCTGCCACTAGTGGACCCCACAATGCCTGCAACACAGGCAGACATAGCACTTTTGTGGGCTGCAGTGGAGGAAAATAACGAGAGGATGGGTGCTGTCCAGCAGCAGATGGAGCAGACCGAGCAACACCAGCTGCAGATTGTGTCAATGCTCCATCTGCTGCTGGAACATCAGGGGATCCCCCATTAGCTTTTGTTTTCAGCCCCCCCCCCCACTGCTGTAATGTTGTGTCTTCTGTTTATGTTTAATAACAGACAGAGGAAGGCACAGTATTAGTTTAAAGGAAGCAGTCAGCAACAGGAGGTCCCACCTGGGAAACACTCTCCTGGTAAGCCTTTTTAAGTATATTGCAGCATTTTTCTCACTCTGCAACATACTTTTATTTAATAAAGAAAGTCAGTGACAGAGTATAGTGGACACTTTGGGGCTGCATTGTGTGTAAGGTGCATGACGATGCCATATGCTTCAATACAAAGTATTGAAGTGCGTGGTACATCTCCACCGCACCTTTCCTTTACACATAATGGAGCCCCCATAGCATCCAGTCTGCCATACTTCTGGGTCACTGACTTTTCTTTATTAAATTAAAGTTTGTTGCAGCATGAGAAAAACACTGCAACATACTTAAAAGGCTTAACCGGAGGGTAAGCCTTGCAAGGGGCAGGAACTCCTGTTGCTGACTGCTTCCCTTTAAATATATACATAAACATACAGTCATACATGCTCCTTATTGCCCTGTTATTATAATCTAGTGCCTCGGTAATGTTTACTTTCTGTTGTGGAGTGGTTGTGGAAAAGCTGGTGTGAGCAGTGCAAGTATGATGTGCTAAATTGCATTTGTGCAATCAGTGTTGTTTCATGTGTGTGTGAGTGTGTGTGTGTGTGTGTGTGACATCAGACATTGTGCAGCTTCTCGCAAACATATATTGCTGACTTGTTGCAGTGTTTATGGTATAAAGAAGAGCAATAAGAATAATGTATATTTTATTGTCACCATCATCATCAGCAGACTAAGTGATATGATATTTTTCAGAGGTGTCTGGCCAGAGTGCAGCTTAGTCACATACTGCACACATAGCTTTTAGGAGAGCATGTGTTTTTTGTGCTTTGAACTCCGCAAAGTCATGTGTGCACTGTGAGCGACTGAGGTGCACAGTGACCTGATATCTCTGAAAAAATATCATATCACTTACTCCGCTTGTGCTGATGGTACAAATAAAATATTTGTCATATATTCTTTCTTATCTTTATTCTTGAGATACTGCAACAAGTCACACCATATATATGTTTGCACGAAGCTGCACAATGTCTGCACACACAGGAAAGAACACAGACGGCACACATGCAGTTTAGCACAACATACTTGCACTGCTCAGTCATGCTTTTTGCAAAACACTTCAATTCATGAGTCCCGACACAAAGTAAACATTACTGAGGTTCCAGAAATATTTCTTTTTAAAATAGAATTAGCAGCAGTAGTAATCTGGTGAAAATCTTGACCTATACTTTTTATGCTATTTTACATTGCCACTTTACTTACCTCCTGACTTGTATGATACCATTCTTTCCAGTATTTAAGTCTGCTTTAGTACTTTTTTTCATGTCTGAAATAATAAAAGGAGCACTCCTTTTAATACAGTGCTGATCAGGTCTTCGTCAGTATTTTACACTATTTTTCTCCATCAGTTGTTATATATTACTTCTGTTGTAAAATTAACAGTTATGCTGCAGGCAGTGTTTTATGACCTCACACAACAATATTTATTCAAAAACAGCTGCAAACAGTGATGAAAACCTGGTCATAGCCATATTAAAAGGCATGATCCTTTTGTTTTCCAGACATGAGAAAAAGTAGTAAAGCAAACACAAACTGTGAAAAGAAGGGTATCATACAAGTCAGGAGTTAACTAGTGGCTGGCTATGTAAAACAGCATAAAAAATTACAGGTCAAAATTTTCACCACATTGTTGCACTGCTGCTTTAATTTATAATTTAAGTATGACATTATGTGTTCACAATCACAACACACAAAATGCAACTGTCTTGTGTCCAGAAAATTGCCAAGTGCTGAGGAAGAGAAATGAGAGCGTTATACCACATGCAAAGTCCCCCAGAATGTACTGTGCAGTCACTCATGTGTGCAGTGGTCACACCGAGTGCCCAGAATTTTTCTGCATCCTCAAAATGCATCTGTCTTGTATCCAGAAAATTGCCAAGTGCTGAGGAAGTGAAATGGGAGCATTACACCACCTGCAAAGTCCCCCAGAATCTATTGCGCAGTCACTCATGTGTGCACAGTGGTCACACAGAGTCCCCAGAATTTTTCTGCATCCCCAAAATGCATCTGTCTTGAGTCCAGAAAATTCCCAAGTGCTGCGGAAGTGAAATGGGAGCATTACACCACATGCAAAGTCCTCCAGAATGTATTGCACAGTCACTTGAGCACACAGTGGTCACACAGAGTCCCCAGAATTGTTCTGCATCCCAAAATGCACTTGTCTTGTGTCCAGAAAATTGCCAAGTGCTAAGGAAGTGAAATGGGGGCATTACACCACATGCAAAGTCCCCCAGAATGTATTGCACAGTCACTCATGCACACAGTGGTCACACAGAGTCCCCAGAATTTTTCTGCATCCCCAAAATGCATCTGTCTTGTGTTCAGAAAATTCCCAAATGCTGAGGAAGTGAAATGGGAGCATTACACCACATGCAAAGTCCTCCAGAATGTATTTCACAGTCACTCATGCACGCAGTGGTCATACAGAGTCCCCAGAATGTTTCTACATCCACAAAATGCATCTGTCTTGTGTCCAGAAAGTTTACATACTCTGTGATGATGATGTACTTATGATGCACAGTGTCATGCCAAACTGTGTGAAGGAGGGATAACATGACATGACATGAATCCATTCAGTGTTCCATCAGAAATGATGACCATGAGAGAACTGTTGCTGGTCCAAAGTGTGCTGTGATTCCCTTAAATGCGATGCAATCACCTCAACTGAATGGAAGGGTGCTCTTTGTGTGTAGACTAATAGTAGCCTTGGTGAATTGATACATATGTAAGCAATAAGACACGACAGGGTGTGCATGGAACATATTTTACCTCATGGCCAAGGGCATAATAAGGCATGAGGCCTTGGCCGAGTGCCTTTAGCCCCTGGCATGCGGTAAAATATGTTACATGCACACACCTGGAGTGTCTTATTGCACTTATAAAATGGGCTACTTTAAAAAAAAAACCTTTACAGTTAGAATAATAATTTTAATATGTAGCAAAACAGATGTCCTTATCTGAATTTATGATAAAACAGTCCTTCCACCTGCTACAAAATGATGTCATTACTGACGTCAAAACAAAATGCCTTACATCCACAGCAGTATCTGTCTCGCCCCTCCCCCACTATTCATTAGGAAAATGACAGGGGAAAACGCATATTAAAAAAACAGAGGTAATGTCTTTTTAATTTTTTTTAAAGAAGCAGATTGCTGACTTGAAAGCTATGCATTTGCTATGCAAACTGCAAGGATAGACCCTGCTGAATGAGTACTATTAGCTCCCCGCCTACTCCTCCCAATGCTGCAGCTGTCAGTATACTCACAATTTCACCATCCACTCCGCAGACAGGATGAGTTGCTGAGGGACCTCACCTCCTGCACAATAGCCCTGCTCTCTGAGCCCAGCCACGCGGGACTTCTTCAGTGCAAACCGAACTGCTGTCTGTGCCACTCTGCTGCTGCCCAACATGTTGCTCTAAAAACCATTAAAAATGAGGAAGTGGCGGCGCGTTTTAAGGTGGCTCTGAATTCTTCAGGAGGAGTCATCTTGTGCATCTGTATCATTGCCACACAACTGATATTCCTCACAACATCCCAAAAAACAGAAATCCTCGTAACATGAAGAAAAAAGATTCTGTGGGTGATTTCACAATGGAGTGCAGGAGGGAAACTGTCTTAGCAGTTTACAAAATATGTACTGTAATTTTTGTTGTACTTTCACACTTATAGGATGTAAACTGCAGTATCATAAGCAGGGGAGACTGCTTTTAGTGAGGAAACAACAATGGCAGCATTATTAAATGCCAATGTTCTAAGGCTTAGTGATTTTAGCCTTTTTACTGCCATCATTTTTTCTTTTACCCATGCATGGAATATATTCCATGTATGGTGAGCTTGATCTCTGATTGGCTGGTTTAGCCTACCCATTTTATAAACAGATATATATATATAGATATATATACATATATCTATATATATATGTATTTTCTAGGTGGGGGGTTGACATATATAGACATGTACTCATTGGGCCAGGGGCCAGATATTCAAAAGGGTTGCTCCATGCTCAACAGGGTTGCGCATGCTCAAGTCCTACATTGCGCCATTCTGCGATATTCAGCAGGAGGCAGTTGCGCCACTGAAAACAGGCTGAGCAACAGCGCAATGCAAATGAATGCATGCTCAACAGGAGGGGGGAGGAACCATGCATAAACTGCACAGCCCGATATTCAGCCGGGCTGTGCAGAGTTGTGCAGTGCAACCCCAACCTGAGCCTGCAGGACCTTGAGCCAAAAAGGCATGAGGAGAGGGCCACCACAGGTAAGTTGCCGTATTGCAGGGCGCACAGCAGCTGCCACCTGTGGCTGGCCCTCAACTCAGTCCCTGATGCCCCCCAGCCCGATCGCGGGCATAGTGTACTCCCCACCAGGCCGATTGGGGCATCAATGTGGCTCCCCTCCGTTCACATCCCTGGTGGTCCAGTGGACCGAAATGCCCGATCGTGGGCGGTAAGTAAAGTGAACCCCTCCAACATCTCCCTGGTGGTCCAGTGGACCGTAATGCCCGATCGCTGGCAGATTGTGAAATGAACCCCCGCCCAAACACATCCTAGTGTGATCGGGCAGAAAGTATTGAACCGTTTCCAATGGACGGCAGACTGTAAGAATGCCTGTCGTTTATGTTGTATCGCGTGAATCCCTCCAACATCTTTCGAGGTTCAGTGATCGCACGCATCGCTGAAGAATGTAATGACTTTTCTCCAAACACTTTCGGGCTAGTGCTTCACACCACTGCCCGGCCTTCGGCCGGTAGATTACTGGGCCGCCGCTGATCAGCTCATCGCTGTTGAGCAGAGCAAGAACCACGACGTGCTCATATCGTATATGATAGTCCGGATTGTGAATGAATCATTCACCTCTGTCGTACGGAGGGCTGCACGCCCATTGGTTCTGCCTGCACCAATGGGCGCAGCAGTCTCACCGGGCAGTCAGTCGGCGGGCGGGGCGGCAGGCGGTGGGATGCTGCCGTCCGCCGCTGCTGGGGAGCGGGGTGGTGGGGCTTCGGGTGGGTGGGGTGGGGGACACTAGCCACCAGGAGATGTTTAACGGGGAGGTGTCATTTTACATTCTGCCCATGATCGGCATTACGTGTCCACTGGACCACTAGGAGATGTTGGAGGGGTTCTTTACATTCTGCCCGCGATCGGGCATTAGAACGTGTTGGGGGTTCTTATTACATTCTGCCCACAATCGGGCACTAGGAACGGTTGGGGTGTTCTTTACATCCCTGCCCACGATCGGGCATTATGGTCCACTGGACCACCAGGGAGATGTACGGGAGGAGGTGGGAAGCCACATTGCTGCCCGCGATGGGGCTGCAGGGTGCATCGGTCCCCGACAGCTGCTGCCTGGCAGGGTGGCCAGGCGCAAGTCCTCGGGGATCGGTGCACCTACATGCTAATGGCATGCAAATGGGGCCATTATCAGATGCAAATGGCCCCCCCTGCGCCTTGCATGAATTATGGCCCCATTTGCATGTCACCTTTTGAATATCGTGATTTTGCGCATGGCGCAATGGTACTTGGCCACCGCAAGTTGAATGCTCCACTCTGACAACTTGCGGTGGCGCAAGTTTCACTGCGCCATGCACAGTGACTGTGGCTGGGGGGTGATTTTCAAAGGAGTTGCTCAATAGCGCAACTCCTTTGAATATCGCCTGGGCCACACCCCTGCGCAACTATTTTGCGCGGCGCAAAGGCTTGCGCCTCAGAATGGCGCAGTTTGAATATCCAGCCCATTGTATTGTTTTGTATCACAGGTCACACATACTGTTGGTGTGCACATTCCAGTGCTTGATGAGAAATTGTGGCATTTGAAATTGGAAATGGAATACTCTCAAGCCAATGAAGGCAAGTATTTTTTTTTTGGGGAGCATATTTCAAGTAGGTCTCATTAATAATTTATTATTTTGTTACTTCTTCACAGATTTCATCTGCATCCTTCTCCAGTCTTGTAATGATGGCCATGGTCATCAATTGAAATGACTTCTGTGTGTTGTATGTCTGCCCCAGCCCAAGGGGTGCTGATGTTGAAGAAATTCTTTGGATAAGGCAGCTATGACACAGTAAAGCATCTGGAAGTTTCCTGAAAAAAGAAATGAAGGACTTATTACAACTCAATTGCAGCAGTAAGACATTATGTTTAAGCCATGGCTATTCCATGGTTATCTGAATTAACACAGATAGCAAGCTGTCCCATTGCAATCAACAAATCACAACTTAATTTAGTACCAGACTATGTAACAAATATACTGTGTCAGTGTCCCTGCATCTCAACTCAAGTTACATTTCAAAACCACATCTTGCCAAGTAACACAACCTTGGTCCAACTTTTTCAACACTGTCACGACTGCACAGCTGCAAATTTGGAATACAGTGCATGATATGTTGCAGAAATATTTTTTGTGATGTACACATATCATCTAGTTTATGAATCCTCAGTCAGATTTGTTGCAGTCTTATGAAAAAAAAAGGAACAAATGAAATAAAATTGATATACTTACCACTATGGATTGGAAATGGATATTCCATAGGTTCCTGTAGACAGTACTGCTGCTGCACCATTGATACAGACCTTCAGCAAAGGAGAGTCATTTGTTGTTAACCTGAAAAAAACAAAATATGTTGACTGTATGTGTTTGACCATTGCAGCTCAGAAAAGCAACAGAAAACAAAACACACAGCTAAAGGAAGTTGAATAGCATGAAAAACATTAGTACACATACTCACTTTATAGTTTTAATAGTAAGAAGCCTTGTGACTGTGGCCAATGGATGTGGTCTCCTGTTCAACTCCCTCTGCCTTGGCATGGTCAATGAAATGGAAAAACACTGTCATAATGACACTGGTAGTGGGTGCTGGTGGTCACAGCTGCGGCACGTGATGACATTCCCTCTCACATCTTCCTGCATCTGGTGGTGGTGGCAGTGGCGAACAGCGGTCTTATGGTGGTGGTAGTCCAGGGGGACACTTGGTCACATTCCCTATGGTGGCAGTGGAGAACAGCTGTCTTATGGTGGTGGTAGTTCGGGGGCCAGGTTATACTGTGCTCTGTGTTATAAATGTGATGACGTGACATGAAATTTGAGACAGTATGAGTGGGACAGTGATTTAACTTTATGAAAAAGAGAAAATGTATTATACAAGACATGTGACAGCCTTTTAACCACTTAAGTTAAAACCTGCCAACATTAACCTCATCATCATTCATCATCATCCTCAGAAAGAAAGCTGCCCTCGCAGTCTTCTATATTTGAATTCGGACCACAGGGAAATTCTTTCTCCACTGTGTTATCATCTATGTCAGTGGTAGGCCGCTTCATGCTGTCACTGCCACCAGGATGGTCCCTTTCTTCAACATCAGCAAAACCATGAGTATGCCGAGGTATGAATACTGAGGTTGCAGTCTGAGCTGGTATGTGCCTCTCATTCATTTTTATGAATGTCAGCAAACTGACATTTGCAGGAGAGAGGTTTGTATGATGATCCAGAGCTATTGCACCTGCCAAACTGAATACCCTCTCGACACTCACACTGGAGTGTGGGTATGTCAGGTACTTCAGTGCGACAGCGGTCAGCTCTGACCATTCAGTGACCTTTCCACGCCAGTATAAAAGGGGATCATCGGTGATTGACAGATGCCTGTTTTCAGACACATATGACTCAACCACTCACTGTGCTGCTCTAAGTCCAGTGGTTGGTGCAACATCCTGTTCTCCGGAATCATTTATGTCACACATCCCCACTTGTGACAAAGCCTCCCAAAGTGGGTTAACACCAGCCACTTTTGATGATGGACCACCTGGAACTGCAGTCCCCTTCCCCTTCTCCTTACAGGACATGCTTGATACTACTCCTCCAGGCTCACCTTCAGTTTGATTATGCTTCTCAGGTTTCCTGACCTTGGCACATGACTTCTGTACCTCATAAACCAAGCGCACTAGTATCCCACTGACATTTTTTACCTGTTTAGGCCCACGCTCCAGTACTGAGGCAATTCCATGATTATATCATGTGTCCAGCATTGTTGCTATTGCAAAGTTATCACTACGCTGAATGCTCAAGATGTGATGATTCTGGTTGAATACTGTCAGCATGTGTTTCAGCAATACACTGCTAGCACTGTCTCTGGCAACATCAAGGCTATGCTGTACATTCACCAATGTCTGCCTCAGCAGCTGCAGCAGTAGAATTGATTGGCTAATGGAGGCAGACTCACCACTCACTGCCTATGTGGCATGTTCAAAAGGCCTCAAGATTCTTATTACAGAGTCCATGAGGCACCACTGTTCAGTTGTCATAGACACGGAGGCCCCGGAACTGTCATAGCTAGTGTGCATGACAAGATATTATGAAATGGATTTGTACGGTTCATACAACCTCTCTGCCATGTATAAAGTGGAGTTCCACAGGGTGACAACTCAAGCTTCAAGCGGTGCTGCGGGAGGCTGTTTTGGATCTGCAAGTGCCGAAGTTGGTCGCTGGCCTTTGCAGAGCATGAAAAGTGAGAACAGATATGGCATGCAACTGTCAGCATTTCCTTTCTATCAGGGTACTGCAGAAACTCCTGCACCACAAGATTTAAACAGTGGGCCATATGCATGGAACCCTAAAAAAGCCACCATTCGTGATGCATTTCACCACATTTGACCCATTGTCACTTGCTATGAACCTAGCTCTCAGGGACAGAGGATTCAGCTACTTGTCAATTTCAGTCAGTATCAATTCCAACATGTTTTCACCAGTGTGTGAACAGGTCACATTGTTCATAGCAATCGTTGCATGCTGTCAAGTTCCTGGAAGATTGCTACCACAACACTCCACTTTACTACACTGATTATTCACACTACCAACAGCACAAACAACCCCCGGCACCTGCACCCAGTGTACAGTTATACACAAATATGAACTCCCCGCTGTTCTGCCACTTGTCCACATATCCATACTTAAATGGATGAATGGAGAGGAGGAATGTTGTAGGGCATGTCTTACTGAGTCAGACACAGTACGGTACAACTCGGAGACAGCACAGGTCGAAAAGTATGTCTTGGATGGGAACTGTCCATTTTAGACAGGCACATGCAGCAAACCGCAGGAACCCATAATTCTCCACAAAGGAGAAGGGAAAACGATCAATTGCCAGCATTTCAGCTACAGCAGCATTAAGTTCACCAGACACTGTATGATTTGGTGGATACTTCAGCTTATGCGCAAAAACACTGTGTAACATGGGCTGACTTAAATGTTTTACACGGGGTGTGATGGCAAATGTTTCTGCTCTGTGAATGGCAGGGGGTGGAGTGTGGATGTTAGATGATGACAGTTGCACAGGTGATGACAAACCCAGAAATGCAGTTATTTTCTCAGGTTTAGCAACAGGGGTTGATGTACCACTTGCACTACACATATTGCATTGACACCACCACCACCAAAACTGCTACTCTCACCACCACTGGACAAGACTTCAGAATCATTCTGTTCTTCCACTTCATCATGCCTGTAGTAATCCTCTGCTGTTATTTCATCACTACTGCATGCATTTAATTTTCTGCTTGATGCTATTGTCATGGAAGGGGATAACATGCTCGTTATGGCTGATGATGAGGGTGAATGCCCCACTGTGGTACACTTATTAGTTGCCATCTTGTGCTGAGTCCACAGTGCCATGTGTCTATTCTTAAGATGTGTATGCTGTCCCCCTGTGCCCAGATGGCTCCCCTTTTTACCTTGACTCACACGCACCTAGCAAACCTGGCAGATTGCAACTGACTCATCATTTGCAGCTTCCACAAAAAAATCCCAAACAAGGGATTTTGATGCTGTAGTTTTAACATGACCCCCCCTGATGCTACTTACTGGACTCCAGTTTTTTAAGCCATGAAGTAGGGTGTGTGCTACATGATTTTTCAGGCAGGACACACTTGGACTGCAACTGACCACCACGACTACCTATCATTATTACTGGGTCATCATCATCAACTGAAACTGGTAAATCAAAACATTTTATGGGAGGGTGAGAAGTGCAAACAGACCCAGACACAGCAACCTTGAGTTTCTTTTTCTCCGGTTCTCAACAGGGGTCACTGACATCATCATCATATTCATCAACATCATCCACATCTTCTGCTTGGATGCTGACAAATGGACTGCATGTTGCAACCACAGCTACATCATCATCATCAGCACCACCATCACCAAAAAAAGTTTTCACCACACTGTGAATCACTTCATGGCAAATGCATGACCTGAACCACAGTGGAAAAAATGTTACTTTGTGTGCTATCATTGACATGATGATCAGAATCCACATGTTCAGTTACTGGGGAGTATGACATCCTCTACACTGTCACTACTTCACACGCCACTATATTTTTGGACACAGTAAACTGGTCAGAACTGGAACTTGAGGCAGCAATACTCATATCACCACCAGATGGGACAACATCATCTCCTCCAACTATGAGTGAAGCTACTGATTGCACTGTAAAAAACATTGAAGGAGAAATACCTTTCCTCATATTAGCAATGCACTTCTGACAATCTTACCACTGGCAGCAGTGCCATGGCGAGAAACAGCTTTGCTTGCACATCTCTTTGTGGGCATTTTGGGGGATTAAAAGGAATATTCTAAACAAATTCAGATTTTGGAATGTTCACTCTGGGTGGGGAATGGGGGGTGATGCTGGATGTGAAGCCAAAAAAACAACTGTGTCTTCAACAACAGGTACAGACGCAAAGTTACAAGTTCAACAACACCTTAACTAACCACTGGTGTTCTCAAGTCACAAACAATCCAATCTGGAAAAGAATACCTTTTGCCGGTGGGGGGCACTGACTGCAGATTACTGTAGTGCAAAACCAAGAAAAGATACCACAATGGCAGTACAAAATCATGCAGCTGCAGTGGATAGCAGGTTCACACTGCTGCGCCTGCAATTACACAGTGGCACTATAAAAGGTGTATTATTTAATGTCATGTCACACACTGCACACACACTCACACACACACAGAATTTGTCTACAAGTAATGTATACGAAATTTAAAACTTCAGTAATATACAAGGTTTTTTAAACAACCTCAATGCTGCACCAGGTCCCTCCAGACCACAGCACACACAAAGGCAAAAAAATGTCAACAATTACTGAAAATATTACTGTGTGTACAATAACACAGTCAGTTATACAAGAAAAATATAACCAAAAAACAAAGAACTCCCTATTTCTCCAACTTAAATCTACCTACACCAGATACTCCCCTCCTCCAAAGCACACTTCCACTGTCTCTCAGTACACAGACTGAATGTTGTACATTAACATTCAAAACCCACACACAAACAATAAACGCTCAATGATATGAGCACAGGAGGGTTTCCTACAATCGATGAACTAAAGTTTCAGCAAAAAAAATAATTCAAAAAGACTTTTTTTAGAAGGTTCGAATCACAGAGAGTTCTCAGAGCAGACTGCCTCCTACAGCTTCCTACACACACTACCCCAAACTGAGGCTGTGCAGAGCAATCTAGAGCCCACGTGACCTGAAATCCCATGAATCACTGCAAAATTCACCTTTGGAACTTAAAACAAGGCGAAGTGAGGTGAAGTACATTGTTTTCAATGTATTTCACCTTAAAAATTGGTGGAGTAGTGGTTTGGGAAAGCGGAGTAATGCAAAGTCATTGGTTTCAATGGACTTCATGTTACCCATTTATAATGCTAAGTACTCCGCTTTGCATTGCGGAGCACTCCGTGAATTCGTCTTCACTCCACCAATCACTCCATGGAGCCAATTGAGGCCACTTTGCCCATCTCTAGTAGGAGGTCAGAGAGCAGCAGCAGGTGAGGGAGAAAGAAAACATGTGGGGACTGATGTAACAGTTATTAGACAAGACTGTCAATTATTTCTCTTAATTTAAAACAATTGCTTTTCAACCCTGTTAACATCAATGAAGACTTGTTTCTGTGGTTAATGATGACACAAGACTAAGGATCTGAGAGGTTTTAATAAAATATGCAGATTTAACATACCTACATGTTATAAATGGTAATCATTGTATGTGTGTCATTCAAAGTCTAATACTGCTTTATATGTTCTGAGGCAAATAACATAAAATCATAGGAATATAAGAAGTTGAAAGCAGATGGGGACTTTGTGATCTATCTAGTCTGCCTGTGAATCCTACCCTTCCCCTATCGGTTGCTTGTTTTGCTTGTTTTGCTTTTACTGCAGTGTCGGACTCATGCATGTTTAAATTCATTCACTGTCTTTGTTGCAACCACCTCTGGGGCAGGCTATTCCATGGGTCTACCACCCTCTCCATGAAAAAGTACTTCCTGATATTATTTCTTAGCCTTCCCCCTCTGGCATAGGTTGTGCCCTCTAGTACGCGTCTCTTTGTTGGCCTGGAAGAGGTTGTCTGCCTGAACTATGTTTATACCTTTGATGAATTTGAATGTTTCTATCACTGTCATAGTTATCATAATTATCTATTATGATGCTTATTTTACTCTAAAAAAAGAAGATAATGATTTAAAACCTGAAATGTTCAAGAATGATATTTGTACTTGTAAAAAGTATAGCATTTGTGTGTATCTGTCCCAAATAGTACTGGTTTTGCACAGCCATAGACAGACATGTTTGCTGGTAAACTGCTCAAAAATATAAAACCCCAGATCTCACTTGCCCAGGTGCACATGCAAACACATGTCATATCCACTACCACTCAGATTTATGGTTCTCTCACAGATTACCTAAAATTCCCAAGTTTCACTTTATTTATTTTTAGTGCCTGGCACAATTCCACATTTTGGTTTCTGAGATTCCAGGACTTTATTCTCTATCTTCCAGGTTTTGATTTTGAAATAATCCCTGAGTATGTTTTATTGATTCTTAAAATAAAATACAATCTTTATAATAATGGAAATAACATGATCAGTTCAATTGTGATACATTAACCCTACATTTTCACAATTACATTCTTCTGATGGTTACACAGTCATTAGGAAAGACAGAATCAGCAGACATGGGGCAGTTGTCTCTTCTATATCTCTGACCACCTTTCAGTCTCCAAATGAATGTGTTGCACCCAGAAACTTCTTCCCTTGAATCCCTCTCTATACACCTCATCCTGGGTGACAACAAAACAATTACCCTTAGTGCTGTATACCTCCCACCTGGCACCCCCTCCCATGAACTCCTTACATTCCTTGACCTAAAGAACTCACTCCTTAACAGTCAGGAGTGGATCATTACATATGACGTTAACACGATTTGGCAGTCTGACCAGGCATATGACACCATAAAGGCCTTCTCCAGGACTGGTTTACATCAAATCATCACACATACCACCAACACCAACTACAAGACTGGTTACAAATCAATCCTCGACTGGATCATTGTCTCCAACCCCTCCTGAGTATCTGCTTCCGGCCTTCTCCCAGACTCACTAAGTGACCACTGTGCTGTTTTCTGCCATTGATCTACTGAGGGCCTAAAATGTGATCCTAAATATATCCTCACCAGGCACCTCAACAAACTTAACATTGAGGAGTCCTTAAAGGCGCTCCATAATATTTACTGGTCATTCACTGAACACATCACTAACACTGATGACACTTTTGACACTTTCTGTAAGTTTTTCTTGCCATATGTGACTCTTTCATTCCCCTTAAAAAGCTCAGGGCCAGGGGTCAAAAAAATTAATGGCTTACTTCTGACCTCTGAAGCCCATGAGGAGTAGGGACAAAGCCTGGACCAAGTATAGACAATTTAGACTACCCAACCTCCTTCAAGACTTTAACACTCTTCGCAATAGGTGCATATCAGCTGTCTGCACTGCAAAAAACAAACTTCATTAGGGAAAGACAACTCTGCAGTGGCCATGAACTGAAAGTCATCTGGAAGACTTTAAATAACTTGTTAGGAAGGAACAGGAAAGATGACACCATCTCCCCGTCTAGGGATGGCAGACTCATCTATGAGCCCCCCAAATTTGTCAACCTTTTCAACACCCACTTTGGTGGCCTGGACTATTACAAGCTTGTGGCCTCCCCACTACCCAGGAACCGTACTGACCATACCCCCTTCATCCCATCTCCACCTGGCACTTCCTAAGCCATCACAAAATTATACTTCTGCCTCCTCTCCCCAAGAGAAGTCTCCACCCATATTAGAAAACACAATCCAAGACCTCGCCTTGGTCCCAATAGAGTTAACTTACACATCCTTAAAAACTCACCTTTGTTCCCATCACCACCTCTCATGAAAATATTCAATTACTCTTTCTGCACTGGAGTCTTTCAGAGCAATTGGAAGAATGTCATCATAAAACCCCTGCACAAAACCAGTCCAAAAAACAATGTTGGTAACTATTGTACCACATTCATTCTATCCCCACTCTCCAAGATCCTTAAGAAAATTGTTCTAGATCAGACTAGGTGCTTCCTTGACAAGTACAATCTGTTTACTGACTCTCAACCTGGTTTTCAGTCTGGAAACAACACTGAGACTGCCCTGGTCAGTTTCACCAATTCTGTGGATAAAGCAAATGATGAAGGGCTCTATACAACTGCCGTCTTTGTCAACCACACAAGGGCCTTTGATCTGTTCGACCACTACTCCCTCCTCTTGTCCCTTTCCTTTTGAACTTCTCAGAGGATGCTGTCAAATGGTACAAGGACTATCTCTGGGGCCACTCACATAAAATCTGTGGTTTCTACTCCAAACTCTGCCCCATAAAGTACAGAGTCCCATAGGGCTCCATTCTTGGGCCCCTGCTCTTCTCCCTCCCAGAAATTCTGACAGTCCACTGATCTCATCCTCCACATAGACAATGCTGCCCTCTTTTGCATGGACTGAAATCCCTCCATCCCCCTCGACAATCTTCAATCAGATTTTATCAGGCTGCACTCCAAGTTCACCTTCCATGTCCTCATCCTCAATTCCAGATAAAACAAAAACAATGATTTTCTCAGGTCCCCAGAAAGCTACAGACTCTGTCTTCCCCCTCAAGGATGACCTTGGCAATCTAACTGAGAGGGTCTCTGAGTTTAAATACTTAGGTATTTGCCTCGACTGCCACCTTACATTTGAACACCACACTGACCTACTAATTAAAACTTCATCAGAGGATTGGAACCCTTCATAGATTAAAACAATACTTGATCCCAGGCAGCAGGGCCCTTCTATCCAACAGCATCCCGCTGTCTGTTATTGACTATGGCTCCCCGATACACACACTTTCCCTCTCCCTAAAAAACCTTGGTAGGCTGACAGCCACCTATAGTACTACAACATAATATGGTTTGTCTCTCTCCTACCCAGGCATACACACCACTGCGACCACTACAAGGCAGCTAGCTGGCTCTCTATAGCAGATCAACTTAACTTCAAAAGTCTCTTTTTCTTCTACAATGCCCTCTGTGTCCTCTTTCCCAGCAGTGTTGCCAACATCTTCCAGAAACCTGTCATCTCCAGTCCCACCAGACTCTCCACTTGCTCATACTGTGCCACTCCCTTGTGTCACACTTCCCATGATCAATGCTCCTTTCCTTTTAGTGTACCAAGCTTTTCAACAGTCCCCCAGCCTGGCCCTATGCCCATCTCTTTCCTCCTTTAAAGCAACCTTAAGCTATTCCTCTTGGATAAATTCTCCTGCAATTGTACCTAACTTTAGCCTCTCCTTTTTCCCTGTCTGTTTCCTTTCTATGTCTGCCCTCCTACCCCTTCCTCTCTAGTTCATCTTCTCTTGTCTCACTTGCTCATTCTGTAGCTGCTGTTTTCTTTCATCATGATCACCATGCACTTATACTTTGTATGCTCACTGTCCATTTATACAGTATACTCAGGGTACCTTGATTGTGTTATACCATGTAGCCTGTTCACACTCACATCTGTTTCTGTGTTAAACTATATTGTATATATTTTCTTTCTGTAATGTAACTGTAATTGGATGCTTGTGAAAATGGGCAAATTTTGTTCACATGCCTCTTCCAGTACAAAAAATGAAATGAAAAATGAAAAATGAAATAATTTGCAGTAAATCATACTTCAATCAATGTCATAATTAATGACAAATCATCCACAGATACATCAGTTTGCATCAATCTGTAGCATACTGTATATTAATATACAGTATTAGAGAGTTTATTTGTAGTTAGTGTTGTGTGAAACTGGAATATTTCACAGAGCAAAATATTTCGCAGAATTAACGCATTATGCAAAATATATCATTTGGAGAAATGTGAAATTTCACTCGAGGTTGTGAGTGAAATTTCACCCCAAGCTTGCGAAATTTCACCTGCTGGCGAAATTCTGCCACTGCGAGCGAAATTTCACCACCGCTGGTGGAATTTCACCACTTGTGGGTGAAATTTCACCATTTGTGCTGGACTGGTGGACTGGTGAAATTGCGAAATTCCACCGCAGTTATGCAAAACATTTCGCATGGCGAAATTGTCGATTTTGCAGCAATTTTGCCGTTGAAATTTAATTTTGCTGCATCCTTATTTACAGTATAGTACTCATCACCTTTACATATGTCCAAAATCTATTAGATATAAATAATTTATACAATGTAGGTAAGAGTCAAACCTTATATGTATATAAATGATTTATTTTAGCCACTTAAGCATTCTATTTTTTTTTTAAATCTTTTTATTCTCCTGTAGAGTCTGGGGGTATACCCTTATTAGCCATTCTAGCCCCTTTCAGGTTTGCTCCATGCTAATGCCAGCTCCAGAGACCTACCAAGGCATCTAGGAGACCGTGGCACCGTGGGGCTCCCCGTAGACCCAAGGGGAAGGACTTAGATGCTAATCTGAATCCCCAATATCCTCTAGAGCAGGCTGAGGTGGTTCTTGTCAGGGCTCTGGTGTCACTGTGCTTCTGCCAAAGAGTTGTTTTTTTCTCTTGACTCAGCCACAGGTGACATAGACATGTAATGATGTCAGTGCAGGGCGCATGCACTCCCATGTACTGTATGCTGTACAGACATCCACTGTCATCTCCACCCCCTCAATGTGGTCCTGTGCTGGTACTATAGTCCTAACCTCCATTGGGAGTCACACTTATTCTGGAAATCACCCCCCCCCCACCGGAGGAAGAAAGCAATCCATTGGATGCTCATCCTACCTCTTCCTGGCTGGCCCTCTGATGCTCTGGGGTCATCCCAGAACCCAGGTTATCAGCATTGCAAGTGGTTGCACTATCGCTGGGTCAGCAGGTCAGCACCACAGAGCATTCTAAATGAAGATAAACCATTTAATATACAATGAGTTTTAAAATCGTGAAACCTGATTGGCTGACTGGCATGATTTACCCCCTGTAAATCCTGGCATTACCAATGGTAAAAAGTGCCAGTCAACCACATCTGCCCAAAAATCAATTTGACCCCCAAAAATCAAAACAAAAACGCTGCTATGTTAAATCCCTACTAAAACTGTGGTGTCTCACAACTCCCAGCACAACACAGAAAACACACAAAAATAAAGTTTACTACTGTATCTCTGGAAATACTTGCATAAGTCAGAATCTGCCACAATAAGTTTCTGAAATACTTAGACAAACAACATGAAACCTCAAACAGTAGTTTTCAAAACCTTCCTCGTAACTACTTCCATGTAGATCACCTTGCATCTCGGTTTGGTTCCATTGCCACCTCGGGTTGCCAAGTTCCTAAAGCATCGTAAAAGCTGAAATGCTCAAACCAGTCACTCTCGTGAGAATCCCACTTGCCAAAAAAACCCAGAAACAGGTTGTATGAGAACGGCATTTATCAGAAGAATTTCTCTACTGTGTCGCAGACCACACGCTGTTCGATGCTGGTGGGGTGATATCACACCATCATACTCTGACTTAAAGAGCCACTTCTTACTCGGAAAAAAAAATCTCATCACTCCCAGGCTCTCTCTGTAAAAAAAGAAACATGACAACATTTTACTGTACGAGTGCAGCTCAAATAGGAGTTCAGCTTACTGTGTGCCTGTGTGACACTGCATTATGAGTTCAGCAGCAGTTAGACACTTGGGACTATTTTTTCCTGCACAACAATAAATTAAATATAAAATTATTTAAAATGAAAAAATAATTATCATTCTCTATTTTTTTCTTACAAAACTAAAGGGGACCACTGTTTAATCACAATATACCACTCCAGAGTGTGGGTTTTGCTGGGATTTACCCACTTCTGGTGTGGTTTACTCACTCCGCCTGTGTCCTCATGACCAAACCACGCCAGGTGTGGATAAAACCCAGCATAACGCACACCCTGTCGTGGTATATTTCTTATTTCGATATTAGGTGGATCATCAGCATTGATCCCCATTTTGGATTTGTCAGGAAGGAACACTTAACCAATGAGGGAGCAGCCTGCTCACGGTCTGTTGAGATCACAGTGGCCTCCACTGTACTCAAAACAGAGCAGTAAAATGAAACAGAAACAGGCACTGTAAATCCTTAGTAAAAAACTAATTTAAATCTATAACATTTTAAATTCATTGTATAAACTGGACACATAATGGTTTGACTGAGAATATGGCATTTATCATCATTTCTCAGGGGAGTAACTATGCATACTTCCTGTATGCACATGCATACAAATAATTACTTTTTCACATTTTTTGAGTGACATTGCATGTTGTGCCCAGGTGGAGAAGTGGAGTGTGGGAAGGAACCAGAGAAGATGTAAAACAGCATTCAATCACACAAATGAGAGCTACAGTAGTATAGTAAGTACCACTGCCTGCTAATCAGCCGCTGTCCATCTAATCAATGAGCAAAAACCAGTGCAACAGCCATATACAAGCTCTGCTTCTTCTTAATCATGCACTAGCCAGGCTCTCCCTCACACTTGTGCATGTACATAAGAGACTGAGTGTGGCTGGCTGGCATGGATGACTCATCTTGTGCCTGTGAATTCAAGGATTTTTTTTTTTTTTCACTGCACCTTTGCCGGTTCAAAAAATTAGCTGTAGCAGCACCACTGAGGGAGATGAGAATATGTGACTGCTTCACCAAGGTAGTACTATTTTTTAAAAACAACTGTTTTTATCCACTACAGATAGAGGGACATGGCCAGGTTTTTAGTCTTAGGCCAGGTTTGCTGTGCTTAATTTGGTGTTTGGGTCTGTGAAATGACCCACCTGTATGCCATGTCCAGGTCCAGGTAGGGTGTGTTTCTCTACATACGTGTAATTTTGTTAACCCAGGTAGCCACTATCATCATGCTTATTGCAGCTGTGAGTCCAATCCGTTCTCAACCTTAATGATCCTATGTAGGCCGCTTAAGTTTGGTTTTGTCAGGCAGGTAGGCAGTGCTTTGCTGCTCTTCTGAAGGGAACTAATCATGCTGCTGCTGTGGTGCTGTGGACACTATAGTGATACTGAGGAGTCAGTGTTGTGTGACTTAGAGGCAACATTCTGGGCTGGGGGGGGATGGGACTGAGAAGAAACCTGCTGGAAGGGGGGAGTATGGAGCTGCACTCTTCATTGCATAGGCTGGCTTTCACCTGAACTCTTTCTGAAGTACAGTAAATTGCTTGGGGCAGCTAGGAGTAGTCCACTGTGCTGATGATAGCGTTCAGTTTCAACTTGCTGGGCTTTCAGAGTGTGACTTGGTGTAATGTACTGAGCTGGGGATGGGGCAACATGCTGGTCTGGTAGAGCACCAGTGACTTTTGGGAAGGGGGCTGGGGTGCAATTTGTTACTCTGAAGGGAATGAGGTATCAAGGTAGTAAGTCCTGTTACAAAACACTCAGAAACTGAACCACAAAGCACCAAACCCCCAAACCTTTATGAAGCCTAGGCAGCCCCCATGCTAGATATGTGCGAAGTTGGCAAACTTTGCTTTGAGAAATCATTTTTTAAATTTGCCAGATTTGAGAAGTGCTAACTTTTTCAAGTCTTGCAACTTTGCCATAACTTCACCTGACTGTGTTTTAAAAAGTTCCACTTTCCCTGGAAAACCTATTGTGATGCTGTGAAATGCAAAGTGGGCAATTCAGAAAGTTTTTCGCAAATACAGATTTTAGAACTTCACTGCAGCTTCACCAGCAAAGTAATATAGACCCTCTGGCCTATAGTTTACATTTTTGAAACTTGTGCATACACTTTTTTAATGGCTCTTTATTGCACTGGGGTGCAAGACTTTCACAACTCCCTTGTGGCTCTGCCACATATGAGTTACAGTCTTGCCTCTTCACTCATGTTTGTCATATTCTGAGTTAGACCATTTCATATTCCATATATTCCCGGATATGTCCTCTATATGGACTGTCTGAATAAAGCAGTCAAGCAGGGTGACTCACAAATCTTTTAACTATGTAACTAACTAAATATCTGTGTTTCTTTTCAAAAATATAAATATTTAAATTATGTTGCATTTGGGTCTTAATGAAAAAAAATATCTCGCCAAGTTCCACAGTGAACATGATAGGTTCAGTGTTCTCTCTTTGGTAATTCCACCCTCTGAAAAGATGCAAAGAGAAGGAATCTTGAGGACAAAGGAAATAACTGAGAATAAACTAAAGGCTCAGATTGAGAGAATGTCAGATGAGGAGGTTGAGAGGAAGAAGCGATGAAGCAGAGTAAGGCAGGAAGGTTAGGAACTGATTGCCTTACACAGTGCTAGGGCAGAGCTAGCCAACTGTCCCACTGAACCACAGGTAAGTCGTTCCATATTATGTGGCAACTGGTTAAATGGGAAGGTTATATATGAAGTGCTTAGTAAAGTAACTTTGGTCTTGTTATCTTTTTGCTATATTTACCCTCGGTAGAGGTGCCAAAGAGAAGGAATCTCAGGGCTAAAGGAAATAATTGGGCATGAATGGCAAGCCCAAAAATTTAATAGGAAACCATCAGCGAACGACTTATTCAGCTAACAGAGTAAGGATCCCATACACTCAGGAGAGGAAAAAAACCTTCTGGGTGAAACCTCTGGAGAACCATGGCATCAGAGATGCCCTCCCTCCTGGCTACAGTTATTTCATTTTACCATTTGTTTTGGCCAGGAAAGACACACTAAGCCAAGGCTTGTTTCCGGGTGTGTCCTGGGTGCATAGGGAAGTTAAATGACTTGCTTATGGTCCCACAGTATGCAAATGGTGGTTGTGCGATTCAGACTCTTTTTTCCAGGTTTGCAGCTCAGTGCTCTTAATCACTATGCTAGATTGCACCTGCCTGCTTACAAGGAGGAGGAGATGAGTCTATAAACGTGATGTAGTTCAGTTTATGGATTCCGTATGTACTGTTCATAATAGGAGGATGACCAGCAAACTAGGATCTTGATTATGTGCCTGGAATTTTTGTGTTGATGCTGTCATGGTTGCTGCAATATATTTGACAGTCTCATAGCAAAGGCCCCTGTTCTCTGTGACACCGTAGGCTAACTTCTGTGGCAGGCACTCTGAACCTCAGTGGCGCAGTTTGGTCAAGTTCTGTGGCACCTTAATAAATAAATAATGCAGAGCCAGCATTACAGTTTTGAGGGACCCAGCAAGGATAACCCGTAAGGAGGACTCTAAACTCCCACCACATAAACAGAAGTCACAACATTTCTGTTAAACACTCATTTTTATTCTTTTCAGTAGCTGTTCTGGCTCTCTGTATTTATCAAACTCTATAGTATTTTGGGCTTAGTGTCATTGTATGCAACTTTAACAGCTTCTGGCAAGCAACCCCTCCTACCCTGTTGTCAGAAAACACATACAGTGAAGCCCACCAGGATGAACCCCAACTCTGCAGAATTCTGCAGTATAGATACTGCAGGAAACAATGCAGTTTCAATGAGAGTCAATTCCTTTTGTCATGCAGGGAAACTGTGACACAGCATTTCATCTTGGTGGGCTTCACTGTAGCTGAATAGTTTTTCCTAAAGGGGGAGCCTGAAATAGCCTAGCTTTGGCACTCTCAAGACTCTCCTCTTCTGTTAACACCTATCTGGGCCCCAACACATAGTCACAGTCAGGGTAGTGAGCTTTGGGAGACACAAATGCCTCAAGTACTGCCACCCCCAAAACTGTCATACATTAAGAATATAAAAAAATTAAGCATCTGTAGTGTTAGTGTGATTATTTATCTTTTTTTCTGCTTCACTCTTTCCTTGCTTAGTTTTTCCATTTTCAATAAATTGTTAGCATGGTTGTCATCTTTCTTAACTTGGCTTCGTCTTGTCTTCCTTTTCTTTTACATGTATCTACCTGCTCTGGCCTGAAAGCCCTGGCATCTGGAGCACCACCTGACCATGAGTTGTCCTAGAGTGGGATAGGCAATCCCAGGATTACACTTGAATATTGGCTTGCCATCATGGAATCTTGATATACTATCACTGGCCTATCATGGTGGCTCAGCTAGATTTTTTTTGCCCTTTTTTTCTTCCGTCTCCATAATCTCATTGTCTATGTTTCTATGTCAGGCAACTTCCCCCAGAGGAAATAATGGAAGCTAAGCTATCTACTACACCCCAGACCAAAAGGCTGAATGATGTCTGCTTTTTTCCTCCTCCTCCTCCTACTACCCCCAGCTTAGCAAAAAAAAATATTTCTCATACCCATTCCCCACCTACCTAATGGCAGTAATGCTTTCTCTCTCCTCCCCCTCTATGGTAGTAATGCTCTGTGTCCTCCTCACTACCGTGTACCTAATGGCAGCAAAATTATCTCTCCTCTCCCTTAAGTGATCCTGTCTCCCCCGTTAACAGCTATGACGCAGCCCAATTTTAAAATCCAGTATAATCCACCCCCATCCATGATAGCCCCACCCACCCTAAGAGGGAAAAGGATGGTATCTGCAATTCTTCACAAACAATTTCATCACAGAATGATGACACACTGGGGCTAGCCCTCAGATTAGGGAACTGTAAGAGACTTAAAAATGAACTGAAAATCCCACTACCCTAAGTATAAACCCCTGATTAGAGGTTTAACACAGAAAAATATTTTTTAATGAGCACTCACCTTTTTAGATGCACCTGAATGTAAGGAATTGTTGCATATGCACGGCGTTATTACGAGCTACAGTAATGTACCGAACTGAAAGGCTCTGAAAAGTATACAGCAGCCTAATCAGGCTGTATGATTATTCTGTATGATTAAGGATGATTAGGGAGAAAAAATAGCATTTAGGAAGTATAAGGAAACACAGAAGGAGCAGGACAGAGAACTATATCAGTTAAGGCAGAAGGAAGCAGGGAGGGTAGTCAAAATAGCAAAGGCCCAAACTGGGGAAAAGATAGCCAACTTGGTTAAGAAGGGGGATAAAACCTTTTATAGGTATATCAGGGAGCATAAAAAGACAAAGAGAGGGATAGTGAGGCTGAATAGAATGGACGGTGGATGGGCAGAGAGTGACAGTGAAAAAGTAGGGATACTGAATGAATACTTCTGTTAAGTATTCACAAAAGAGGAAGTGGCGGAGGTCCCTAATCCAATTAACAGAAGCACTCTGGAGAGGGGGGTTGATCCCAGTCCTTTCACAGAAGAACAGGTTCTGAAAGAACTCCTAAAACTGAAGGTGGACAAAGCAATGGGGCCAGATGAAGTTCACACCATAATTCTAAAAGAATTAAGCAGAGAACCAGTGACACCACTGACTACCCTTTTTAACAAATCATGGGAGGATGGTGTGGTACCTGAGGACTGGAAGAAGGCTGATGTGATTCCCCTTCACAAAAGTGGGACTAAAACAGAGGCCAGAAACTACAGACCTGTCAGTTTGACCTCTGTGGTAGGGAAAGTGATGGAATCACTTCTGAAGGAGAGAACTGTTGAGTACCTAGAGGCCCGTGGGGCACAGAACCCAAGGCAGCATGGGTTCACAGCGGGAAGGTCATGTCAGATGAATCTAATTGATTTTTTTTACTGGGTGACCAAAGTAGTAGACCAGGGAGGGGCTGTGGACATGGCCTACCTAGACTTTGCAAGGCATTTGACACAGTACATAGATACATAGATACATAGACAGTGTCGGCAGATAAGGGCCTATGGCCCACCTAGTCTGCCCATTTGAGCTTGTAAGTTCAGTTTGTTTTCCTAGAAGTCTGTTTCCCCTTACCCCTGCCCTCTAGAATTCCTTTATGTCTATCCCATGATTTCTTAAGTCCCGTGATTGTTTCAGCCCCCACCACTTCCTCTGGCAGGGTGTTCCACTTGTCCACCACCCGTTCTGTGAAGAAATTCTTCTCATGTTTCCTCTGAATTGTCCTCCTCCAACTTCATCCCATGCCCTCTAGTCCTGAAACATCTTTTCACTTAAAATAGTGTTTTCCTGCACCCTGTTCCTCCCTGTAAGATACTTGTATGTCTCTATCATATCCCTCTCCCTCCTCTCCTCCAGGGAGTACATGTTTAGTTCCTTCAACCTGTCTTCATAGGACTTGTGATGCAACCCATGCACCATCTATGTTGCCTCCTCTGAACCTTCTCTACCCTGTCTATGTCCCACGTGGGTATGGTCTCCAGAACTGTACACTGTACTCCAGGTGGGGCCTCACTAGTGTCTTGTATAGCGGAATTATGACCTCCCTTTTCCTGCTGGTGATGCCCCTGCCTATACATCCCAGCATCCTATTTGCTTTACCTGATGCCTTGTCACACTGTTTCCCTACCTTGAGGTCATCAGAGATGACAACCCCAAGATCCCTTTCCTGCTTGGTGCATGCTATATCCTCACCCCCAACTGATATATTGTGCCAGGGTTTTGTGCCCCATATGCATTATCTTGCACTTCTTTGCATTGAATTTCAACTGCCAAACCCTTGACCATTCTTCAAGTTTCTGCAGGTCCTTCTCATTCTGTCTACAACCTCTGGTGTGTCTACTTGTTACAGAGCTTTGTGTCATCAGCGAACAGTGAAATTCTGCCTTCTAGATCCTGTGCAATGTCACTAATGAAGATGTTGAATAGGACCGGTCCCAGCACTGATCCCTGTGGTACCCCACTGGTTACTCTTCCCTCTGTGGAGGACAGCCATTTACCACCACCCTCTGTGTCCTGCCACCCAGCCAGTTACCTACCCACCACACTACTGTCCTGCCCACACCCATATTCCCCAGTTTGTGTAATAGTCTTCTTGTGGCACAGTGTCAAAGGCCTTGCTGAAGTCCAGATAGCCATGTCCACTGCCCTCCCTGATCCACCTCCCTAGTCACCCAGTCAAAAAATTCAATGAGGTTGGTCTGACATGACCTCCCCTGGTGAAACCATGCTGCCTTGGGTCCTGTAGTCCATTGACAACCAGATGTTCCACCAATCTCTCCTTCAGTAGTGCTTCCATGATCTTTCCCACTACCGAGGTGAGGCTGACTGGTCTGTAGTTCCCTGCTTCCTCTTTGTTCCCACTTTTGTATAAGGGACTACATCTGCTGTCCTCCAGTCTTTGGGTACCTCCCTGTTTCCAGTGATTGGCTGAACAGGATAGCCAGAGGTTCAGCCACCACCTCTCTTAGTTCTTTAAGGACCCTGGGGTGCACCCCATCTGGCCCCATTGCTTTATCAGCTCTTATTACTTCCAGTTCCTTCAGGACCCTTTCGTGTAAAGGGACTTGTGTCCATTTCTGCACCATTCTCACCCCTTGTACTCCCTTCAGACCCATTACCCCTCTTCCTTAGTAAAGACTGAGCAGAAATACCTGTTCAATATGTCAGCTTTATTGTTGTCATCCTCCACACGCTCCCATCCTCCCCTTCAGTCTCACTATCCCTCCCTTGTCTTTCTTTTTTCACTTCTGAACCTGTAAAGGTTTTGTCCCTTTACCCACTGATTTTGCAATGTGTTCTTCTGTCTGAGCTTTGGCTTCCCTTACTGACTCTCCCTGCCTCCCTTGTTTCTCCTGGTACTTCTCCCTATCCCTTCTGCCTGTGTCTTTTGTATTGCCTGAATGCAATCTTTTGGCTTTCACTTTCTTTGCTACCTCTTTGGAAAACCATAATGGTCTCCTCTTCCTTTTCCTCTTGCTAACCGCTTAATGCATAATTCTGTTGTTCTTATAATCCCATTTTAAATACTGCCCACTGTTCCTCAACCCTGATTCCTGTCCCATTCCTAATGCCTCTTTCAAGTATCTCCCATTTTCCCAAAGTCTGCCCCCTAAAATCCAGGATACGTGTTTTTGTGTGGTTTGGTTCTGCCCTTTCTGTGATTTCAAACCACAATGACTGGTGGTCACTGTTACCCAGGTGCTCCCCACTGTTACCCCATCACACTGTCCCTGTTTGTGAGCACAGGTCCAGTATTGCCTTCTGTCGAGTTGGTTCCATGACCAGTTGCTTGAGGAAGGCACCCTGAAGGGAGTCCAGGATAAATCTGCTCCCAGTTGATGCTGCTGCTGGGATGCTCCAGTCCACATCTGGTATATTGAAGTCTCCAACCAGTACTACCTCACTTTGTCTGCCATCCTTTGGATGGCTAGCATCAGCTCCTATCTGTTTCTTCCTCCTGGGCTGGTGGTTATAGACCACGCCTGTGCAGATGGCTGGCCCCATTTTCCTTTCCAGCTTAACCATAGTATCTCTCCCCCATTTTGTTCCTCCTGGATCTGTGTGGCCCTTATGTCATTTTTCACATACAGTGCCACTCCTCCTCCCTTCCTGCCTGCTCTGTCTCTTCTGAATATGTTGTAGCCAGATATGGCCATCTCCCAGTCATGGTTATCATTACACCAGGTTTCAGTGATGGCCACAATGTCCAGGTCTGACTGTACCATGACAGCCTCCAGATCTTCCATCTTGTTGCTAAGGCTCCTGGCATTTGCACACATGGCTTTCCATGATTTGACCTCCCTAGACTGCTTCACTGTTCTACTCCAGCCCTTCCTTGGTTGTCATTTATCCCTGGTTCTCCTTGCTGTTTGCCCTTCTGCTGAATTTTGCCCCTTTTCTGCTTATCCACCTTTGGACACTAATCTCCATCTTTGCACACTGCTTTGCAGAGATAGCCACCTCTGGTTCACTGGTTCCACTACTAGCTGTGGGGTGAGCAGATACCGTCCTTGCTGGCCTGCCACCCCTTTCTTGCTAGTTTAAATGCTTGTCAATGTAGCATTTAAACTTATCTTTGAGTGCTTGATTCTCTCCAGGATGGATGCAGGCCGTCAGGCTTGAACAAACCTCCATCCTCCCAGGTGGGTCCCCAGTCACCAATGAATCCAAACCCTTCCTCACAGCACCAGTTCTTCAACCATGAGTTAAAGTTCCTGGTGCATGCACTCCTATGCTTCCTTGCCTCTCACAGGTAGTACTTCTGAGAAAGTGACAGAAGTAGCTACTTGCTTGAGACCCTCCCAGTTTCCTAAACTCTTCCTGAACTTCCTTTGGCTCCCCATTTGCCAAGTCATTAGTATCTAGGTGGATAATAACATCCAGCTCACCCTCCTGTCTTGCCTTCCCAGTGATCCCCAGTATCTTCCTTCCATCCCTCCATGCCGTGGCACCTGGTAGGCACCTCACCTCCCTGTCCTCCCCTCCTGTGTTCCTAGCTGATCCCTCTTATGATGGAGTCCCCACCAGGATTCGCTTCCTCCTCCTCTGGGGTCCACTGCTTTCCCACTGAGGTCACCTCCTTGCCTAACCTCCACATCCTTTCCTTCCACTTCCTGGGTACCTCTATTTGGTTGTCCTCATTTGCCAGTGTGGCATATGAGTTCTTGAGAGGAATAGGATCTGGGATGTGCCTCTGCCTGACTGCTCTAACCTCCCTGAGCCCACTGTCATCCAAGTGCTCCTCGCTCTCGGCATCCTTTGAGGCAGCTGCATTGGACTGGGTGGTCCCTGGATAGGGTGATGGTACTCCTGACCCAGTTTACTTCGCCTGAGTCTGGCTACCTCATCCCACAGTCCAGAGAGATGCATGCAGATAGGGCAGCACCTCAGTGTCCAGAAAGTCTGCCTCGAATATGGCTGCCCCACAGCCACTGCATTGCACCACTCCCCACATTATACTGCAATTCCACTACTTCTCGCTACTGAAGCTCTCTTAGTTCTCTTTTTATTTATTTACAGTACTAAAAACCTGTAACTGATCGTCAGATATATATATTTTTTAAGGAAAAGAAACCAATAAATAAATAAATGAGTCAAAACACTTGTCGTGCTGAGGGTGGGCTTCTTCCCCTTAATGCCCCTCCTACTTCACACCTCTTACTATACCCTGTGTTTAGCTCCTGTCAATCAGATTTATCAGGGCATATAATTAAGAGTTGGGGAAGGTGGGGTGAAAATTTGCAGCAATTAAAGACAGCACAGAATTACACCACCACTATGTTTTAAATTTTCAACAGCCCAAAAACAATTATAAGTAAAGACAACACAGAAAGAAAGTATAGTGTCACTACAAGCCTACAATCTAAGTTTAAAAGAAAAATACCAATTACCAGTTACTCTAAAGCAATGAATTGAATATGTTTCCTTCCTTCACCTTCTGGCTTCTTCTGAGAAGATGAACCTCTGTTTGCTGCTTTAATTGTGACTAAGCCCCACCTCCAGTTATCACGTAGCTGAGGTCAGAGGCCAGACAATTACCACCCTTCATCCAGCTACAGGACAGTCAGACAAGCCAAGATAAAATTTGCAGCAATTAAAGACAGCACAGAATTACACCACCACTATGTTTTAAATTTTCAACAGCCCAAAAAACAATTATAAGTAAAGACAACACAGAAAGAAAGTATAGTGTCACTACAAGCCTACAATCTAAGTTTAAAATAAAAATACCAATTACCAGTTACTCTAAAGCACTGAATTGAATATGTTTCCCTTCCTTCACCTTCTGGCTTCTTCCCACACAAAAGATTAATAGTCAAATTAACCAGCCTGGGAGTGGGTCTCAGGGTGGTAGCCTGGGTAAAACATTGGCTGGACAACAGGACACAGAAGGTAATTGTAAATGGAGTTCACTCTGAAGAAAGAGGGGTTACTAGTGGGGTACCACAGGGTTCGGTACTAGGTCCAGTCCTTTTTAATGTCTTTATAAGTGACATTGCAGAGGGTCTGGAAGGAAAAGTATGCCTCTTTGCAGATGACACAAAGATCTGCAACAGAGTTGATGCACAAGGAGGCGTGGAAAGGATGAAAAGGGACTTGGCAAGGTTGGAGGAATGGTCAGAAGTATGGCAGCTTGGATTCAATGCAAAGAAGTGCAAAATAATGCACCTGGGAAACAGAAACCCAGGGGAAGATCACACAATGGGGGGACAGGTAGTAACAACAACAAAAATGGAAAGGGACCTGGGGGTAATCATATCAGATGACCTTAAGGTTGGTAAGCAATGTGAGAAGGCGGTAGGGAGGGCTGGGGGGATACTGGGATGTATAGGGAGAGGCAACACGAGCAGAAAACAGGAAGTTGTTATCCCCCTGTACAGACAGTTGGTAAGACCCCATCTGGAGTATTGGGTCCAGTTCTGGAGACCCCATCTCTGCAAGGACATGGACAGGATGGAGGCAGTTCAGAGCAGGGCAACTAAAATGGTGCAGGGTCTGCAAGAGAAGTCATATGAGGAGAGACTAAAGGAGCTTAATATGTATACCCTTGAGGAAAGGAGGGATGGGGGGACATGATAGAAATGTTTAAGTACCTCAGTGGAATCAACAAAGTCCAAGAGGGTAGCATCTTTCAGAAAAAGAGATGTGCAAGAACAAGGGGGCACAATTTGAAGACAGAGGGGGGACAGCTTAGGGGCAATGTGAGGAAGAGGTGGATGTATGGACGCATGGAACAGCCTTCCTGAGGAGGTTGTGGGGGTCTAAAACTGTGGGAGAATTCAATTATGCATGGGACAGACATAAGGCAATTTTTGTGAGGGGTAGAAAGAAATAGGCTGTTGGTTAAATAGGATCTGCCGCTTATCCTGTAGGTAGGGAAATGGGCAGACTAGGTGGGCCAAGTGGTCCTTATCTGCCGTCAAAGTCTATGTTTCTATGTTCTTTACATACAATACCAGAACATTTTAAAATGATACTGATGCTAGTCAATAGTACTGAAAAAACTATGTGGGGTGTGAATTCTTATTTCATTTATATTTCTGGTCCTGTTTACGTGCTCACATTTTCACTGGCAAGACAGGGGAAGTTGGTGTAAGTGCCACTGGCCCAAGGCAATCAGCAGTGCTGTACAGTTTGCCTTGGCCAGTAAAACAATTTTAAGATACAATACTGTACTGTTCCTGTATTGAACAGCACTGTAATATTCTGTTTAAACAAATGGGGTCCCGGAACAAGCCACGATTGCGACAGTGTTGTGCTGCTTTTTTGTCTCTCAAAACACACACATCACCTTTTAAATAAATGTGGTTTATTTACATACAATTTATTATTACTTTCATTACCAGTACAGTACAGTACTGTGAAACCAGCAATGTAAAGAACAATCTTCAGCTCTCCATTACAGTAGTATGCAGTACTGTACTGTGCAAATGTAGTGAGTGAGAAATCAGCTCATTGGATAAATGTTGTTGGGGAGCTGAAGGAATTATCCAAAAGGGTTGCATATGCACTGCTTGTGAGTTCCTTACTGGTTGCAAAACAGTTGGGAGTTAAAATTGTTAGCACTGCCACTGCATTTGCAGCACTAAAAATATGTAAAAGCAGTGAGCTGAAGGAGCTGTTAAATGTGATTTGTACTGTAGATTGTCAGGAGTGAATTTAGTTCTTATAAGGCTACACACATGCAAAGTAGTGGGCAGAAAGGAGGGGGCTGTCACTAATTTACTGGGGCAGTTTCTGTGTAATGTCTGTGGCCAGACCCAAATTCTGGAGCCAGACCCAAATTGTGCCACTGGCCTTGATTTCTGTGATAATTACAGCATGCCAAAGAACCACAGAAAACTGGGGGCCTTGCTCATAGCTTAGGGGTGATAGAAGGGTCCTTACATGGAAAATGAACCAATCAGTAGTCACGACAGAATTATGTTCTAACAGGAGTAAATATGTGGATAATAACTGGTGAGAAAGGTACAGAAGGTTACTAGGTGACCCTCAGGGTGAGGCTGTAAAGACGCAGAACTGCCTAGTGCCCCTTTCCCAGTCAACAAAATCTATAAAAATATGTTGATAGGTTGCACCGATTGAACATAGGAAAATATGTGATATTAATTCCTTAAGACTTGTGATCAGTTTTGGATATTTTGAGCAGTAACACTAAGTTTCTGCAGTCTGAGAAAGACTAGCGGTTGCTAAATGATGCTGTAGAGAAAAAGCTGAAGTTGCAATAAAAAATTTGCCTTGTCACAAGAATCCTTAAAAGGCTAGAGTCATAGCAGCTTGCAGCATCACTGCACCCCCATGCGGGGGGGGGGCTCTGCTCCCCACACCCCGCCCCGTACTTTAGATTCTCAACTACAGTCAGAGTTGATTCAGGGAGGAGGTGCAGGACTGGAAGACAGTGTGCCCCTGTCTCAGGCACACCAACACAACGACCTGTCAGCAAAGTGTAGATTTTGCCAACAACGAGGTATGTCGCTGTGTTGGTGTCGCCGTCGGATCGGCATACTGTAGAAAGTATGTCAGGCTTGAGAAGATCACTATGATTCCAAAACATATCAAGTTCTATGGGATGTCTGCCATTAAGTTAACTTTTCTTGACACTTTGAATGAAGAATTTGACTAGAGGATATGACAGTAAGAAGGGACATACTGGAAGGATTAATGACAGGTGGAAATGAATTCCTGAAATGTATTGTTTGATGGAAAAGCTGGATAATTGTTTGGAATGTTTACAGAAGGAAGTGAATGCCAAGACTCAGTGGATATCAGGATCAAGAGGCTTGACATGCTGCATAGTATAGAGGTTGCATGTTTGAAGCAAGTGGCTCAATATACTATTCTGGAGGATGTAACCCATATTTGTAAGATTTTTTTTTGTATGCTTCTGACATACAGAAGTTTAAGTCATTTTCAGATCTTCTAATTTAAGAAGGTTGGTTATGCAATGATCTGCTGATGAAAACAGACATTCGAATGCCTGGAAATCAGTACAGAAAAGGCTGTCAGCAGCAGCATTATCATGTCAGGAAAGGTACACAGTGAAGGTAGAAATTATATTGATGGGAGACCTACATTGATCTCCATAGGAAGTTTATGATTTCCGGGGAGGAAAAACAGACTTTGTTTATGAAGGCTATGGTGGACCGATTATTGGACTCAGCAGTAACAGACTGGTGAACCCACAAGGTTACAGCTGCTGCAGTAATGGTGAAAGCATCAAAGAGGAATGACACTGTTCTGAAATGAGGGATTGGGGCCATGGCAGAATGTCAAGGAACAGTGAACCAAGCAATATTTTAGATTTCCGCATATCTCAATGAATGTACCAAGTCTACTTCTTCTTCGTTGCTGGAGTACTGATCAACCTGGTTGGTTGGAGAGTAAGGCATGAGGAATAAAAGAAGCTGGAAGAGACAAAGATGAGCTCTTACGGAATAAGAATCTTCAGAAAGGATGTGAACTGCATGGTGCGGATAGCTGCTTCCCAAAAGTTTCCACAATGGTAGAAGCATAGCTGTGGGGGAGAGACCCACTTAAGGGAGCAGCTCAAAGCTGGTACCTGCTTCAGCAGCAAGGCTTGTCCCTCTGTAACAGCACCAGCAAAACAACTGGCCACCAAGTCAAAGATGAATGATTCTGTACAAGGAGGCCATGATGACACCTGGGAATGAATAGATGACTGACAAAAATGCTGGTGGAGGAAACATTGGTCTGTCAGGGTCGATGTAAGTAGATGACTAAGGACCCCATTGTAAACATTATATGAATTAAATATTACACTATTAGTGTATCCAATCGTAATCTGCTGCTTTGGCTATGAATCTACTGGGAGTATGATGGGTGGAGTCCCCCCCCCCAATGTAACCAAAACTAAATATCAGTTGCTTTTGTTAGGAATGGGGGCATGCCCCCACACCACATTGTTTTATTTAAAACTGGGTAGTGTGTTAGTTTGTCTGTTGCAGAGCACAGTGTATGAATCTATTAACTACCCCATAGTACTGCAGGAAATATTGCATAATGGTGTGCTGAACTAGGGTCCTTAGTCCTCCACTTATGCCTCAGGGTCCAGCCACTTTAAAAACCCATCGTGCAATGAAAGTTCCACCAGACACCAGTCTGTGGAACTCCAGTTATGTGCAACAATGGAGAAGCTGTGAAGTATGGATCAGGACCAATTATGTGTAGTTTTTGCTGAACTCAGGTAACTGAGGAGTCTTATCATTGGTGCATTCTGGAGTCAGAAAGGCAGCAAGAAAAAACAGTAGAATAATGCACTTACAATTAAAAAAACAAAACTGCTTACAAAGGTGCTGGTCCAGTGGTATGGAGGACTGAAGCACCACAAGCACCTTACCTCCTGCCATGCCTACAACCTGTGTTTGGTAAAGAGCATGGATTGTTGGGAGTCAGCCAGGGTGGGTGAGGATTGAGCACCCAATGGCTGCTCTCCTCCTGGAGGGAGGAACTGCTTACTCCACTGAATGACTGCCACCTGGTGGAGGCCAAGTGGTAGTACGGATCAAGGAGGGCAGTAGAAAGGAGGGCTGCAGGACTCTGTGGTCTGAATGTGCCTTCCTTCACACATGCTTATGAATGTGTGCTAGCATTGGGGAAAAGGGGCATAAATTCTGGAGGAAAATGATGGCAGGACAGACGTAAATGATGCCTGCTCACCAATCCCTGCCCGCCTCACCACCGGATACCTGGCTAATGACTGGATATGTGACTTCAGAGGGGGAATGACCCTTCCGTTCCTGACCCATCCATGGGGTTACCACACTTCCAGATGAGTCACAGGGAGGTGTATGATGGTGGGGGTTCAGCAAGGCACAGCCGAAGGGGGGCCCAGCCTATCCTGGCCGAGGTGATTAAATAAAGGATAGAAAAAAATCCTTACAAAGGTGTCCTGTCACTTTAAAAGAGGGAGATGTAAATCAACAGTAGCAAGAAAATGCCAACAGGAAGCAGTGGAGTTGTGGAAAACGTAGGACTAATTCAGATACTATACAACATAGACAAGAAATGCATTAAGCTGCTGTGATGAAATCTGAGAAAATGAATGCTTCCAGGATTAAGCCACCACAAAGAGGCAGGCTGACCAAAATGGAAGCAAGAGAGTGAGAGAGAAGCATCTCCAAAAAAGGAGGGGTGGGGGGAATGAGAGAGAGAGCAAGAAAAAGCAGCTCCAAAAAAGGAGGTGGTGAGAGTAATGGAGTGTTAAGGGAGGAAGAGAACTACTGACCAAAAGCAGGGTGGTCAGTGGATGACACTGAAAATGAAACAGCCTGAATGGGAGCAGGGGTGAAACAGCACTGATGAACCCCTGAATAGGCACAGCAGAATGAAGGAGCAGCAAGATAAATGGTAGAGAGCTAGACAAGGAACAAAAAGTAGAACAAGTGAATGGCAGACAAGGCAAGGGCACTGCTCACAACAAGTGGAGATAAAGAGAGGGGGAGAGAGAGAGAGAGAGTGTGCACCAAGTAGCATCCCCACAGGATCCAAATGGCACTGAAGAAACTCAAAGTACAGAAAAAGAAAAAGTAAAAAAACAGAGTCAACACAAAAAAAATGGACACAAGGAGCAGGGTACACAGAAAACCTAAAAATGCAGAGCAAGAGAGTGACACGCATCAACCACATGTGAAACAGACTAAGGCAGGTAGGTTAGAGACTGGCTACGCTGAGGGTGGAGATAGCCAACTGTCCCACTAAACCAGGGGCAAGTATTTTCATTATTTCAGGATGCAATTAAATTACCACCAACCAGCCATCCCTCTTTAATTTCAAGTGGATTGGAGAAGAGAAAACAAAAATCATATTAAACAATCAAACAAGAAGCTCCCTTGTTTACCATGGATGTGCAAGTCCTTCTTTTCTTTTTTTTTTTTTATTCTCTTTTTTCCTTGGCAGGGCCACTATCAATCTTCAGCCCTGGTTATGGCTCCCGGGACTTCCACCATCATCTATTGCCGCTTTAATCCCCCAGTTACCCCTGGCTTACCCCCCAGAGGGTGGTGCCGTGGCAACGGTCCCCAATCCATG
Source organism: Neoceratodus forsteri (assembly GCA_016271365.2). Classification (NCBI taxonomy): domain Eukaryota; kingdom Metazoa; phylum Chordata; order Ceratodontiformes; family Ceratodontidae; genus Neoceratodus; species Neoceratodus forsteri. The sequence continues at coordinate 371,388,684 of CM057454.1, read as the reverse complement.
CCGTGGAACTAGTGACTGGTCGAGGAATGCGGTGATGACAGCTAATTGAAGCCCCAAGGAGGGCTTCACTTAGACAGTGGCCTTCGCCCGCCTACTCCTTTTTCCTCTGTTCAGGGATGTTCAATGACACCAGCATCCACCCCGCCCCCCATGAGACGAGCGCTGGTGGCATGAGTATCTCCCGGCCTCTGCCAGGAGTCCTCAGTGTGCCAGGCACTTCCCTACCCCCCCCAGAGAAGGAGAGCCATCCATGGGATGCTCCATCCTTCTCCCCCCAGCTGGCCCTCCGATGACTTGGATCTGTTCCCGAACCCCCGACGTTGCAAGCGGAAATCCAACCGCTGTGCCGGAGGGCCAGTGCAAGTCCCTCTTTTCAAATAATAATAATAACTATTATTTGTACTCAGCTCCTCAGGTACTCAGCTGTTTTTTAGTTGGTACTCAATTCTTGACCCCACCAAAAAAGAAAAAAAACAAAAACTATGCTCTCTCCACTTTTACAGGTGACCAGGCCTCATCCCATGGCCACCCCATTACACACTGCAGTCATCTCTCACCCTTTACCCCTCCTCATCCTCACAGTTCATTATTTTAAAACTAGAAAAACTGAAGGCTTCTGGGTAGTGATGCTATAAATTTATACTTTACCAGCAAAGCTGCCAACTTAGCAGTTAATAAATCTTCCTGAAGAATCTGTCAGTGTACTCAGCTTTTCTGAAACTTTTATTTAAACTTCACAAGCTTGATTTGCAGGTTATGCTCATGTGAATTAAGTTGCATTCATCAAAAGCTACTTAAATGCAGTGGAGGAGCTTTTTTCTTCTGATCCTCACTCTAATGCAAAGTTGGAGAATGCATACACAAGGTCAAATAGAACAAATAATGGTTCCTGTTATCATTCTTGGTTTTGTTCTTCTGATTTTTCTTGCTCACTGTTTTGGACCCCAGTGTGACTAATAACAAAGCCATAGTTCAAGAAGAAAAAAATATTTACCATAGTGATCTTGTTTCTTCCAAGGGAGTCTTACTGTATTCTGACTAATGCAGTTAGCCCTTCCAGTTGAACTGCCCCGGAGATGAAATAGTTAAAGCCTATATGTTAATAGTGGAACATTCGATAGGCTCAAGCTCGGTTTTCAAACCACTGTACCTGTTACATTCTATGTAATTGCCAGATTCTTACGAGCAAACTAAATTGATAATAGCAATAATCAGATAAACTAAGCTATGCTAATTTAAAATATATTTATCCAATAACAAATACAGTATCTAACTCACGTAGTCGAATAACTACAAACCCAAAAAGGGCATAAAAAAGACTAAAGTCACAGATGCCCATGAAAAAAACACCCCAGTGGTCCAACATTTCTAAGAGTGACAGCTGAAGTGCAATGCCCCCAGGTTCTATCAGGGGAGGCAGGGTGGGAGGCCAGAATATAGTAAGACTCCATTGGAAGAAACAAGATTACTATGGTAATTTTTTCTTCAAACCCCAGGAAGTCTTACTGTATTCTGACTAATGCAGATTACCAGGCAGTGCCCCTTGGAGATGGGCACAAAACCTACTTTGGGAATAGGCTCTGCAGTACCACTGTGCCAAACCTGGCATTACTCCTAGCCTGGATACCTAGGCAGTAGTGCTTGGTGAATGTATGAAGTTTTCCAGGTGGCTGCTTTGCAGATTTCAAGCAGGGAAACATCCCTTGCAGCTGCTATGGATGCAGCTGTCCCCCTGGTAGAGTGAGCCCTCAGGCCCACTGGTGGCTCCTTACCCAGTTTGCCATAGCAGAACTGAATACAGGCCACACTCCATCGTGCAATGGTCCTTTTTGTGGCTCCCACTTCTCCATAGGTGAGGAACAGCTGAGTACACTCATTCCTATGGCCCTTTTTCTGATCCAGATAGCAGCTGATAGCCCTTTTTACATCCAGGCTATGCAGCCTGAGCTCACCTTAGCTGGAATGGTCAGTAAAGAAGACAGGCAATGTAATGAACTGGTTCAAGTGAAACTCTGAGATAACTTTGGGAAGGAACTTCCCATTTGTTCTGAGTACAACCGTATCTCTGTGGAGGGCAATGTAATTTGATTCCACAGATAAGGCCTGTAGCTTACTGATTCTTCTTGCTGAAGTCATAGCCACTAAAAACACAGTTTTCCATGTCAGGTATTTAAGCTCTGCTGAGGACATGGGTCCAAAAGGGGGCTGCACAAGCTGTGCTATGCAGATGTTCATGTCCCAAGAAGGGTAGGCTCTCTATGAGAAGGATGCAAATGGAGCAACCCCTTAAAAGAATTTCTTGAAAATGGCATTAGAAGCCCAGGAAGGGCCCTCCCCTGCTGAGAGATAGTAAGAAACAGCTGCCAGATGCACCTTGAGAGTTGAAGGCTGGAGGCCTAGAGAATGAAGGTGGGACAAATAGTCCAGCAGGACTGCCAAGTCAGCTTCCAGTGGCTCTATATCCCTTTGGGAACACCAGATAGAGAACCTTTTCCACATTGATGTGTAAGTCTTCCTGGTGGAAGGCTTTCTGGAGACCCTTAGGATGTCCATAACCCCATCTGAGAGATGCAAGCCTACATACTCTAATTCCTCAAGAGCCAGTCCTTGAGCATGAGGGACTCGAGGTTGGGGTATTGGATCCTCCCTTGGGAGGATGTCAGAAGGTTGTGCCTCCTGGGGAGGCAGATTGGACTGGTGGCTGACAAAGTCAGCAAAATTGAGTACCAGGTTATTTTGTAGGGACAGGGTGATTGGGAAAGGAGGGGGGGGTGGCACTATATGTGAAGGAAGGACTGAAGTGTGTAAGGGAGGAAGGGGAGGAGGGTAGTACGGAGTCACTTTGGATGCAAGTCCAGGATTCCAAGAATAGGATTCTTAGAATGGGAGTGGTGTACAGGCCACCATCTCAGACGGAGGAGTTAGACAGGGAACTAACGGGACAGATAAGGAGGACCTGCGAGAAGGGTAGTATGGTGATTGTGCAGGACTTCAACATGCCAGGAGTGGACTGGAGCACCCCAACAACCAGGAACAGAAAGGAGCAGGTACTGCTGGATGCCTTCCAGGACAGCTTCCTGCTGCAAATGGTCAGTGAACCAACCAGGTTAGGGAATACCCTTGACCTTGTGCTGGCAAATGGGGACTTTGTGAGAGAACTTACAGTGGAGGAACCGCTGTCAGGGAGTGACCACCACTCAGTATGGCTCACATTGGATATGGGCAAGGAAGGAGTGGAATCTGGCACAAGAGTGCTGGACTTCAGGATGGCTGACTTTGGGAGGATGGGGGAAGTGGTAAAAGGGTACATGGCCAGAATTCAATCTAGTATGGACATTAACCAGAGGTGGGAGCTCATAAAGCTGGGGATAGTGGAGGCAAACAAAACCTGCTGCAAAGCCCAGAGCAAGAAGGCTAGGGCTAAGAAACCGACCTGGTTGAGCAAGGAGGTCATGGAAAAGGTAAGGAGGAAAAGAGTTGCCTTTAGGAAGTACAAGAAAACAGGGAGGGGGAGGACAGGGAGGAGTACTTGACAGAATCGAAGGAGGTGACAAGGGCAGTAAGGGGAGCCAAAGCATCTACGGAACTCAGGCTGGCACAAGGCATTAAGAAGGGGGAGAAGGACTTCTTTAAGTACATCAGGGAAAAGGAGCTGTAAGGACCACATAGTAAGGATTAGGAAGGAGGGGGTTGGGTGGAAGCAGGGTGCGATAAGGCAGAAGCACTAAATGAGTACTTCTGCTCAGTATTTACTAAAGAGAAGAGGGGGTGACATCCAAGGTGGGAGAAATGGCAGAAGCAGGGGTGGAAGTGGTGACAGATGGGGAAATCATGGAGGGCAGAGTTCAAGAGGGTTTGAAGGCACTGAGGGTGGACAAGGCGCCAGGCCCAGATGGCATCCACCCCAGGGTACTTAAGGAGCTGGCAGAGGTCCTTGCAGGACCTTTGGCAGACCTATTTAATGCCTCACTACATTGGGGTGTGTACCTCAGGACTGGAGGATGGCTCATGTGGTGCCCCTCCACAAGAGTGGCCCCAAGGATGAACCGGGAAACTACAGACCAGTGAGCCTCACATCCATCGTGGGTAAGGTAATGGAGACTATCCTGAAGGAGAGGCTGGTGGCCCTCCTAGAGGCCAAAGGACTACAGGACAGCAGACAGCATGGCTTCATATGGGGCAGATCCTGCCAAACCAACCTGGTGGAGTTCTATGACTGGGTAACTAGGCAAGTGGACAGGGGCCATGCAGTAGATGTCCTGTATCTGGACTTCAGTAAGGCATTTGACTCGGTGCCGCATGGAAGGCTGGGAAGGAAGTTAGTAGGCACAGGGGCGGGTGCAAAGCTGGTGAGATGGGTAGGAAACTGGCTTCAGGGAAGGCAACAGAGGGTGGTGGTGGGTGGGGAACTCACACACCCAAGGGCAGTGACGAGCAGTGTTCCACAGGGCTCGGTGTTGGGACCAGTGTTGTTTGGGATATTCATTGCAGACATATCATGGGACATCAAGAGCAAGATCAGTCTGTTTGCTGATGATACCAAGGTAGGCGTGGTGGTGGATGACCTAGGGGGATGGCAGGGGTTGCAGGATGATCTGGCAAAGCTTAAAACCTGGTCAGATACCTGGCAACTGGGGTTTAATGCCAAAAAGTGCAAGGTGCTGCATTTTGGGATGAAGAACCCAAGGAGGAGTTATCAGCAGGGGGGAGTGCAGCTAGCCCAGACAGAGGAGGAGAAGGATCTGGGTGTGCTCATTACAGGGTCAATGAACAACTCGGCACAATGTAGGAAGGCAGCTGCAAAGGCCAACAAAATGCTGGGTTGAATTGCAAGGGGTGTATCCTCGAGGAGGGAGGAGGTGATTCTGCCACTGTATAGGTCATTAGTTGGACCACACCTGGAGTATTGCGTGCAGTACTGGCACCCGTATCTGAAGAGGGACATTAAGTTACTGGAGGGGGTGCAGCGCAGGGCGACAAAGATGATCAAGGGGCTGGGGGACTTATCATACGAGAGGAGGTTGAAGGAGTTGAACATGTACTCACTGGAGGAGAGGAGGGACAGGGGTGACATGATTAAAACTTTTAAATACATGAAAGGAATAAACAACATGGGTACAGAGGGGCTGTTCAAAGTAAGGGAAGGGAGGGCCACCAGGGGCCATGATATGAGACTGGAGGGAGGAAGCTTCAGGAGGGAGATGAGGAGACACTTTTTTACAGAGAGGGTGGTGGCTGGGTGGAATGCATTACCTGCAGAAGTGGTATGCAGTAGAACAGTGGATTGCTTCAAAAGGGGATGGGACAGGATAAGGGGGAGGGTTAATGAAGGGGAAGGGTGGAAGGGAAGGGCAGCTGCAGAATAAGGGGTGCTAGCTGCACATTCGAGCAGACTTGATAGACCTCTAGGCTTTTATCTGCTGGCAAATTTCGTATGTTCGTATGTTCATACCATGGCTGTCTGGCCCAGACTGGGGCAATCAGAATCATTGTTGCAGGCTGTTCCCTGAGCTTGGACAGCATCCTGAATATCAGGGGGGAAATGGAGGGAAGGCATACAAGAACTTGCCCGTCCAATCCAGGATCAAGGCATCCATGGGTATTGAGCCCTGAACTGGTGGTCTGCAGCAGTACTAGGGCAACTGATGATTGTCTGGGGTTGCAAAGAGGTCCACTTCTGGGGTTCCCCATCTCCTGAACACTGTCAGTTGGACTTGTCTGTTCAGAGTCCATTCATGATGGCTGTGATTGATCCTGCTGAGTGCATCTTCCAAAACATTATCTTTGCCTGGCAGGTGGACTGCTGACAGGGAGACCCTGAGCGAGTAGGCCAGGCTCCACACCTTCATGGCCTCTGTGCACAGGACAGAGGACCTGGTCCTTCCCTGTTTTTTTTTATTTAATACATGGTGGTTATGTTTTCTATTCTGACCTGAATCACCTTTCCCTGCACCAATGTGGCAGATGAATGTAGTGCTAGTAGCAACAGAGATTCCTGCTTGGTCCATGTGCCATGTGCAGTGTGATCCCCTAGGTGGGCCCCCACCCTTGGAGGGAGACATCTGTGGTCAGCACCACGGTCGGAGACTGTTGCAGGAAAGGAACCCCCATCCTTAGGCTGTCCTTGTCCTGACACCATTGCAGAGCTTGTATCATTGTGGAGGTCACTGGTACTACCTTGGAGAGAGAATCCCTCCTCTGGGACCAAAAGGATCTGAGGTGGAACTGGATATCTCTAATCTGAAACCTGGCTCCTGGGACTACAGCAATGGCTGTAGCCGTATGGCCCAGGAGCTGGAGAAAATACCTTGCTGGTTGAGGGGCATGCAGCTAGAAGGAGGCTGCTAACTGGATAATGCTGTCCACCTTTGATTGTAGTAGGATAGCTTTTGTCCAGATTGTGTCCAGCTCTGCCCCATAAACTCTAGTAGCTGAACTGTCTTTAGAACTCACCTCTTGAGATTTACATGGAATTCTAGAGACTGCAAGGTGTCTGTATGACCACAGATTCCTCTACCTGTTGACGGGAATGCTTCATGACTAGCCAGTCATCCAGGTTATGGAAGACTATGACTCCTAACCTTCTCAGGTGCACCTTGACCACTGATAAGCACTTTGTGAAGGTTCTTGGTGAAGAGGAGAGGCCAAAGTTTCAAGGCCCTGAACTGATAATGACCTGAGAGCAGTCTGAACCTGAAGTATTTTCTGTGAGTCTGCCTAATGGGGATATGAAAGTAGGTGTCCTTGAGGTCCAGGAATGCCAGCCAATCCCCTTGTCTTAAAGTGGGAAGGATCAGAGCCAGGGTGACCATTTTGAATTCTGATTTTGTAAGATGCTTGTTTAGGTATCTTAGCTCTAGAATGGGTCACTACTCCCCAATTTTCTTCTAGGTTAGGAAGTACCTTGAATACAACCCTTTTCCCCTGTAAGTGAATGGAACAGATTCCACTACTCTGTTTTGCTGCAGAGTGGACACCTCTGCCTCCAAGAGGGCTGTTTCTTATTTGGTGGCAGGTTTGAATAGCCTTGTTCTTATTTTTGGAAATGACTTGAAGCTTAGAGCAAGACCAAGGCTTATTACTTCCAGGAACCACTTGTCTGTGGTAAAGGTTTTCCACGCCTGCAAGTAGTAAGACAGCCTTCCCCCTACTGGGGATGGGAAGGTGACCTGAACAATCACCTCAGGGAGTCTGCTTGGCAGGGGTCTTGGGCTGAGGGCTAGGTCCACCATGACCAGAACCTCTTCTGCCTCTACCCCTGAAGTAGCCTCTTTGCTGCTGGTAGGCAAGGAATAAAAAGGCATCTGGTAAGGTCTGCCCCTGCCTCTCCTACTTTGCTGTTGTTGAGGAGTGGCAGACTTCTCTTTGGCTGAGGCACTCTTGTAAGCCATTCTGTATTAATCCATCTTTTTCATATATGTCTCAGTTTGTTCCCCAAAAAGAGAATTTTGCACTAGGGGAAAATCCAAGGCCTTAGTTTGGGTGTCTTGAGATAGGTTAGTGCATCTGAACCATTCAAACCTCCTTTGAGATACAGCAGTGGTCATGATCCTGGAAGACTATCATTAGTATCCACAGCCATGTGGAACTGATATTTAGCTGCTTCCACTCCATTTTTAGCCAACTCCTCTAGGTCAGATGCCAGTTGAGCAGGAGCTTTGCTGGCCAATTCTTGGATAAATCCCTGCAAGGACTTTTGGTACCTGGAAATATAGGCCATGTAAGAAGTTTGCCTTATGGAGGGGGAAGCTCTCAGGTACCCCTTTTTAACCAGGGAATCAATTTTCCTGGAGTGCTTCTTGGGGGGATGTGAAGCCAAGGGAATGCCTGCTTTCTCACAAGCAGAAGTCTGGACCACCCCTTCATGACTGCAGTGGCTAAACAGAAATTCAGTGCCATTGCCAGCCAAGGAATACCTCCTGTCCAGTTTCTTATCCACAGGTGGTATGGTTGTTGGGGTGTGCAGGATTTTCATAGTCTGCCTTTTTACAGACTTATGGATGGGGATCAAAAGTCTCTTGGAAGCAGGTACAGTAATCATCTCTACATAGTCAGGCTCTTCCACTTCCTCAGAAGCTTCCTGAGCAGGGTGCTCCAAAGCTTCGGCTACCTTTTTATGTTTATTGCGCGTATGCGCAAGAAACATGTTACATCAGCTTTCTCCACAAGCAGGTTGTGGAGGCGTGTCACTGTTGTGCCCAATGCCCCCACAGCCTGCAAAGGCTTATCCCCGTCCCCCAATGCTGTGGCACGCTGCTGCTGACACTAGTTCAGCCAGCACGCCACAACTTTCTAAAAAATCAGCCGCTGCAATCAGGGGCCGCCTCGTCATTGCAGCGTCAGCCATCCGCTGCAATGAGGGAGCGACCCATCATTGCAGGGTGGGATGTAGGATTACTGATATTGTTTGTGAACATGATGGCGACTTGCCGCCGTGTTCACCAACAATATCTACCCCCTCTAAGTTTATTTGCCGACGGGGGAGTCCACTCCCCGTCAGCATACTGTAACCCCCCACCCCGTTTTATTGTCTGCTGACGGTGCCCAATCCCGTCAGAAGAAACGACCCCTCTTTGTTGTTTTACCGATGGGGTGCCCAATCCCCCTGTTGGCTACAGCTGCCCCCGCGAAGACCCGTGGCACGACATGCCCCTGGAAAGTAAAATGGTCCCACAACTTTTTTTTTACCTGAAAAAGGATACGGTCCCTCAGTCTCCGGACCCCTCCCACAACCCGCACCCACCCACTGAGCACCCTGCCTTCCCATACCCCCTCACCCCATATTTACCTCCAGAGCTCAAAAGATGATCTTCTGTGGACCGAACACATCTGCACTCTTCAAAGCCGACCACGAACTGTGGAAATGCTGGTAAGCTGTATAATGTAAGGAATAGTGTTTTTTCAACTTTAGTGCATACCGCGGGCATTTTTGGGAATTTTTTCACCAAATTTTCAATATGGGGTTTTTGGGACCCCTCCTCATGAATTCTTGAACTGTCATGGCGTTAATCGGCGTTAACCTGAAAGGTGGTTTCGCGGTCACTGTGTGGAATCACCCTTCCGGGCTAAATAATGAAATGACAGTGCCAGTGTTCATGAGGTGGGTTTTCAAAAAGCCTATGTTGCAAATTTGGTGGAAAAATCCCAAAAATGACTGTTTTACAAGCATGCGTTGCCCAGTTGCTGCGTATGCTCATAACTTCGTGAATTTATAATATTTTCACACCAGATTTTCAACATTGGCATTTTGTCACAACTCCTTGTGAGCAGTACAGCTGTCATTGTTGACATCCTGGCTGAAATGTGTTTTCGCACTTCTGGGCGAATAATGCCGGTCGCTGTGAGAATCAGTGTTCAGGACAGATTAAGAAAATGACAGTGACACTGTTCATGAGTAGAGGTCCTAAAATGCCTATGTTGAAAATTTAGTAAGCGATACTCTGTAAAAATAACATGTTCTGATGATGCGTTGCACAGTTGACACTTTTTCGTAACCATAATTTATAATATTTTCACTCCAGATTTTCAACATTGCCAATTTCCCAGACCTACTTATGAACAGTGCAGCTGTCATGTTTCCCATCCTGGCCAAAATGTGTTTTCGAGCTTCTGGCGCAGAATAGAGTGGTCGCTGTGGGAAATCACTATTTGGGACAGATTAAGAAAATGACAATGATACTGTTCATGAACATAGGTCCTAAAATGCCTATGTTGAAAATCTGGTGATGATAGCCCATCAATTGACTGTGTTATAAGTGTGTGTTGTGCACTTTCCACGCACCCTTGTAACTTCGCAGATTTGTAATATTGTCACACCAGATTTTTAACAGTGCCATTTTTCCACACCTCTTTATAAGCAGTACAGCTGTCATTTTTCACATCCTGACCGAAATGTGTTTTCACTGTTCTGGCGCAGAATAACATGGTCACTGTGGGAAGTCAGTGTTTGGGACAGATTAAGAAAATGACAGTGGCACTGTTCATGAGCAGAGGTCCTAAAATCCCTATGTTGAAAATTTGGTGACGAAACTCCATAACATGACTGTGTTACAAGCGTGCATTGAACTGTTTCCACGCACCCTTGTAACTTCACAAATTTGTAATACTGTCACGCCACATTTTCAACAGTGCCATTTTTTCACAACTCCCTATGTACACTACAGCTGTCATTTTTCACATCCTGGCTAAAATGTGTTTTTGCACTCCTGCCGGACAGCAGCATGGTCACTCTGGGAAATCAGTGTTTGGGACAGATTAAGATCGACCTAGTGACAGGGGGGAGTGACTGAGCTCAACTGAGCTCTGTCGGGACTGCTGCAGATTTGTTTGTGGACAGACAAAGGCCCCAACACAAGAGCCCAGTACAAAAGGGCAGCCTGCAGCACTGGGAGAAACAGAACAAGTGAGGGAAGGGGAGTGAGTGAACTCACCGAATCGCGCTGTCAGGACTGCTGCAGATTTCTTTGTGGGCAGAAAAAGGCATCAATACAGGCAGGGGCCCAGTACAAAAGGCCAGCCTGCAGTGGTGGGAGAAACAGTACAAGCGAGTGAGACAAGGGGACTTAGTGAGCTCAATGGAGCTCTATCAGGACTGCTGGGTTTCTTTGTGGGCAGAAAAAGGCAACAATGCAGGCAGGAGCCCCGTACAAAAGGGCAGCTTGCAGCGCCAGGACAAACAGAATGAGCGATGAGAGAGGGAGACTCAGTGACCTCAACGGAGCTCTGTTGGGACAGCTATGGATTTCTTTGTGGACAGACAAAGGTGCCAATGCAGCCAGGAGCCCCATACAAAAGCGCAGTCTGCGGTGCCAAGAGAAATAATGAGTGAGTAACAGAGCGGTAGTGAGCGACCTCAACGGAGCACTAGTGTGACTGTTCCAGATTTCTTTGTGGGCAGAAAATGTGACAACGCAGGCAGGAGCTCAGTACCAAAGGCCAGCTTGCACCGCCGGCAGAAACGGAATGCGAGTGACAGAGGAGGAGTGAGCGAGCTCAGTGGAGCTGTGTCAGGACTGCTTCAGATTTCTTTCTGGCCAGAAAAAGCCACCAATGCAGGCAGGAGCTCAGTACAAAAGGGCAGCCCACAGTGCCAGGAGACACAGAATGAGCGAGTGAGGGAGGGGGAGTCAGTGAGCTCAACAGGTCTCTGTTGGGACTGCTGCAGATTTGTTTGTGGGCAGAAAAAGGCAGCAATGCATGCAGGGGCTCAGTAAAAAAGGGCAGCCTACATTGGCAGGAAAACCAGAATGAGTGAGTGAGTGAGCTCAACAGAGCTGCATTGTAACTGCTGCAAATTTCTTTGTGGGCATAAGAAGGCAGCAATGCAGGCAGGAGCCCAGTAGAAAAGGGCAGCCTGCAGCGCTGGAAGAACAGAATGAGCGAGTGAGAGGACAGTAAGCGAGCTCAGTGCAGCTTTGTCGGGACTGCTGCAGATTTCTTTGTGGGCAGAAAAAGGTGCCAACAGAGGCAGGAGCCCAGTACAAAAGGGCAGCCTGCAGCACCAGGAGAACCAGACTGAATGAGTGAGACAGGGGGAGTGAGCAACCTCAACGGAGCTCTGTTGGGACAGCTGTGGATTTCTTTGTGGGTAGAAAAAGCCACCAACACAGGCAGGAGCCCAGTACAAAAGGGCAGCCTGCAGCGCCAGGAGAAACAGAATGAGCAAGTGAGAGAGGGGAAGTGAGCCACCTCAATGGAGCTCTGTCGGGACAGCTGTGGATTTCTTCCTCAGCAGAACAAGGTGCCAACGCAGGCAGCAGCCCAGTACAAAAGAGCAGCCTGCAGCACCGGGACAAACAGACTGAGCCAGTGACAGAGGGCCACTGAACGAGCTCAACAGACCAACGCAATCAACATTCGGCATTGACAAATGCTTGTTTATAAAGGCATAATGGGAGGCAGGATCCACAGAGGGATGAGGAGTGGACTCAGGATCCAGATGTTCTGGTGAAACCTCAGGCTCGATGGGCTCACCAAAATCCTCATCCTCTTCTTCCCACCCCTGTTCATAAAAAAGTTGTGACCCAAATGAACTGGAGGGAGAAGCAGTACCTGGTGTTTGAACCAGAGTTTGAGCCATTGAGCGCTGGGCCAGTTCCCCTGAACTGGTCTGCAGAGACTGGATAATTTGAATGGGTTTCACTATCTTTTCCATGGTTGGAGCTTCAACAGTATGTTTTTGCGGTTCCAAACTGGCTGTTTTCTTTTGGTTTTTGCCATAGGCATTTCAAGGTCTGAGTCAGCGGCTCTTTTACTTGCGGAGGTTTCCCCCTAGTCAGAAGGCACCCCCTCTGATTCCACTGGTTTATCTTTAGTGGTGGAACCAGATGACCTTCCGTGTTGGTTGCTTTATCAGCCATTCTCTCCTGCAGTCGATTCAAATGCCTATCAAGTGTAGACTGAGGGACATTTTTACAAATTTCACAATCTGCCTGAAAGTGGTCAAACCCAAAGCAGAAAACACAGATGAGATGCGGATCAGCTTTATCAAATGGTTTACCACACTTGGTACCATGCTGAAACCCAGTGGGACTGGTTCTTTTCTGGGGTTTCTGTGACATAACCGAGAAAAATGTTCTTTAACACCTGTCCACAATGGGCGGTTTAAACCCAGATAAGTGAAGATATATGGTAAACAGCCGGTTTAGCAGCTGAGGGGAAAACTGAGAAGAAAAAACTAGGTTTTCTAACAAAAAAGTCTACCTGTCCTTCAAACAGTAAATTTTACAATAGAGACTAAGAATTTACCTTGAAATACTGTATAATAAAAAGATCTTCGGTTTCCTCCCGGGTGTGAAAACCGATCAGAAACCAAAAAACTTACTGGAAAGTAGAAACCCTAGTCTAGTCTAACCTGTAACTGAAGGACAGAGGTTTGAAAATTAAACTAAAATAAATGGTGGTTATAAAAACTGACGAAACTTGTACTTCAACAGAAGGAGTTGAGGAGAGATCTCCAAGGCGACTTCACAGGCAGGCGGAGTAAAAAATCTGGCAGTTACAAAGAATGTACCAAGGACAGTGGATTGAAAACTGACCTCGAGCTTATTGAATGTTCCACTATTAACATATAGGCTTTAACTCTTTCATCTCTGGAGCAGTTCAACTGGAAGGGCTATCTGCATTAGTCAGAATACAGTAAGACTTCCTGGGGTTTGAATAATTGTTATGATATGGACAACCCACTCCTAAGCTGGATGCCTATTGTTTTTCTGCTGATTACGTAGACTGTACATGACTGACTGTCATATTCACCAGTGACAATGCCATTTCACTACACACATGAATTGCTGTTGCCCATGACTGAATGATGGGACAATGGAATGTCAGATCACTAGAGGCATGGTTCTTGCATTTTGGGTTTTTCTTTTCATTCTTCTATTGGCATCAGCACTCAGACAGCATGTCCTGGGTCCTCCACCTATCGTGATTAATGATTGTCACTGTTATAATGATGATGATAAAAAATGTTTTTATTTAATTTTATGATTTTTGGCCAGGAAAGACACACTAAGTCAAGGCTTATTTCCAGGTGCTCATGGTCACACTGTATGCAAATGGTGGCTGTGGGATAGGACAAGGAGGACAGGATGTGGCAGCAGAATTCAGTGGGATGTGAGGCTGTGTAGCATACCTGAGATGACAAGGGAGCAAAACATTTAGTCAAGGTTCAACTGGGAAAGAAAAGAAATCAATTTAAACCTGATACCATCAGAAATGTGATGGCCATGCCTTTAATAAAGGCATGACAATGCCCAAAGAAGGCAGACCCTGGCAAAAGGAACACAGGAGGAGAGGAGGATGAAAGAACATCTGAGGAAAAGGAACAGGCAGCAGATGGAGACCCTGTGAAAATGATGGTGCAAAACATTTCAACACACTAGGCCTATGGCACCTCTGTTTGTTATATTGGCATGAATCAAGTCTAGTTGATTCATCTACACATGAAAAAGCATTACTTAAAATGATACTTGCAATTTAGTGATGGCCATGCCCTGACTAAAAGTATGACCGTGCCCAGAGGAAGACCCCCAAGAGAAGGCCCCACAGGAAGAGAAGGATGTGTTGCAGCAGAGGAGAATGGAAGAGTCAGCTGGAAAGTGAGACCAATGAAGAGTACTTAGTAAAAGATTAAGATGCCATGCTTAAGGTGCCTGACTGTGTTCTGCCAGCTGCAGCTGAGTCCGCCATACACTTTAAACTTCAGAATATTCAACAATTATTAAAAATTTAACATGACTATGTATTTATCAATCATATTCATGTGATGACTGGGATTAGAATGTCAGTCAGGTCTAACTTAAATGTTCCATGGATGGCTGTGAGCAACACTCTTCATGACTAGATGAAACCATGCTTAAAGGGGGATATTCATGCGCATTGGCCATCTGAGCTGGAAAGCCCTTAAGTTCTTTCACATGAGGTGTTGGGTCACCAGTAGTTGGTAACATTCATGAGATATTTTAATAAATGGGTTCAGTATTGCAACAGTGCTCCATTGCCACCATTGTATGGCATATTTATTTGTTTATAAATTGGTACTGAAAAAGGCACACTGAACTAAGGCTCATTTCCCAGTGTGACCCGGGAGAAGGGGTATACAGGAGATAGAATATAATAGATACAATGGTAAAAACCTAGAAGAGGTGCATGTAAAGTTCAAAAATACAGGTAAGTAAATTGTCGCCGTCCAAAGTAACAATGATGCAAAAGAAATAGTTTCAGTGCAAATAACAGGCAAATAAAATAGATCATTAAATACAATTGCTATAAAGGCAAAAGGCCAGGTGAAAAAAAGAAGGCAAACTGGAAATGGGGTCAACCAATAATACAACCAGAGAGAGGATGTTTTGAGAGTGGAGCAATCATTAGTCTTCTTTAAACTGGGAGGGGCAGTCATAAAAAGGTGGAGCACAAGAAACTGAGGTTAGTAACACAACAAGGAAAGAACATCTCATGTGTGTGGTGGGGGGAAGGGAGGGAGGTAGAGATTTTGGGAAAGCAATGAAAGAGCAGGAGATTAGGCACAGGCACAGGAAAGAGCAAAATTCAGGAAGAAAGGAACATTGTGATGTCATGGAGGAACAAGCTATACCTGACTACATGTACAGTAGTCAATGTAATGTTTGTTCCTCTATGACATCACAACGTTCATTAAAAGGGTGGGGATATAGTATTTATATTAAACAGATTTAATCATGCATATCTCAGGACTGCTGCCTGGTACAGATTGCCCAATACATATTTAAAATATATTTTTGTGGGCGGATGGTTCCCTTTAAGTTGGTAGTGCCAGTGAATTAATGAGAGCAGAGCAGGCACTGTGCTGTTGATAGAAATATCACAACATAGACAATGACATCAGAAAAAGGCCATTTGTCCATCCAGTCTGCCCAGTTTCACCCTACCCTACCCAACGACCAATTGCCTAGATGTTTTATTTTCCCCTCACCTTCCCCTTGCTCCCTACCTTACAGCTACCCACCTGAGTAAATATTAAGCCCCTTTATCCTAGCTCTGCTTGAACCCATTACTGTTTTGTTTGCATCCACCACATCTGCAGATAGGCTGTTCCATGACTTAACCACTCCCTCCATACAGTATAACTTTCTCACATACCTCTCCAATCTTGCCCCTCCCCCACCAGCATCCACTCATGCCTCCTTGTCTTTGATCTGCTGTTCCTGCTGATTAATTTCTCACAGTCTACCTTGTTTATTTTTTTAGGCACATGAAGGTCTCTGTCATGACACAAATTAATATTCCTGTGAGACTACTGACCCAGTGTAATAAAAGGCTGAAATTTCCAGTTCAAAATATATCTTCTGGCCCAGATATTCAAAAGGGTTGCACCATGCACAAAAGGGTTGCTCAAGCGCAAGTCCGAAAATGCGCCATTCTGCGATATCCAGCGGGAGGCAGATGCGCCCCCCAAATCACGTTGAGCAAGAGTGCAATGATAATAAATGTATGCGCAACTGAAGGGGGAGGAACCATGCATAAATGGCGCAGTGCGATATTCAACAACATGCGCCATGTGCCATAGGGGAGCAAGCGGAAGTTGCACGATAGCGGAAATGAGACAAAATAAATAGAAACAAGGGAGAGGCGCAAGAACGCTACAGGGAAGGCACATGAGGCTGAACTCTAGCCACACAAACAGGGCAGGAGGGACACATAGGGCAGGACAGGGAAAGGGCACCCTGAACACACAGGCACAGTGAAGGTGTGGGGAGCCACAGCCAGTGCAGAAGGGGGAAGTGCCACACAGCACAGAGGCCACCACAGGAAGGTGTTCCCGGTGCAGGGGAAGTAGCAGCCAGGACAGCAGGAGGAACACAGAAACAGCTGCCGGGGGGGTGAACACAAGCCAGGGACATGGCCAGTGCCACCATCCAGATAGAGGCAGTAATGAGTGGGGTGAGAAGGCAGGCAGCAGGGGGGTGCAGCCATGGAAGGGCCCGTCGTCGGTATGCCTCCAACAGGCAGTACCGAGCCAGCATCAGCTTCGAGCTGTACAGCGATACTGAGATCGTGGGCTGGTACTGCCTGAATCGGGCAATTCTGAGGCGGCTCTGTGAGCTGTGCAGTGATGTGATGCAGGCACCCACATGATGGAACCATGATCTCTCAGTGGAGACTAAAGTGACAGCTTGCATGTGTTTGCTTGCCACGGGTACCTTCCAGAGACCAACAGGGGACACCACAGGCATAACCCAGTCGGCCGCTTCATGCCACCTCACCCAATTCCTCAGCGCACTGCTGCCATATGCTGTGGAGTACATCCATTTCCCCAGCACACCGGAGGAGCACATAGCAAACATACAGGAGTTCCACAGGGTAGCACGTATGCCTGGTGTGCTAGGGGCAATAGACTGCAACCATGTGGCCATCCGCACACCACCTGGTCATGAGGGGGCCACATATATCAATCGGAAGGGCTATGCTAGCATCAACTGCCAGGTGGTGTGTGATGCCAGGGGACGCATAATCAATGTCTGTGCCATGCACCCTGGGGGAGCACATGATGCCTTCATCTGGCACCAGTCGGCACTGTGCCACAGATTTGAGAGTGGGGACATCCCCACTGGCCACTTAGTGGGTGAGTATGCAAACCACACAGACAAACACAGAGTTTGGGACAGGCATGGTCAGAGGTGACATGGGTAGTGGCCTACATGGCCCAAGGCAGGGCGATGCTGATCACTAAACTAACCTCCACCCTCTACACACAAGTGACAGTGGATACCCACTCCGTCCCATGCTGCTCATACCATACCGGCACCCGCGACCTCATTGCAGCAATGCTACAGTGAAGCACATGCCACCACATACAATGTCATCGAGTGGGTGTTCGGGATGCTGAAGGCACGTTTCCGTTGCCTGGACATCTCCGGCGGTGCCCTACAGTACAGCCCCTCAAAGGTCTGTGGGCTATTCCTGGCCTGTTGCATCCTGCACAACATGGCTAATGACTGTGGGATAGCTGTACAGGTCGAAGAGGGGGACAGCAATGGGGACGATGAGGACGCTGGTGACAATGGTGATGGGCAGCCCCCCCTTGGGCGACGGGACCCCCAACTGCTCTGGCTGGCACAGCTGCACCGGGACACCATCACAGAGGAGCACTTCAGCCAACTCAGCTAAGTTATGGGGCCATGAGCAACCACCAGTGGCAAAGGCACAACCCACGAACACACATGGACACACACCAGGGGTGCATGCCATCAAGGGAAGTGGCCAAGCATGGAACCGCACACGCCGCCAGGGATTGGCGAGGTCTAACATGGCACGCGGTCATACACATACACACACACACACCCCTCACAAGACATGCACAAAGGGTAGGAGGCACGCCGACCCAGACCACCACCCCTAGCCACACACATGTCCACAGACCACCACGCCCACTGCCTGTTATTGTGTGTGTGTCAGACGCTGGGCACCATTGCACAGTGGCGTACAGTGCAACACAGGCATCATCAGGCACACGCAACAGTGGACAGCAGCTGGGAGGGTGTGCAGATGGAATGTTTGTGTGCGTGCTGGGCCGGGTATCCCAACCGTGCATTGCCCGCTGAACGACACAATGCACACAGGGCAGTATCAGACAGTAGCCATGCTGGGAAACAGGTCAGTCACGCGCCACAGTGTCACGGCCACCACGGATGCATGGGCAGCCCTGCCGAGACCCACCAGCAGTGACAGACTGACCACTGGCCTATGGGGTGGCACTGACAGTCCCCCAGGGGTTCCACTAAGTGAATGTGACCGTGCTCGTGCAGGGGTCTGCAGCACACGGAACGTGCCTGCACCAGGCATGCTCGGGATGCCCACTGCTGAACCCAGTGTCAACAAGGATGGTGTCACACGACGCCGGGAATGGGGGGGGTGGACATTGAACTGCGTGGTGTCTGCGACACATGGGCAAATAACTGTGTGCCCATTGTGGCCATGACAGCTGTGAATGCCAGTGTCTGCCTGTCAATGGCAGCGGTCACATCCTCCCACAACCGGTCCATCCCTGCCAGAAGCAGAGCAGTGTCTCTGCTGTGCCACTTCTCTGCCTGGTGCAGAGCCACACTCAGTGCATCCATCGCTGTCACAAGCCGCATCTGCTGATTGACTGATGCTTGCAGTATGTGGGTGTGCTCATCTAAGAGGTCATCTGCCTGATCGGCAGGCTGTCCCTCAGGGTGTTCACGGTCATGATGCTCATCACCCCTTGAGGGTGGGTGCTGTACACCAGGGCCAGGCCTGGGCATGTCCACAGGCGGTGCACTGATGCCACCCCCAGACACTGTACCCCCATGGCCATTGGCCGACCGCTGATGCTGCCCCTCCGGCTGCTGTTTTCCAGGGCTCAATGGTGCTGCCGCAGTGGCTGCAACAGTCCCACTGTCCTGGACACACACCAGTGCTGCCCCACTGGTGCAGACAGGCACAGGCTGGGACTGTGATGACATGCAGGTCTCCATGGCGGCACCACCCGCGATGTCACCTGCTGTGTGGCCATCCTGTGGCACACACGTGTCACTGCCCATGACGCTGGCTCCATCATCATTGGTGATGGATCTGGCACCAGCACGAGTCTCAGCATGCTGGCATCCATGGACGCTGGCACGCTGGGACACGGGCAGGGTCTCCTCCGCACCTGCTCCACCAACATCAGTTCGGATGTCCGGGCGGGCCCACTGTTGCCCTGACCCCCGTATTCCTGTGGAGGTGGATGGGCCCTCCTCCATCTCCATGTTACTGGCCTCAGTGGAGAAGCCCACCACTGCTGACCCATGCAGATGCTCAGGAGCTGTAAGGGAAAAAAAGTAGCATTACTGCATGTGACCTACCCTGTCCCCCAATAGACAGACCATGACCTACCATGCAGTGACGGGCTACCACTCATCTGGAATCCGGCTCCTGGTCGAAGTAGGCCTCAAACAGGGCATCTGTCTCGGCCTTTGTAAAATTTGGCCTCCTCTTCCTCCCACGTCTCTGTTCCTCTTCCTCCACCACACGCTTGGTCATGATTCATCCTGTGAGAATGACAGGTGTTACCTGTGATTGTGCAGTCCCATGCATGTCCCAAACACCAAACTCCACACTCCCAAACAGCATGCAACTCACCACAATAGACTGCAGTAACCGACTATGGCCAGTGCAGCCCAATGTCGCATTTTTATAGCGTAACCCATACAAATGAGGTGAGGCGCATCTTTAAGTGGATGCAAATGCAGTGACTGCACCATTGAATGGCTGATTAGATGATTTGCATATGCCAGCTGAATATCACGCTGTTGCACTTTTGCGCAATTGTGTTGAACGTCCTGAGCCAAGGGCGCAGTTCTGTGACATGCGCAGTATACACCTAGCTGCGCATGCCCGGGTTGATGATGCAGGCACCTGCTGCACTGCTGATGTGCTGTGCATGGGAGGCAATGCAGGGCATGGCCACCATTGTGCCAGTGGCGCTACAGCACTGTTCACCTATATGGCGCTGTGGCACTGGGGCGTCATAGGCGCACTGGGGCAACAGTGCTGTAGACCACTACAGGAGGTGGCACACAGGCACCCAATCTCACTACACGCATTGGGTTCCAATCGCGCTGTGGTTGTCCGTGCGCCAGAGACCCTTGACCCTGTGCCCGACCTTTGCCCCCTAGGTGCCATGCATCAGGCATGGGTGCACCACTATTGCGCTGTTCGGTGACAGCATGATAAGGAATGGCAGTGCTGTACTGCACAGCATCTGCACGTGGCAGGACCACGCTGCAGAGTGCCATTTTGCTTGAATCAGGCAGCAGACATGGCACGGACGTGTGCTGTGGTTTGAAGCCAGATAGAGCTCGCCAACCTGGTGGCGATAGTTGAGCCCCATGCTGGGGCTTTGTTTAGAGAGGCACCCCTGGACAGGGCCAGGAGTGTGGTCTGGCAGGAGGTGGCCAACGCCCTTGAGGAGGCCACCGGTATGGGGTGGATGGCGGAGCAGTGCCACCACCGTTATGGGGACCTGTAGCACAGGGACTCGGACCTGCTTGCCCCCCTGCGGGCACATGCCAGGAGGGGCATGGTGCCATGGCCAGGTAGGTGCAACATCCATACACTTTTATCGTCCATACGGGTATCACAGTTGCATGTGTCCGGCACATGGGGGGGCTGTCCGGTGTTGGCCGTGGTGGTGGTATCAGGGTGTGGGGTGGATGGGTATGGCTGTGTGAGATTGCACACACATGGGGGTGGGGGGACTTTGCTACCAGATTGTACTGATGTTCCTGTCTCCATGTTTGCACCTTAGAGCCAGAAGAAAGGCGGTGCAACAGGGAGAGGAGGCACCGCATAGTGGAGCAGAGGGACAGGATGGGTGATGGTGGTCTGTGGCGCATGGACCAGCCTGCTAATGGTGAGTGCCTTACATCCATGATTACCATTGCATGCTGTATAACTGGGCGGACAGTGGGGCATGGCCACCATCCATTGACACCACTGCCATGCATGCAACTTGTTACAGTCAGCACTGTCCAGTGGCACTGCATGTCTGGGAGTGCATCAATGGTGGTCCATGCATGCACTGGGCACATGGCTGTGGCACTGCCTTCACATCGCATAGTCAAGTCACTGTATGGCCATGGTGGTGGTGCTGTGCAGGACATGGGCAGTGGGTGTGAGCAGTGGTCCACATGGCTGTGGCTGCCTGCATGGGCAGGTCTTGTGGACACGGTCACTGTGGGTGGTCGCACACCATCACAGGGGTGTGTCACATGGCTGTATGCCATGCACAATGGGTGGGCTGCAGGGGGATGAATAGTCACACCTATTGACTCTGCTCCTTCGTCCTAGGTGGCCAGCGACTCCTGCAGATCCAGTAGGATATTCAAGAGCTGCTGCAGGTGGCGAGGGAGACGTTGGAGCTCCTGCACCGCATACACCGCCACGGGGTCAGGAGGAGGAGGAGCTCGCATCGGTACCAGGCAGAGGAGGACTGGGGCGGCCATTGATGTCCCCATGCCCTGACTACCACCTTCCTCCCTTTGATCCACCCTCACACCCCTTCTTCCCTCTCCCATATGTTCACCCCTGCCCCTTACCCGCCCCCACCTGTTATGTGGCCCTTCCCCCCCTTGTATATAATTGTAAATAGTTTTACTTGACATTTTTTTAATATATACATTTTGCTATAACAACTGTGGTGGTCTCTGATTTGCAGCAGGCTACAGGTGCTCAGCTGCAGTGGTGTGCATGGCGTCAGGGGTGGTGCACGCATGGGGGTGTGTGTGTGTGTGTGTGTGTGTGTGTGTGTGTGTGTGTGCAAGGTGAACCGCCAATGGTGTGGGCAGGGGGATCATTCGCTGTCTGTGGTTTGTGTGTTGTACTCTGTGCACTGGATGCCAGTGTGCAGTGGTCCATGGGGCCTGCACTGTGTGCATGGCACCCCTGTCAGACCGTCCATGGTCTGTGCAGCTGACACCCTTGCATGTCTGTGATATGCACAGTCTGCCGGCGTGTCAGTGGTGGCTGTCCATGCTGGATAACAACTGTACCCGGCAATATGCCAGGTTGCCTGCCATCACCAGTATGGTGCACTTCTGCCTCTGGTGGCACTGTGGCCTCCGCTGTTGTTGTCCTCCATCCATGCTGTCACTTGTGTCTGTTGCAGGGGATGTGCTCCAGTGATTGTCACTTGTGCTCCGGCAGCATGCTGGTGGCATACAGCTTCATGGTGCCTGCACAGGGTGGCTGGCACACCTGTGCAATGTAGGGGTACTGGACATGTATACATGTCAGCCGTGGCTTGGTTGACCCGCTACTGAGTCCCTGTGTTGGTGTGACCTTGGGTATGGGTGGGTGTTTGTCCATGCACTGTGTTGCATCCTGTGTGGTGCATGCCTCCATGCTACACTGTGTGTGTCTGTGCTGGCTGTTGTGGCCAGTGCTGGGACGGTATGTGTCCTTGGGTGGGTGTGCAGGGTGCTGTACCACTGGAGGTGGGGTCCGGGGCATGCCCTGTCACATGTGAGGTACCTCGTGTGCTGACGCATGGTTGGTCTCTCAGCTGTACCTCGGGGGGGACGTGCAGGGCGGCACTGTGTATGCATCTGTTGCATCGCTGTCTGCTGCCACCTGCTGCAGGGTGCCTATGATGGGGCTGCCTTGCATGGCTCCATGGTGCACAGGGTTACATTGTCACAGTGGGGGTGGTGGCATGCATGTGGTGTCCTGCACTGTTAGGCGCTACTCCTGGGCAGGGTGTATGGGGATCATGGTGCAGAGTGTGCTGTGCATTGGTGGGATGGTGTGGTACGGGGTGGTTGGCCCTCCTTGTGTGCCAGTCACAGCTTGCCAGGGGGTGTGCTGGGGCACCATGGCCCAGCTGTGGGTTGGTTGCTGGTATCCATGGGCCAGTGGTTGTTCCAGCTCTCCCCCAGTTGTGCAGTGCATGGGGTGTGAGGGACGATGTCTGTTCTGCTGTGTGTTCCTCTGCCCATCTGTGGCATGGGTGTTGGGCCCCTGCATCCCAGGTTGTGCTGTTGCATTGCTGCCCTGCTGCTGGGGGCATCCCTGGTTGCACTATGGTGCATCTGGACTGCTCAGCTAAACATCCCTTGTTGCGCTATGGTGCATCAAATATGCTCAGCTTCACCTGCCTAGTTGCGCTATGGCACAGGTGGTGCGATAGTCAGTCGTTGGCCGTAGGTGCATCTTGGCCTGCGTAGTTTTTGAATACCACGCTTCTTGCACATGGGCACAGTGGACTTGCGCTTGCTCCTGCTGTTGCGCACTTTTTGGGCGCAGTTTGAATATCTGGGCCTCTAAGTTTATGTTTTGAGATGTTATATTCGTGTTCAGTGAATATATTATTTTCTGTACCCACCCTTTTGTAAGACTCACATTTTAGTATTTTCTTGTACCTTTATCAAAGTAATGGTGGTTTTAAAAATTAATGAGAATGAGGGTCACGTGATGGCAGCCTGAGCGAAAGTCGCACTCGCCTGGAGCTCCCCGATCGACCACTTAATTTGTTTATCTTGCGGCGTCTTTACGGGTAAATAACCACTGCATTCAAGCGATCGTAAGCCCTATAATGCGACTGTTCACTTACAGAATTCGGCGATGGAGACGTACATTAAAAAAACACATCCGAAACATTCGCCTCCACAGACGCCGGAGAAATCACTGGCCGCAAAGAGGGCCAAGCAGCAGGCTACTAGCCTGTCTCAGCTCCCCATAGTCGATTCCCCGCTCACGGTAGCTAAGTTCCTGGAAACGATGAAACCCCTCCAAGCCTCCATTTCAATTTTAGCTGGGGATGTTCAGGATATCAAACAAGCTGTGGACTCGTTATCCAGGAGCATTGGGATGCAGAGAGCAACATTTCCTTGATTGAAAGCAGACAAAATGGAGCAGATACAGAGATTGTCCTGGCAAAAGAAGAATTAAAAATTAGAAGACAAATTAGAAGATTGGAGGCGCAGCAGAAGGAACAATTTGGTGGTTATTGGCATACCAGAAAGAGAGGAAGGTAGTGCTCAATTACATTCATGCAAAATTCTGCCTTAAAATCGTGGGTTTCTCATCCTGGAGGGGAGATTATATAATAGAAAGGCACATCGAGCTCTGCGCCTCCCCTGTACAGGGTCAACCCCAGACCTCTGATCTCCGTTTTCTTAATTATCTGGATAACAACACATCCTGGATAAGGTTAGAGGATGAAGGAGCTTCTATGGGAGGGCAAGAGAATCCGAATTGTCCAGGATCTGCCTCATTCGGTAAGGATCAGAAGACAAGAACTACATCCATTAGTCTCCAAACTTATTGCTGCGTCAAGCTTTTTAAGGTGAAATACCCTGCCATTCTAATGGTTTCTCATGAGGGGAAATGGCTGTCCTTCGAGTCACAGCAGCAGGCCCAACAGGAGTTGCAGCGGATACTACCAGACCTGTTCAAGTGAACCTTCACCTTATTCATCTGTTCGAGCGGGGCTCTCATCCACCTAATTATGAAGGACATATGACGGGAGATATGTTGGACATTTAATAAGAAAAAGGAAAAAATAATGTGTTTTTTTTTTTTTTTTTCTTTCTCTCCCTCTGAAATAATTTTTTTGGACTAGTTTGTTCTTATTGGGACATGGTGGATCTACCGAGTTCACAATTAGCAAGATTCGTGCTGATTTGTGAGGATGTCATCTTGCTGGTTGCTTACCCTGTGCAGTTGAAGAAACATAAAAGTTTTAGGAAGAAGAACAAGGAGTGAAAAGAAGAACGATGGATGCTAAAAAGAAAAAAAGACCTAGGGGGGTTTATGCCCCCCTTCCCTTCCCTTTTTTTTTTTTTTTTTACTATGGGGCACATATTTGATTTTTATTGGTCTATTGTGGGATAGTATCTCAGTAGGTGGGGTAGGTGGGCTCCGGGTGGGGAAGTGGGTGATAATTAGCTCTAGGCTGTTTTGGATGTATATCATGTGGCAGTATAGCTCTAGGAGTGCAGTTTTTGGGAACTGGGGGTTATGTACTATAAGGGGGCCGGAGGGTATTAGGAAATTTTATCATAAGGGGTGGGGGAAGGAGGCTGGGGTGGGCAATTTAAAGGGAGGGGAGCGCGGTTGGGAAATCTCAGGGTCCTGGATATATAAATAGGGGGAGATCATTTGTTCGTTTGGGTGCTTGCATTATTCTACTCGGGACCGATAGTGTAATACCCCATACGATTTTTCAGAGATTTCCATTTTATTCCATTTACCAGGCATATGGCATTACCATATAAAATTGTCAGTTGGAACATAAAAGGAGCCAAGGATAGGGTCAAGAGGCAGGTGGTCCTAAAACACCTCTTACACTTAGGGACACAAATTGCTTTCCTTCAGGAAACCCATCTAAAGAGAGTTGACCTTCATTATTTTAAAAGATTGTGGGTAGCTCAAGTTTTTGGCACGGGGGCGTCATCTAAGAGAGCTGGGGTGGCCATCCTAATTGCAAGAGGGGTGCCTTTCAAATTGGTACAGGAATGTTGGGACCCAGAAGGGCGTTTTGTATTTGTGAAAGCAATATTAGCATCTCAATCTGTGGTTTTAGGTCGATTTATGGTCCCACTGAGAATCTCCTTCATTCTTCAGGGACCTTCCCTCAGAATGGACCTAGAGGCACATAATATCACCATTCTTGGAGGAGACTGGAACTTGGTACTTCAAAATGATTTAGATAGATCCCACAACAGGCACAGAGGCCTTTCCCCATCCCAAAGGGCCCTGAAAGATTTTATTAACAAATCAGCCTTAGTTGACATAGGCGTCTATTCTTCCCAGAAAGGAGACAGTATTTGTTTTTCTCCCCAGCTCATCATACTTATTCGAGAATAGATTATATCCTAATTAGCTCATCTATGGTTCCCAACATGTCCCATGCAGAGATTTCGCAAGGGTGATCTCAGACCATGTTCGTGTGTGTAAGATACACGCTCTTCCGGAGATGCGTAGATCTACACAATGGAGGTTAAATACCCAAATTATAAAAGAAGAAAGTTCCCTAAGGAGCATTAGGGAGCTTATTGTACATTTTATGACTGACAATAATGATTCTATATATCAAAAAGACCTAATATGGGCTGCCTTAAAATGCTTCCTAAGAGGGGAGTTGATTAAGATTGCGTCTAGGAAGAAACGGGAGCAGGGAGACAGGCTGAGAACCGTGTTATCGGCTATCCAATTAAAGGAGAATACTTTATCCCGTATCTCACCTGGGTCAGAGTGGGTCAAGTTGCACCAATTACAGGCCCAGTACTCGGAAATAATTTTTCAACAAGCAGAACTTGCCCTTACTCGAACCAAGATGCAGTATTTAGACTTAGGTGAAAAAGCGTGCAAACTCCTTGCTTGGCGTAGTAAAATAAATGGACTCAGCTCAATATATAGTGGGTGTTCGGTAGGTCAAGGGATCGGATTTATACTGACCCAGAGAAATCTCAAAATTATTTGAGAGTACTTCCAGAAATTATATGCACAAGAACCTGATTTGAGATCTTCCGTCCTGAAATTTCGGAATACTTAAATGAAGCTAACTTGCCAAACTATCAGATACCGAGTCCAAAATCTTAGAACCTCCAATCGCTATTTCTGAGATACACCAAGTTATCCAGCAGTTGCCTCTAGACAAATCTCCAGGCCCCGATGGTTTCCCGAGTAATTTTTATAAGGCTTTTCTCCCAGAGATCTCACCAGTTCTACTAGACACTTTCAGGTACTGGTACAATTATGGTATTTCTGATCCGGCTTTTCTGGAGGCCATAATTTCCCTAATTTTCAAACTGGGTAAAGACCCAACCAGTCTGGATAGTTACTGGCCAATATCTCTGCTTAATACCGACATTAAAATACTCGCAAAAATTTTAGCTAATAGACTAGCCGGAGTCATGGACCGACTAGTATGCAGGGAACAAGTGGGCTTCATGAAAGGGAGATTATCCCACGATCATATGAGGAAACTTATGCATCTTATTGCAGTAGTGAAAGATTCTAAAATCCCAGCGGCACTCCTATCACTCAACGCCGAAAAGGCCTTTGATCGGGTCTCATGGCCCTTTTTATTTGCTACTCTCTCGGCCTTCGGCATACCTCACAACTTTTTAAGTTGGGTCAGATTATTATACTCATGCCCATCAGCCAGGGTGAAATGCAATGGATTCCTGTCACCGGTCTTCAAGTTGGAGCGTGGTACAAGGCAGGGCTGTCCTTTGTCCCCTTTATTATTTAACTTGTATTTAGAACCACTACTGCGTAGGATTATAAAGAATTCGGCTATCAAAGGTATACAAATAGGGGATTCTAGTTATGTCTGTTCTGCATATGCGGATGACGTGCTTCTGCATATAGAAAACCCAGAGACTTCGATCCCAGCTATACTTAAGGAGATTAATAGCTTCTCCGCAGTATCTTCATACAAATTAAACTGTGCTAAAACTAAAGTTTTCCCTCTAAACCATTTTACGAGAAAAGCAGATGCAGGATTTAGGTGTCGCATGGGAAACCAAATTCATCACATTCCTAGGTATAAACATTAATGCGAGTTTTGTCCAGATGATCAGGGATAATTTGGGCTCTACAGTGCAAGAGATCTCGGAAGATTTTAAGAGATGGGGCACAGTCTCCTTATCCCTATGGGGCAGGCTGAACCTTATAAAGATGATGGCTCTTCCTAGGCTTCTTTACCCACTTGATATGCTAGGAGCCTTTCTGCCAAAGAGTTGGTTTATTAAATTGCAGAAGTTATTCAATTCCTCGTTATGGCAAAGTAAAACAACCCGTCGATCTTATTTTAAACTTTCGGCTCCCAAACTTAAAGGTGGTCTAGCAGCCCCCTCCCTATTTATTTACTATTTGTCCCAGCATGTAGGGAAATTGGCTTTCTGGGATCGGGATCAGGCTAGAGTTACTTATACACCTCTCTGGATGGACATTGAACAGGGTCTTGTGAAGAGAGCCAAATGCTCCTTATCTGCGCTCCTTTAAATCCCTCTGGCCAGTCTTCCCAAGCCGCTCAAAAATAACCCTATGGGATGGTCTATCAGGGCATTTCATCAGTTACAAAGTTATTTAGGGGTTCACTGGTGGTTATCTGGTTCTCAACCCATTGTTGACAATCCACAAATTAAAATCGATGGCTCCCCCATTCTGGTTGCCTTTTGGCCTCAGGTAAGTAAATTAACGGTCGCTGATTTTGGGATCAGGACAGGTCAGATACATTCGAGGTCCTGAAAAAATTTGAGCTTCATGGACCTAGATTTTACAAATGGTTGCAGCTTAGTAAAGCCCTGACTCAGGTCTTCTCTCCGAATTATAAAAGCGGACAAGGAGATAAAGATATACACACTCTTCTAACGACTGCTTGCAGCCTCACTGATGGCCAAGGTTCGTAGTCTTCTCCAAGAGTGGGATCACACACTCCCTTCTGGAATCTGCTATTATTGGGTCGAGGCATTGAATATCAGCGCCTCCCCGAAAGCCTGGGTTACACTTTGGACTACAGTGTCTAGATTCATTAAGCAAGACAGGCTAAGATTGATACAGTTTAAAATAATGCATCATTTGTACTTGACTCCTACCCATCTTTTCAGAAGGGGAATACTTATCTCACCTCTCTGTGGGAAACGTAAAAAGGAAGATGGAACCCTATACCACCTTTTATGGTTGTGCCCTCAGATTCAAAGCTTTTGGAAATCCGTGGGTACCCTACTCAGCCCTATCCCTGGCTCTCACAGAATGGATACCCCCGAGATTTGTTTATTGGGTGCTTTCCCACACTACTCCCAAAGCCTGGAGAGCATGATTATTCTGGCCGCGGCAGTAACGGCTGCTAATCCTCCGATACTGGGCGTCAGACAAGGTTCCAACATTGGTGGAGTGGCACAGAGAATGTACTTTAGCTATACAACTTGAAAAACACATTGCAGGTATAAGGGGTAAAAGAGAGTCTTTTGTAACGTTATGGGGTTCATTGGAACATTTTCTCTTCACCTGGAGGCCGCTAAACTAAAAAGTCTTGGTTTATTATGCTAGTACTTTTTATTTGTTAATTTGTTATATTTGACCTCTACATGTCATTGTAGAGGGTAAGGGGGTGGAGGGCTATAGTTCTTAGGCCATTTATTGTAGACTGTTGTTACTCCCGGGAAAGTGCATGATTCCAACTCTTTTTTAAGATAGCAGCAAGATGTCAATGCTTTCTCTGTAATGCTTATATAACTAAGTGTTGATAATTGTGTTTGTTGAGAAAACAATAAAACTTTAATTGAAAAAAAAAAATTAATGAGAATTATACAGAGTAAGTTTGATGCAGATATTATTAATTTGCATTATACCCTATTATCTAAATATATAGTCATTTTAATTTTTATATCCTTTCAGGTGGCACAAACTTGTCTGGAAGCTATATCTTTATATGGGAGCCTCATATTGAATTATAGCCTCTCTTAAGGATCTTAAATAAAACTAAATTGAAAAAATGTTTTGTATGTTTTATTTGTGATTACATAACTTGTATGCAGGTCATTATTCTTTAGTTATTCTAGGAGCTGATATTTAATTTCTTTTAAAAAAAAATGTTATTTATATTTGTGAATGTCATGTAAAAAGTTAAAAACTATATTAAGACACTCTCATGTGATTGCGGTACCCTTGCCTATATTTAGAAACAGAAGGTGATGGTAGAAAAAGACCAGTGATCCACCCAGTCTGCCCATGGGTTTCTACAGAACCCTGTAACCTGGCATCGATCAGGGGTTGTACCCCTCCCCAACAATTATCCTACTCATTCCACATCCTTGTTCCTACCAGGGATGACCATCCCCTTCATTCTATCACATGCATGCTTGAAACCACTCACAGTTTCTGCTGTGACACCTCGGCTGGTAGGCTGTTCCACAGTTTGACCACCCTTTCCATAAGGTAATACTTTCTCCCATCCCTCTCCAACCTTCTCCTGTCATTTTTCATTCGTGACCCCGTGTTGTCGAGCTGGTATTCCTGTTAAACAGTTCCCCAGTGTCCACTTTGTTTATTCCTTTCAGGAACTTGAATGTCTGTATCATATCCCCCTTTTCCCTTCTAGCCTCCAATGTATACATATACAGTGCCCTAAGTTGTTCCTTGTAGGTCTTTCCTTGTTGGCCCTAAATTATCTTTCTTACCCTGAGCTGTACTGCCTCCAGCCTATCCTTGCCTTTTCTAAGGTGAGGGCTCCAAAACTGGACACAGTAATCTAAATGCGATCTCAACAGGGATCTATAACAGGGGAGTATCACTTACTTCCTTCCTTCCTTCCTTCCTTCCTTCCTTCCTTCCTTCCTTCCTTCCTTCCTTCCTTCTACTGTCAGCACTGTCTACTGTGCCTAGATGCACTAGCTTTGGATTGATTCTCTGACTACCTTTATGTAGGACACAAATCATCCGTTGGCATGGTGCTAGATCTGATAAGCGCCTAATACAGGATGGAGTCCCCCAGGGCTCCATTTTGGGCCCCCTATTATTTTTGCTATTCGTGAATAGCCTACCACTACACTGTGGTGTGGCCAAGGTCACCCTATATGCGGACGACGCTGTGTTGTATAGAACCTCCAGTGACTCAGTGTCCCTAAACTGATTGTTGAGCCAGGATCTCTCAGCCCTTGAAAAATGGTTTCAGGTTAATAAACTAGTTCTGAATAGCAGAAAGACCAATGCCATGCTTTGTGGCCCTAAGAATCTGGGCACTGAAAGATCTCACCTCCTGTCTTTCGCACTGTCTAATTGGTCTGAGATTGAATTGGTAGAATGTATAAATTACCTAGGAATGTATATTGACCAGGATGTTATGTTCAGAAGACATATTGATCACCTAACCAAAACGATAATTCAGAAACTTGGACTCGTATTGAGGCTTAGCCCTTTCCTGACCAAAGAGTCTAAACTTGTGGTCAGCAATGGAACTATCCTCCCCACTCTGTTTCATGGCTCGACTCTGCTCCAACCATTAAGGTCTACAGAAATGCAGCATCTGAGGACTCTATTCCATAACATCAGCCGCTTTGCTGCTGAGGCGCACCACATGGAGCACTACTGCAAAGTGCTGAGCACCATAAACTGGCTAACCCTAAAGGGAGATTGGCATACCCCTCACTCTGTCTAGCTTTTGAGCTACAGCAGCCAGATGATCCCCCCAGTCTGGGGAGATTATTGAACCTAAAACTGAATAGCAGAGAGCTCAGATCCTCAGATTGCAAGCCCCTGGAAGTCCCCAGAGTTAGATCCTCGCAAGGTCAGTGATCCAGTAGAATAGCCCTTCCTAATCTCCAGAACAATCTCCTGAAAGACCTTCAGGATTGTGAATCACTTGATGGGTTCAATAAAGGACTAAAGACCCATCTGAGTGGACTGACTAGTTGCTCCTACTACTGCTAAACCCCCACCTGGAATTTCTAGGGGGTGATGCCAATGTAACTTCTCGATTGTTAAAGGCCTATCATGTTGAAGCTCTGCTCTGGTACATAAAAAAAAACTATGCATTTGAATACGTTTTATATATTGTAAATGTATGTTTCTAACACTCGTTAGAACTGTATTTTGTCAGTTGTGGAATGTTTGTAATTTGAACTCTCTGTACTTTTATTTGCTTCCCTCTAGGTACTTGTAACTAATTCTTGGTCGCCCTTGAAAAAGGGTCTGTCATAGTCTCAGTGGGCCTACCAGGTTAACAAAATTTAAATAATTAAATAAATAAATATCCCTCCATATACATCCCAGCATCCTGTTTGCCTTACTAAAAGCTTTGTCACATTGGCTAGCCTGCTCAAGGGAGGCACTAATAATGACTCCAATGTCATGTTCTTTTGCTGTAGTACTGAGTTTTACCTACCCATTCAGTATTCTGTCCTGGGATTCTTTTTCCCTAGGTGCATTACCTTGCACTTTTTGGCACTGAAATTCAACTGTCAGAATCTTCGACCATCTCTCTAGCCTCTGTAGGTCCTCTTGAAGTTATTTAATTGCATTACTGCTATCCACTCTTCCACACAGCTTTGTGTCTTCTGTGAAGAGACCTAACCTACCCTACCCTGGATCACTTCTCTAATGTCACTGATGAACATGTTGAAAAGGATTGGAGCCAGAACAGACCCCTGCAGTATCCCATTTGTGACCTCCCTGTCTTCTGATTTAACATTGTTTACCAATACTCACTGCCATCTCCCTTTTAGCCAATTTTCCTTCTATCTGACTATGTCCCTATTCACCCCAAAATCCCCCAGTTTCTTCATCAGGTGTTTGTGGGGCACAGAGTTGAAAGCCTTGTTGAAGTCAAAATACAGCAGATCCATGGCATGTCCTTCTTCCAATTCTTTTGTAACCCAATCAAAAAAGACTATTAAGTTTATCTGGAATGACCTCCCTGCCATAAAAACCATACTGTTAACTATCCTGGAGACCATTGCCCTCCAGATAGTCCACAAGGTCTGTTTTGATAAGAGACTCCATCAGCTTTCTGACAATGGAGGTGAGACTGACAGGTCTGTAGTTGCCTGCTTGTTCCTTGCCCCCCAGTTATGTAGCTGAACCACGTCTGTCACCATCCAATCCTCCGGGTCAACCCCTGATTGAAGTGAGCTACTAAAAAGGCATGCCAAAGGTTCATCCAGTTCATTTGCCAGTTCTATGAGCACCATCCAATGGGTCCCATCTGGACCCGGGACTTTGTCTGTCGAGAGAGCTGCTAGACCGTTTTGTACCCCATCCAAACTAAATGTTGGCCTCACCATCTCTGGGATCCCACTCTCAGCTGCTGTTTCTAATTTAAACAGTGGTTGCAGTATCAGAAATTCACTGTCAAAAGATAAAAAGCTGTTAAATTACTTTCCTGTGATTGTAGTAGTCTTCGTTATTTGTAACAAATCAATAGTAAAAAGTTTTCTTACACTACCATCACTTTAAATTTCTGCTTTGATTAAATTTAGGTTTAGACTCTGTGGATCACACAAGGAACATTCTTTAACTTCTGGTTTAAAAAATACAATTTTCTGATATTATGAATGTTTTAATAGATCATAAAATGTTTCTTATCCCTTCCCTCTCCCTCCTCTATCCCCACCTCCTCACCCCTGTCCCCTCCCCTTTCTCCCTCCTTTCCAGCCCACCTAGCATTTTTCAACCTCCTGCACTTGTAACAAAGTCAACTCATTGACCGCCATCTATCCTCTCCCCTCTCACGCTCGGCTCCTCTCACTCCCTTAGGTTTAGTACTTTTGTACCAATTTTTTGTACTAGGGCAGTTTTTAAAGTAGTAGTTTTTTAAAGTAGTGAAGTACTTTTGTACCTGCTTCTTGCATACCTGTTTCTTATTGCCTCTCAAGCTCGTACCCAAACCTATGTATTATCTCTGTTACTGTACTATTTTTGTAAACTTACTTTTGTTTTGTACCCCCCACTGCTTATTGTTACTCTCCTTCTGACACAGAACCTTTGTAAACAAATCTCAGGTTCAAAGATATTTGTAATCCTAGTACTCATTAAATAAATAAATAAAATAACTTACCAAACTACTTCTGAATTGAAATTATTTTAGTATGTCTCCACCCAAGCTGTTTGAAAGCCTGCCATTCATTTAAGTTAATTCAGTTTTCATACTTGGTCTTCATTCCATCATTTTAACATTTTAAAAGGGTTCTTGGCTTCATCATTTAGCCGTATCACAATTAGCCTGACCACTGATGACAAGGTGACTCCCTCATTGATCAGGTTAGATAGCTACACTTTGAATTTTAATGTGCTAATATAAGCTGAGGTCCCTGTACTTTCTCTTTTTTATGTGGAACCCTCTTTCTGGTTTCATCTTTTACTTTGTGTGCTCTAGCCCATAAAAAGCTCACAGGTGACCATTGGGAAGCTCACTAATTACGAGAAGGCCACACATCTTCTGTTTTACATGCAATATTAAAGGTTTAGCAAGCTCAACCCTGACTAATACAAAGAGATTTTATCCCATTTCTTAAACATTTTTCTTAAATGTTTGCATTGGTGCTCCTGGTGTGTGGCCAATATCAGAATCAAGACTGTTATAGTACCAGTGCTCACCTTCCCCTCCCCCTTCCCAAGCTGCGTGAACGCCTCTAGTTCATTTATGTTTATCTGTTTTCTTTCTTTTATCTTCATTCCATTTTAATGAGGTTCTTGGTCTCATCATTCGGTTGAATCATGATTAGCCTGATTACCGCCAATAAGGTGACCCCATCATTGGCAAGATATCTGCACTTTAAATTCTAACGTGCTAACATGAGATGAGGTCCTACTGTTCTCTCTGTCTTGTGTGGAAATCACTCTCTGGCTTCATCTTTTATACAGTGTGCTCTGGCCCATATGGGGCCCACATGTGACCATTGGGAAGCTCACTAATTAAGACAAAACATCACCTCTCCGGTTTTAAATGCAATGTTAAAGGTTTAGCAAGCTCAGCCCTGGTTAATACAGTGAGATTTTATCACATTTCTTATACATTTTTCTTACATTTTTGCATTGAATGACGATCAGCCTGCCCAGTGCTGACAAGGTGACCCCTTATCAATCAGGTATCTGCACTTTATATTTTAACATGCCAGAATGATCATGGTTCAGCAGATTGATGAGACCAAAAACCCCCATAAAATGTGAAAATGATGGTATAAGGACAAAGTGAGAAAAGTGAATTAATTTAAATGAATTGCAGGCTTTCAAGCAGCTTTGGGGAGTACTGGTACTAGGACTATTTGATTCTAATTTTGGCCACACACCAGGAGCACCAATGAAAAGATTTAAGAAAAATGTGTAGGAATTCATAAGACACTTCTCTCCAAACTCTGCTTCTTTGGACTCTTCACAGAAGTTGTTGGAAGGTTTCAGAGCTACCTATACAATAGGTCCTAATGTGTAACATGCATTTGTCAATGCTGAATGGTTGCTTGCTGGCATTAGCAGTGGAAGTGCAGGCATTAGACAGATGCAGTATAGGAATGGCAGTGAAGTATTGAACTGAAGCCAACTGTACCCCCACCCTGCAGAGATGGACAGGCATTGGGGTGTGCCTTTGGGTTGTTTCCCATAACAGTCACAACATTTCACTTCACCCTACCCTGCAGACACTTACAAGTGTTGAAGAGTGCATTGGGGTGTTCGGGCTTAACATGCACCTCATTCCATAAGGAAATATGCTGAAATGGGTGCAGTATAGGAGAATGGGGTGAACTCTGGGACCAAAGAGTCCAAGGTGCACCTCAATGCCCATTACTAGCTGCAGGGTGGGGGTGGGGGTAGAATGGCGTGAGCATTACTGTTGACAATCCCAAGTCACACCCCTGATACCTGTCAATCCCTACAGGGTAGGGCATTATGGTTGGAAACCCTAATGCCCTGGGTGTTTCTTGGTATTTTTACTCCAAGTGTTCAACATGGGCTTTTTGTGACCCCACCACATGAACAGTAACACTGTCAGTTTGTTAGTCAAAAGGTGATTTTGCACAGTGACTGTGCCATTTGGTGCCACAGGTGCGAAAACACATTTCGAAGAGGATGTGAAAAATGAGAGCTGTACTGTTCATGAGGAGGTGTAAAAAATGGTAATTTTGAAAATCTGGAGCAAAAATAAAAAAAAAACTGGTGTAGTCACAAGCATGCACAGAAACTGCGCAACACACATCCATAATTATTTTGGGGACTTTTTACACCAGATTTTCAACATTGGCATCTTGGGACCTCCGCTCATGAACAGTGTCACTGTGATTTTCTTAATCTGTCCCGAACACTGATTTCCCACAGCGACTGCACTATTCTGAGCTACAAGAGCGAAAACACATTTCGGCTAGGATGTGAAAAATGACAGTGGTACTGTTCATAAGGAGATGTGGAAAAATGGCAATGTTGAAAATCTGGAGTGAAAATATTACAAATTCGTGAAGTTACGATAGTGCATGGAAATTGGGCAATGCACGCTCATAACACAGTCATTTTATGGGTTTTTGTCACCAAATTTTCAACATAGACATTTTAAGACCTCTGCTCATGAACAGTGTCACTGTGATTTTCTTACTCTGTCCCAAAACATTGATTTCACACACTGACTGCACCACTGTGTGCTACATGTGTGAAAACACATTTTGGGTGAGAGGTTAAAAATGTCAGCTGTACTGTTCATAAGAAGGTGTGGTAAAATAGCAATGTTGAAAATCTGGAGTATAAATATTAAAAATTCTCAAAGTTACGAGCGTGCATAGGAACTGCGCCATGCACACTCATAAAACAGTCATTATGAAATTTTTCACCAAATTTTCAACATAGGGTCTTTGGGGGCCTACCTCACGAACTGGGACACTGTCATTTCACTAATCGGCCCTGAAAGGTGGTTCCACGCAGTGACCACGAAATTAAATTTCAGGACCGAATAAAAAATGACTGTGACTGAGTTCATGAGGTGGGGTCCCAAGAACCCCATGTTGAAAATTTGGTGAAAAAATTCCTAAAAATGGCTCAGATATCCACTTAAGTTGAAAAAATCCTATTTATGCCATGATACAGCTTACTGGCATTTCTTTAGTTTGCGGTTGGCTTTGAAGAGCGCAGACATGTTCCCGGTCCACCAAATATCATCGCGCCATGCTCCAGAGGTAAGTATGGGGTGAAGGGGGGTGTGAGGAGATGGGGTGCACAGAGGGTGGGTGCGGGTTGGGGGAGGTGACACCAGACTCAGCTGAGGACCATTTTCTGTATATTTACAGGCAGTGTATGGTCTGATCTCCCTCCCAATCAACTTTTACTTGTGACATTTTGGGCCGACATTCCTGACAACAACCTGACACCCCCACCCCCACCCGGCTGACTACGTTACTGACTACTGTTGACATTCTTGATATGAATTTTAACCCCCCTCCCAGCAATGTTATATTTTTTTCACTGAGCAACAGCATGTCTTGTTTGTGACTTACTGGGCTGACAGGCCACAGACAACAACCTTGACATTCACCCCCCAGCAATGTTACATTTGATTGTGCAATGCTGTGCTGCAGCATGTCATGTTTGGGACTTATTGGGGCAAGCTGGCTGATATTCCAATCCCTGACAACCCCCTTCCCCAGTGAAACTGATGTGTTTAAAATGCAGTGCTGTATGTCAGGCCAGCACCATGGTCTGGACAGACTATAACTTGAGCTGGGGCTGGGCTGGAGGAAATTATCTACAAATCCGCTTGCCTCCGCTGTCAAAGAAGTCAAAGTCAAACCCAAACTCCGAGACCACAGGCACACTGCTCGCATTCAGTCGAGTGGGAAGAAGAGACACAAGATGGTGACCATCACCGGGCAGGTTATTATGACTCAAAGCTGCAGCTGACTGTCAGTCACAGGCAGAGATGTGGTTTAGAGTCTCGGGATAGGGATGACGGGGCTGTTGCTTGCAATGGTCTCAGACTCAAACAGTACGAAGTAAGCACAGTAGACAGTAGTAGTTCCACTGCGTTCTGCACTTGCTGCATGCATATATCCTGCCTGTGGGGAAAACTGAGCTAATAATCATGCGCAGATGACCATGCACAACAAGCTGAGCAGTATTTTTTTTTCCATGGCCACTTTTGGGCTTGGCACTGACTCTCTGAGCTAGTTGTGTGTTGCCAAGCAACTAGCAGAACTGTAAGTGATCCAGTGCACCATGCCAGCCTGCACGGTGCAGGATCCCTTGCAGTTTGGGGTGGTTGCTTGACAACAGACAATTATTTCAATGTCAATCAGTGTGCTAAGCCTAAAACCTGGACAAAACAGCACTTGTGGAAGAGTCCACCTGAATGAAAATTCACCCCTGAAAAAGAGGACATGTCTGGGTAAAACTGGACATCTGGTAACCCTATGTGAGAGGCGGTGGCTTTCCATCGGCTTTGTGGGGGTTGTGAGAGGCTGATGGAGAAGTCACCACCATGTTTGTTAGAAATGGGGCACCAAACAATGCAGTTTTAATTGGTTGCTGCAGTCAGGGACCACCCCGCAAACACAGTTGATTGTGTAGTGACTGGGTGCTCCCTGATTGCAGTATCATACGGTATGAAGTGTGTCTTCTAGGGGAAAAAACACCTTGAACTAACTCCATCTGAATCCAGAACCTCCTCACCAGTGCCCGAGACCCCCATGGTACAAGAAGCACTGCCGGACTATTACTCCATGTCCCATTTTTCTGTACCTCACAAGCACAAAGATCTTTGCTTATTGGGCCCCTGTATGGCATAACGAAATCCCCCATGAGTATAATCAATTAACCCAAGCGTGGCCCATTTAAGACACAACACCACCAGCACCTCATCTGTCTTAGCATTTGCGATTGCTAGCCCCTTATTCTTATCCTTGACCCCTCTGCCCATTATTCCCTCTGCACGTATTTCCCCCAACCCCTCTCTCATGGAACCTGACAGAGACGTACTTATCCTGATTAACTCTTGAGCCTGACAAAGAAACATTTATTTCTGCTTAATACCTAATTTGTAGTTACATTGTAATCTAATTGTATGTTATCCTTGTATTCTCTGTTCAGACACTGGTGCCCTGTAACACTGCACATTTTTTTGTTCTCAGTGTTCCAGTCTTGTAATGTGTTATGTGTCTTTTGTTCTTTTGACATGGAATCTTTGTAAATGAGCTTCCAGCTCAAAGGGGTATTTCCAAGATTTCAATAAATAAATACATGTTTAAAAATCTCTGTGTATCAGCTAGGGTTGAGCTTGATAAACCGTTAACACTGCATTTGAAAAAGGAGAGTTGTGAGCTTCCCAATGGTCACCTATGAACCCATTATGGGCAAGAGAGTGTTTTCCAGACAAGAAAGAGAGACAGCAGGGAGATCTCAGCTCATATTGGCATGTTAAAATGTAAAGTGTAGATACAGTACCTGGCTAATGTGGGAGTCACCTTGACAGCGGTGGTCATGCTAATCATAATTCAGCTGAATGATGAGACCAAGAACCCCTTTAAAATGTTAAAAATGACTGAATGAAGACCAAGTAAAAAAATGGATTTAGCTTTACTGACTTGCAGACTTTGTAGCAGTTTTGGGAGGAAGCACTGTTGCTATAACTATTTGAATCTGATTTTAACCACACACCAAGAGAACTGCAAAAATTAAACAAACATGCATAAGAAATATGATGAAAATATCTGTGTATTATTTATTTAGCATTTGTTAACCAGGTAGGTGAACTAGACAAATAAATGCCTATATTCAGGTACGACCTAGGAGGTT
Source organism: Neoceratodus forsteri (assembly GCA_016271365.2). NCBI lineage: Eukaryota > Metazoa > Chordata > Ceratodontiformes > Ceratodontidae > Neoceratodus > Neoceratodus forsteri. The sequence continues at coordinate 371,349,429 of CM057454.1, read as the reverse complement.
ACAAAGGTTCAGAGTCTTAGCAGCCAGGGTTGAGCTTGCATTTAAAACCAGGAGAGATGTCATCTTCTCCTAATTTGTGAGCTTCCCAGTGGTCACCTGCAGGCCCCTTATAGGCCAGATCACACTATACAGAAAATGAAGCCAGAAAGTGGTTTCCGCACAAGCAAGACAAAAGCAGCAGGACCAAATCTCATTTTGGATTGCTAGACTTCAAAGTTCAGATAATGAAGCTGCAGAGTGGTTTCCACACAAGAAAGAGAGAAAACAGTGTGACATCCGTTCATATTGGCATGTCAAAATTTAAAGTGTAGATACTTGTCTAATGAGGGGTCACCTTTTGGCAGTGGTCAGGCTAATCATGATTCAGCCAAATGATGAGACCAGGAACCCCTGTAAAATGTTAAAATGATGGTATGAGGACAAAGTAAGAACACTGAATTAATTTAAATGAATTGCAAGCTTTCAAGCAGCTTTGGGAGGAAGTAAGGCTTCAGGTAACTCCATTTTGGGAGTATTTGACTCCCAATAATAAGTCAAAAACTTCCAAAATAAAGGGAAAGTAAGTCATTGACTTCCAAATGTAAAAAACAACATTTAATGACTTTTAAAAGTGAAGCCACAGAAGCAAAGAAATTGTATTTTGCCACGAATATCTGTATTAACATCCATAAATTGATCCTTCTTAGAATACTGGCTTTCAAACTGTGGGATCTGGGAAGTATTTTGACTTCCATAAAATTTGAATAACCTCCAGATTTTGACTCATGGAAGTATTTGACTTCCACAAAAAATTAATTAACTGAATCCCTTGGGGCAAGCATGTGTTCTATAACTATTTGATTTTGATTTTGGCCACACATCAGGAGCAGCCTTGCAAAAATTTTAGAAAAACGTATAAAAAACATGATACAGGGGACGTGGCCTAACCAGGCAGAAGATGGCAGCATAGCTTAGTCTCTCTGCAGGGATTTATGCAAGCTAACCTCATCCAGCCTTCACCAGACCTTTTTTGGTACCAGCTCCTTAGATCATCCTGCAACTAAACTGCTCCATAGGAATTGTGAGTCATTTTTAATCCTGCATACTTTCATTCTGCTTTATTAATATTGCACTGCACCATACTAGGCCTCAATAACCATCACTATGACAGATCCTCAATCTCGGCCCAGTTCACTTGCCAGAGTCAAGGTGATGTTTTCAAAACTAATGGCTGAGATTAATGACTTAAAATCCTCCTTACCTGAACATAGCCACAGTTGAATCTTTGGCCAAAGAATCTCTGTCAATGAAAACACAACCTCCTGTAATTCTGCCACCATTCAGGACCTTCAGGCCACTGTTCGTAGTCAAGACTGCATCATAAAGTCCCTGCATGCCAAAATTGATGATATTGAAAACCGCAACAGAAGGAACAACTTGTGTTTTTTTTGGCTTCCCCAAAGGTTTGGAGTTAAGGGATACAGCTGCTTTCTTACTGCACACACTGCCAGCAATGTTAAAATTACCTCCTGAACTTACTCTTACAATCGAAAGATCCCACCGCACTTTGGGTCACAGGCCAGGCCAAGATCAGCGACCTAGGCCCATCATAGCTCAGTTTTTGAACTACTCACACACAGAAATAATTTTAAAGCATGCCAGAGAAGTTAGGACACTAATGTGATAGGAATTCAGAATTTCTATTCACAGAGACTCTTCAATGGACTCACAGCCCAAAGGAAAACTTACAACCCACTAAAACAAATCTTACATCAAAGAGGCATTAGATTCACTCTGCGCTACCCATCAACACTGCACCTCTTTTTCAGATCCTCTTTCAAGGATTTTTACACATCCGAAGCCTTAGCCAGTTATTTAGGTGTTTCACCATGCACTCCTACCTTGGAAGTACCTGCTATGGAGGAAAATCCAACCAGTATTTTGATGCCCACACAGAAGGAAGTTTCTGCCGCACAGGAGAGTAAGGGAAGTCCCACAGAATTTGCAGCCCCTAGCAACACTGTTGTGGCCCTGTCTGTTCCCAGACAGTCTAGTCGGCTGCCAGGAAAGCTCACCTGACCATTCATGTTGTCCTTATGCGCCTTCTAGATCTCCCCTATCTGCAACCTCTCACTCACAAATTGACCCATCCATAACCTCAAGCAATAGATTTGACCTTTTGGAAGAGGAAACACACCCTTTGCAGGAGGATACATTACAACAAGCTGCAGATGACCTCCCTATGAACTTCTGTCCAGTGCTCCAGGGCAGCATTTCTGCCGACTTTTCATGTGCTGAAGCCGTTGGAAGTTCCCCCCTTAAGGAGTTAAAGCCACCCAAAAAGAAGCACAAAGCAAAAATGAAAAACAAGAATCCCAACAGCTTTAACCCCTCCCACAAAGCTATGGTGACAGGATTGCTTTCTTGCAGGATAGATGCAGTCATAGACGCTTTATTCTGGTTGTTTTCTCTTAACCAGGATACTGTAAGTGAAAGTGGAGTGCAAGTATCTTTCATGCCTAGCCACCAGCTCTACAGCCCTTATGACCTGGTTACTTTTGCTCCCAGCAGGCTTTGAAGGTAAAGGCTGTACATCGTGGTGCGCTCAAATTAGTAGCAGGGCTGTCATGGATAGCCTATTCACTTAGGTTTTCAAGGGACCTTTGGTATCTTATTCACATTTTCCTAAGCCTCTTATTTGGGTTATATTTAAACAATTATTACTACATCTGACAGACTCTTTAATTTTACACCCTTTATTACTTTCCAACTCGGCCAGGCAACATGATTATAACTTCAGGATGCATAAATACGCTTTCTAATTAATATTCAGCTTGATTCTTGCACCCATTATGATGCCCTGCAATTTGTAGCAATCAGGCAATATATTGCTTTCCTCTTCGAATAACAAGTTACAGGAGCCAATGTTGAATGTATCTCACCATATCTCCTCTCCTGCAATTTACTACTCTGTTTTCTTTCCCACAGTATGGAAACATACACAAGTGCTCACAGATATTGGCTATCTTTAGTGTACTGTCGCAAAGGGCTTTCTAACCTATACTCTTTTTATGCTCCCCATTTTACTCGAAGCCTACAGAAACTAAAGGAGACTTCTAGTTGTGTATTCTCCTCTGTTTTGGGGCTCACTGGGCCTTTTCACCAGACCCAGTTACTCCATACAATACTTACTCTGGCAATTTTTAAGTAAAGGAAGCTAGTCATCATTTATAGCTCGCCCTCTGTCCACAGTCACTACCGAAGCCTACATCTCTCATATATACAGTACCAGGTTTATATTTGGCTTGAGTTGCAGGGGCTCAATTATTATTTTTTTTTCCTTTCCCTTCTTTCATTTCCCTGGTATATTTAAATTGTATCCATCCTGGAGCATTATCTTCAGCTAAATTGGGATATTTAACTCAAAAATTTGCTTGGAGTCATGCTATATGTAGTAATTAATTTCTTTTTTTTTCTTCCGACATACAAGTTTAGTCACCAAGGTACCTGGTACTCTTGATCCCCTATCCTTTTGTTTAAGGCTCCACTGGTACTCCGTATAAGGGTTTTGACTCACTGTTATAAGAAGTTGGTATATATAAAATGTTATTGTTATTGTTACTTTAGCATATAAGTTATGGTGTCTTACCTTATCCTTTTTTTCTGACTTACTAATTCTTTTATTATATTGAGGTTATTACAGCTCCTTGTTTTGATATGATATAGTCACTCCAATCTAGCTTGTTAAGAATACCGGTTCTATTAACTAGTGGGTTTAGACTTAGCACTGGGCTTTCAGTTCAGCTGGCCCCCTTTGGTCTTTTCCTATTTTTGATGCCCTAGAGTGTGGTGAAAGAGTCTCCCAGCAAGTCAGCTGACTCATATTTCTCCGCACCCGTAAGAAGTATTTTCCTTCTTAGTTAGTGTGTTAAATATTGTTGTTGATACGTAATGACTCTCTCTTTCTCTTTTTACTATCCTAAACATAGTAAGATATCTGTGCTACTTATACTATATATACCTTACTTCAATTTATCTGTGTCAGTGGCTCAGTAGGTAGCACACTTGCCTCTGAGGCCGGGAGATCAGAGGGCTGTGGGTTCAGTTCCCACATCTGGCACTTGGGTTAATATCCCAGTACTGGCACTGTAGTGCAACATGAGAGGGGTACTGCACTTCTAAGGTGTTGTCTTTCAGATGAGATATTAAACTGAGGGCCCATCTGCCTGGATTGGTGGTAGTTCAGGTGGATGTTAAAGATCCCATGGCACTTATCGAAAAGAGTAGGGGAATTTTATTGAGAAATGGACTTCAATACATAACAAAACAAAAGGAAAAAGCAAAAAGAAACATAAACATACAATACTGAAACAATCAGGTAGCCCATGTCATACAATTGATCCAATAACTTTTAAATCATTCCAAAGGAGTGTGAGAAAAGTCATAGTCCATCAGGTGTTTCAGGGCTTTACCAACATTGATAAATAATTCCTCATATGTAACATACTTTTGCTGTAAAATCCAGAGACATCTAGATTGCCATACATAATAACGGAGAATACAAAAAATAACATAGAGGTTATCACTATGATATTTAACAAAAGTATTTGAAAAAGGTCCAAACAAAAGAGTGGGATAAGTAATATTCTTAAATTCTGGTTCCTGCCACCGGTCAGCCAAAAAAGACCAGAAAGGTTACATAGATACATAGATACATAGACAGTGTCGGCAGATAAGGGCCTATGGCCCACCCAGTCTGCCCATTTGAGCTTGTAAGTTCAGTTTGTTTTCCTAGAAGTCTGTTGCCCCTTACCCCTGACCTCCAGAATTCCTTTATGTCTATCCCATGCATTCTTAAATCCCGTGATTGTTTCAGCCCCCACCACTTCCTCTGGCAGGGTGTTTCACTTGTCCACCACCCGTTCTGTGAAGAAATTCTTCTCATGTTTCCTCTGAATCGTCCTCCCTCCAACTTCATCCCATGCCCTCCAGTCCTGGAACATCTTTTTCTCTTAAAAATAGTGTTTTCCTGCACCCTGTTCCTCCCTGTAAGATACTTGTATGTCTCTATCATATCCCCTCTCTCCCTCCTCTCCTCCAGGGAGTACATGTTCAGTTCCTTCAACCTGTCTTCATAGGACTTGTGATGCAATCCATGCACCATCTTTGTTGCCCTCCTCTGAACCTTCTCTACCCTGTCTATGTTCTTACGTAAGTATGGTCTCCAGAACTGTACACTGTACTCCAGGTGGGGCCTCACTAGTGTCTTGTATAGCGGAATTATGACCTCCCTTTTCCTGCTGGTGATGCCCCTGCCTATACATCCCAGCATCCTATTTGCTTTACCTGCTGCCTTGTAACACTGTTTCCCTACCTTGAGGTCATCAGAGATGATAACCCCAAGATCCCTTTCCTGCTTGGTGCATGCTATATCCTCACCCCCCAACTGATATATTGTGCCAGGGTTTTTGTGCCCCATATGCAATATCTTGCACTTTTTGCATTGAATTTCAACTGCCAAACCCTGACCATTCTTCAAGTTTCTGCAGGTCGCTTCTCATTCTGTCTACACCCCTGGTGTGTCTACTCTGTTACAGAGCTTTGTGTCATCAGCGAACAGTGAAATTCTGCCTTCTAGGTCCTGCGCAATGTCACTGATGAAGATGTTGAATAGGACCGGTCCCAGCACTGATCCCTGTGGTACCCCACTGGTCACTCTTCCCTCTGTGGAGTGACAGCCATTTACCACCACCCTCTGTGTTCTGCCACCCAGCCAGTTACCTACCCACCACACTACTGTCCTGCCCACACCCATATTCCCCATTGTATGTAAGCACAGTCAACAAAAAGATGACATTGAGTTTCCAGCAATTGAATACAATTGGGACAAGGACAAAATCTTTCAGACAGTTGTTTATGCTTACTGTTCCCCTTAACCCCTAACTTCCCAAAATTACTAAGCCATAAACAATCCCATGCGTAAGGAGGGATGCATTTGTTTTGTAAATGCCAGAGAACAACTACCTTCCTATCCTGCTGGCACTCTGGGAAAACAATATCAGTAGAACGTTCAGCTAATAAGATGGACCTATAGACCATCTTCCTATCTGCAGTCAAAAGGTAATTAGGGGTAATATGCCATTTAATAAGCTGTTTTATGCAGTCTTTAATACCAGCCGAGGATTACCAGACTGCCAACTAGGCCTACATAAAGTGAGCCATTGATCTAAAAAAGGTCTCCAAATGAGATCCCCTGGTCCCAACACCTTACCAAAGTTATACACCACAAAAAGACTATAAAAAAAGCAATAGGATGGAGCATAGAGACACCACCTTCAGCAATCGGTCTATAGGTAATCTCCCACTTAAGTGGGTTCAAACGAGACCCCCAAAAAGCTTGAAAAAAACCCACTAAAAAGCTGTGTCCAAATATGAAACAGGGGAAGAAAAACATAACAAATATATAAAAACATAGGGGTTAGAACAGTTTTAATTAACAATGTCCTCTTTTTCTTTGACAATTGCTGTCCTTTCCAGTTTCCTACCATCCTAGACCCCCTGGCTAAGATTATATCCCAATTTGTCTTTGCCATATCACCAGGGCCAAACATTAGTCCTAAAATCTTGATAGGTTCCCTAGAAACAGGGATCCCAGCAATAACCCCCATAGCAGGACGGGGTAGAACCAATAACAACCCCCTTACTTTTATTATAATTAATCTTGGAACCTGAGAGGTGGAAACAAAGATCAATAGAGTCTTTTAAAGCAGGGACAGAAAAATGAAGGGGCAAAAGCAACACTAGGTCATCAGCATAAGCCAATACCTTGTGTCATGGTAGAGAAAGAGTAACATCAAGGCCCTGTAAAGCAGGGTTCGCATGTATTAACCGAATAAAAATATCGATGGTGAAAGCATAAAGAACAGGACTGAGTGGGCAGCCTTGTCGTACGCCTTTAGTAATAGCCAACCTGTGCCCCGAGACAGCCATTGACATTAGGGATAAGAACCGCACCCTTGTACATTGCTGAGAGCCAGAAAATAAACTGATCTGGGAACCCAAAAGCTTTCAACACCAAAAATAAAAAGGAATGGGCCACCCGATCAAAAGCTTTTTCTTGATCCAAACCAAAAGCAAACCCTTGTAGGGGACCCACATCCCCCGTGGCAAACACCTCTTGTAAATAAATTAAGTTGTCCTGCTGTTTGCACCCTGGAACAGCACAAGTCTGTACTGAGTGCAGGAGCAAGGGGGTAAGTGTAGAAAGCTGAGCCCAAATAATTTTACTCAATATTTAGCAGGCTAAGGAGGTGCCAATTACTTAAATTAGTCCTATCTCCTTTCTTGTATAGAAGGAGCAGAATAGCCTCAGACATAGAGGGAGCATATTCCCCAGAACACAAGATAAAATTCAGGAGGATGACCAGCACAGGCCCAAGGGACCATAAGAAGGTTTTATAAAATCCTGCACTGAGACCATCTGTGCCTGGGGCAGATTTGGAAGGTAACCCCTGGACAGCTGCAGTAACCTCAGCCAAGGTAACATCAGCTATCAAAGTCTGCTGTTGAGCCTCAGACAGTGTAGGTAACTGCAACCTATCCAAAATCGGAGTAACCACCTCAGCCACCAGAACAGGGTCAGGAGCTAAGGAGGATGCCATATGGGTTTCAACCACATTTAAAAGCTCATGTGGGTCACTGACAGCATGGCCACATACAGTACATCAGTCAAAACAGAGATTAATCGAGAATCAATCCGTTTTTTATTCTCTGTAAAGGGATCCAGAGAGTGTTGTGTCATAGGTGTACCAAAATGTAATTCTTGCTCTAAAGATTTCCCCCTATCATATTGTAGGCCCACCCTTTGTTTCTTTATAGTAGCTATAAGCCCACTATAATCCAGGTTAGTAGTTTCAGAGAGAGAAATAAGATGCTGTAATTGGTGTCTCAGCTGCAAGTATCCCATATATTCAGCAGTAGATTTAATATGTGCCTGACTTTGAAAAAAGGACTTCCAACCTTGTTTAGAATCTTCCCACCAGTCTAAAATGGAATCATAACATTCCAATACTGAAAATTGAGCCACCCAGTCCCTTTCCCATAACTGACAGATACGAGGATTGTCTAACAGTGATTCATTCAACCGCCACCCATTTTTTTTACACCTGGGAGCTCCCTCCCAAGAAATAATAACTGTAAGAGTAGAATGATTGGAGAATTCAATGGGCCAGGTAGAAATCTGTACAACCTTGAGTACCGAGGACAAGAAAATGAAATCAATGCGGGTCCGGAGAGGTCCCCGAAAATATGTGTAACCCCTTTCAGGATATAACACCTGATAGGAATCTAACATGTGTGCTGTAGAAATAATATTTTTTAAAGCTACAGAATCACAAAAAAGTTTATCCGTGACTAAACCCCTATCAGTGGTAGACAATCCGCAATTAAAACCGCCCAACCAAACAACCAACCGAGAAGTATGCAAAAAAGGTTGTACTTCTTTAAAAAGTGCTATGCGTTGTGCTTTGGTTTGGGGGGCATACACCGTGATGACCCTAAAATGTTCAGAAGAAAAAGAAACATCCAAACACAGAGCCCTCCCCCGGTGTATATCTACTAATCTAGAAACCGAGAGATGAAGGTTAGAAAACAAAATGCCCAAACCATCGCAGGTATCGTCCCCCACAGACCAAAAGGAAGGCCCCTGGGACCAACAATGAGAGGCATGCTGTAGATGCTGGTGAGATTTCAGATGAATGTCCTGTAGGCAAATTATGTCAGAGGAGAAGGTTTGAAGAAGGGAAAAAAAAAAACTTGCTTCTTCTCACCCTTAATACCATTAACATTTAAAGAAGAAAATGTTAAGAAAGACATAAGAGGGGAAAAAAAAGGAAAAATCCAGAAATCCTAACCTGGAAAAATACTCAAGGGGGTTCCCCTGCTTGTCTGTGTCTGGTCCTCTTAGCTATAGAGTCCTCAGAGCGGCTGTCAGTGTCAGTAGTGGAGACAATGGATGAGGTATCAGTCTTGTCACCTGAATCCCCTCCAGTATCCTCCTCCAAAGGGGAAAAAATATTCCCAACAGGCACAGGATCCTTCAGAAGTGTAGGCTTCTGTAGGGGTATGGGTTTTTGTAGAGGTTTGAGCTCAGACATGGTTTTACCATGTCTATTTCATTTCCTAGGGGGAACCACCATAAAAGGGACTTCGGGGGGTGATGGGGGGGCGTATTGTCCATAGGACTAAGTACAAGGGCCTCAACAGGGACAATTTTAGCAGCTGAAGCCAAATCTGTGGCCGAGCACGAGGGAGGAGGTGCAGCAACCAAAGGAACAGGGGGAAGGATTGGAGGAGCAGTATCTGGTGCAGAGGCCGGGGCAATATTGGCCGGTACAGACTGAGCAAAAGCAACCTGTGAAGCCAAAGCATGCTGGGACTGATTGATGAGACCTTCATGGGAGGGGCAATCCTCATGATTATGGGAGGCCCAAGGCCAGCGGCCATTAGCATGACTGGTTTGTTCGCATAAGTTGCATTTAAAAAGATTCAAGCAGGCTGAGGCCAGATGGCCATACTCTAAACAATGACTACATCTGGTTACGTCACAGGCTGAACTCAGGTGGGAACGAGAGCCACATTGAAAACAAGATCTGGGCTGCCCTATATAGAAAATAGAGCCCCATCCCGACCCAAAAAAAATACACTGGGAAGGTGTACAGGACCAGAATTAGTGGAGAAAAGTTTATCTTTCACCTTCCAACCCCCGTCCCAAATCTGTTCACTATCCATAGTAGGGGTAGGTCGGCCCAAAATTTCACATTGTTGCCGCAACCAAAAAAGGATATCTTCAACATTAACCCCTTCATTCTTGAACAAAACTGTAATGGTCTTAATCAGAGGCTTAGTGAGGGGTATGGCCTGGAAAGGTACCCAGACGGGGTCATTCTTAAAGAGTATTATATTGAGACCAGAACCTATCCAAATTAGACACATTTTTGAAGTTAATATCATAATTACCATTCCATAATGAAATTAAAGCAAAAATCTCAGAGGAAAAAAAATTCATGCATTTCTTCAATAGAGACCTGGCAATAAGCAACCTGTCAGGAGCGTGTTCCAAGCCCCCTTTGTACAAAAAACGAACTGCATTTCTCTGGGGAGCAGGTTTCCCAATGGAGTGCAACAAATCAGCAAGTTTGAACAAAGGGGCCAGGGAAGACTGCTCATGGTGGTCAGCCAGAGCCTCAGGGCTAGGCCCCATCCTATGTTCAATAGACAAGGAAGATACAGCTTCTGGTGTGGTACCGACACCAGAAGCACTAACATTAGAGACAATAGGTAATAAGTTCAAAGAATTACCCCGGGGTGTGGTGGAGCTCATCGCAGGGTTGACGTTGGTGGCCACAGTGGAAGAATACATCCTTCTATAGAAGGGATCAGATGGGTCCGGAGTCCAGTGTCCTGAAGCCGCTGGGACCCAGCCAGCCACCGAGAGAGCCCTTTCAGGAGACCAAGGAGTGTCTCTAAATGCAACCGGAGGTGGTGCAGGAGCCAAATCACCCCACTTTGTGGATTTATCGCTGCCCATAAATGAAAACATTATCTCCGAAGGTGGAGGAAGAGCAGGCAGTGGAGCAGGAACAGTCCAGACAGCGCAAGACACACCCAGTCTCTGTTTTTGAGCAGCACTAGGCTGCACTGTCAGAAGTGTAGTAGGCAGGTTCAGAGGCTTTAGGCACGTGGGAACAGCATCGCTAGAACTGCCAGCCAGAACAAACAATGGAGAGTCCATAGGAGAAGGAACCAGCTTCCCAGAACAGGTGTCTGACTGGGTTACTTGCTGTACCCGGTCCGACGCAATACTGGTCCCCTCGGAAACCGGAGGTAACACCGGAAGGTCCGTGTTCATTGCTGCACAAGCATGCAGCTGCTCCTGCTGTGTCGGTGAACTGGGGGACTCCAAATGAGCAGAAACAGTAGAAAAACTAGTTGCCAATGGAGAGACAGGTAGGTCCTGAGATACGGACCCAATTTCCATACCTTCTTCTGCAGCGCTGTCAGGAGAGAGACCAGCAGCTGCCATAGCAAGATCTACAGCCTCCTGAGTAGATAGGATAGAAGCCGAGGCCAGAGCTCCCATCCAAACAGTGTCCTCACCCTCCGGAGTACAAGGTGAAGTGGCCATCTCAGCAAGACAGCCAGCAATCCCCCTGCAGGAAGAGTAGGGGAATTTCCCTGTTGTCCTGGCCAAATTTTCCTCATTCACTAACAATCACCAACAGCTTAATCTGGTTCAAGGTCAGTTGGCATTCATCTGTATCCCCCTCCCCTGGGTCGTGCCTGAAAATAGGCAGGATTTGTCTAGTGCACTTACCCGGTCAACAAAAACTAAAATAAAAAAATAAAAAATTACTTGAATTAACCTGCTGCTCCTCTCATATACAAGTATTCTCTCCCTCACACTCTGATCATCATCCACTTAATTTATATGTCCCTTACCATTCCAACAACTATTTCCCTTCCTTAGCAAAGTCACCATGAATGACTTACATCTATATACATGGAATGTGAAGGACCTTAACTCTCTCTGCAAGCGAAAGCAAATCCTTTCATATCTCAAAAAGATATAAAACACAAATTGCTTTCCTTCAGGAAACACAAAATTATTAGCAGAGGATGTTAACAGACTTAAAAAAGATTGGGTCAGTCAAATTTATGAATCGTCCTCCTCCGGAAAAAGAGGAGTAGCTATTCTTATCCACAAAAATCTCAAATGGTCTTTCATTAACTCCATCTCAGCTAAAGAAGGCAGATAGGTAATAGTTAAATCAAATACTCATTCCGGTCCTCTCCTACTTGTTAACGTCTATGCGCCTAACTCAGACTCTCCAGAGTTTTACCATCACCTAGCTCAACAGATACTATTTTTTAATACTGACAACACACCCATAATTCTTGGGGGTGATCTTAACCTAGCTTTAGAAGCTAGTATAGATAGAAGTAACTTATCCATGGATGCCCACCCCAGAAGTATTAAAGCTCTCTCTCTACTAAAGAAAGATCTCAGTTTAGCTGATGTCTGGTGTCTCCTTCACCCCTGTGATCGAGATCTCACCTTCTACTCTTCCCTGCACAAGACATATAGTAGAACTGACTACTGGTTAGCCTCCCCCGCTATAACAGAAAAAACTATTGATTCATCTATTTCACCCATTATTATCTCGGACCATTCCCCTGTTAAGTTACAACTCTTGTGGGGCCCTCCGACTCTCAAATCTTCTTTTTGGCATCTGGATCCTCTCCACCTCAAAGATCCTGACTTTCTACCTATGGTTAAATCACAGATTCAGGAATTCCTCTCCCACAATAACCCCTCTGACACATCTGCGTGCACCATATGGGAAGCTTTAAAGGCCACGATCCGTGTGAAAATGATCAGCTGTGCTGCCCACAGGAAAAAAGTAAGAGAGCACCAATTGGCTGAGATGCAAAAATCCCTTAAATCTAAAGAGAATTTATATTTTAATTCTAAAAAACACAACCCCACTCCCAGCTTCATCTTGAAATTCTTCAGCTCAGAATCAAAATAAACAAATTAATATCCCATAAACTGAGCTTCCTATGTTTAAACTTAAACACAAATACTGGGAGCAAGGTGATAAAAATGGGAAGCTTCTCTCTTACCAACTTAAAGCACAGCAAATGGAGCGACACATTTTAGGTCTAAAAGATGCTCAGGGTATAATCCATTCTGATAACCCCTCTATAAACAATATTATGAAATCCTTTTATCAAAAATTATACTCAAACTTACATCCTTCTTCTACTATACAAATACAGCAGTTCCTAAAAAGCCTGCGTCTACCTCACCTCTTGGTCTCTGAAATAAATGACCTAGACAAACCCTTTTCTCTTCAAGAAATTCAGAAAGCCCTATCCTCCTTGACGTCTGGTAAATCTCCAGTGGGAGATGAATTTCCCATAGACTTTTATAACATTTTTTCTGATACTCTCTGTCCTCTTCTGTTTAATGTATTTCAAGAAGCCATCACTAATGACAATCTTCCACCAACATGCACTGAAGCAATTATCACCTTAATCCCTAAGAAAAATAAAGACACTACTCTTCCTGCAAGCTATAGACCAATATCTTTATTAAATACGGACGGGAAGATATTTGCTAAACTACTAACAATTTGACTGGAAACCCTGATCCCCAAGTTAACTCACTGTTCACAAGCTGGTTTTATTAAGAACAGATCTGGCTCTGACCAATGGTCACCTGCAAGCCCCTTATTGGCCAGAACACACTATATGAAAGATGATATAAGAGAGTGGTTTCCACACAAGAAAGGGAGAAAGTGGTTGGGACATCGCTCATGCTGGCATGTTAAAATTTCTCTATTTAATTTAATGCACAAAGCTAAATTCCTTAAATCACCAGGGGCTGCTATTGCCATTGATTTCAAAAAGGTGTTTGATTCCTTAAACTGGGACTACCTTTATGAAGTTCTGTCTCACTTTGGTTTCTCTCACACCTTCTGTTCTTGGATCAAATTATTATATACCTCCCCTGTGGCTAAAGTTCTTACTAATTCTACCCCCTATTCTCACTTTCAATTGACAAGAGGAACCAGACAAGGATGCCCTCTGTCACCCTTTCTGTTCATTTTAGCTATGGAACCCCTGACTGCTAGTCTTCGTCAGTCCACAGACATTAAGGGAATCCCTGTTGGCAATTCAAGATATGTTTCTCTTTTCTATGTGGATAACCTTCTAATCTTACTCGAAAACCTAAATGAAGCTAGCTCACCGCTGGTTGACTTACTTAATAAGTTCACTAATGTTTGAGGCCTTGCTTTGAATTATGGGAAATCAGAAACATTACCCCTTAATGACCATTGTAAACCTTCTATGAATCTACCCCTTGGATTCCGTTGGTCCCCACAAGGCATCACATACCTAGGTATCAAAATAACCCAAAACCTGGAAAAAATCTGGGACACTAATTTTAACCCCTTAATTGATAACATCAAGACGATTCTCGACAGGTAGAATCTTCTTAACCTTTCTTTTATGGGGAAAATTGCTGCCATTAAGATGTCCATTTCTCTCAAGATTCTCTACCTTTTCACCAACATTCCCTTGATCGTACCATCTTCTTTCTTTTCTAAAACTGACAAATTAATTGGTAACTTTTTATGGGATGGGAAACCACCAAGATTCAGTCATACCAAACTTCGGGCACAAAAGAAAAAAGGAGGATTTGGACTCCCCTAGTTCAAAGCTTACCTGTGGGCCTTCTGAACTACTCAAACCATTAAGTGGTTTCAGAAACCCTCATCTCACTCCCCATTATGGGTTGCAATGGAATTGGCACTGTGCCCTGGAGGAGTTCTCACTTCCCTCATCTTTAACCCTCTCCCTTCTAAGTTAAAATCTCATCCAACTATATCATCCTCTGTTCCTTACTAGAAATTAATTCACACATTTTTGAAATCTAACCCAACTCCTTGGCTGTATGCCCCACTTTGGGGCAACCCAACACTCACTTTAGGTAATCACCCAATTTTCAGCTGTTTCTGGTGAAATAAAGCTATATTTTTCTTAGGAGACATCCTGGACCAGAATTCACCCACTCTCAAAATGTTCTCAGACTTACAGAGTATCTCGAAGATCTCTAAACAAGACTTTTGGAAGTATTTACAGATTAGGGCTGTTTATAATTCTCTCTCCCGTTATGTGTATAAACATAGTTTCCAAGATCAATATATTTCACACTGGGCTAACTTGTCTGTAAAATGGAATAGCTCCATTTATAAGGATATCATGGACAATTTACCTGACCATTCTATTCCAGACAAAAACAAATGGAGTGTACTACTTAACTATAATATCACAGATGCACAGTGGCGTAATTGCTGGCATCTGTCCCACAATACATTCATACGTGCCCGTAGTTCCTTAATACAAATTAAAATCCTACATTTATGGTACAGAACTCCTGCTGTACTTCATCACGTGGGACTTTTAAATAATAACAATTGTTGACACTGTAACTCGCCTAATGGGGATTTACTTCACATTTTATGGTCTTGTGTTCCCATCAATAAGCTTTGGTGCAAAGTCTATTTATTGGCTACCAGAGTCACTGGACAAAATACTCCTTTAGACCCTAAACTTTTTCTATTAGGTATCTTTATCTCAAGTAACCCTCCCCTCTCACTTGCACATTTTAGATGGCTAAACATACTATTTCTCCTTGTTAAATGCCTGAGTCTCATATATTGGAAATCAAGCTATATCCCAACCCTTTCAGATGTCCTTCAAAACCTTTCCCAGTATACACCCCTAGATTGACTATCTCATGTCATCCATGACCGACTCACTGTATATGATAAATGCTGGCAGGATTATTTTAGGTATATTGAAATCTTTGGCTCCTCTAAACCTTAATTTACAGGTATTCAAGTCTTCACTCTTATACCAACTTTAGATTAGGGTCATCTCTGTTCCTACGCGTAGATATCTCTCTTGTCTCCTTTCTCTTTCTTTTTAATTCTTCACTGTCCTTTCCCCCGTTTTACTATCTCCCTTTCACACATTACATTTCTACTCTTATCCTCCTAATACTGAGCACCGATTGTATTCTCTTATATATCACTTCATGAATTTTACTTAAAATCCAGGTTAAAGTATTTACTACTACTCACTTTATATATGGTGGATCTTTTTGAATTAACAGTTGCCCTGCTTGATTTTAACCCCACCATTATCCACCTGCACATTTGTTTAGGTTTAAGATCTAAGAATAATCATGCAATGAGACCTCCGTATTTCTATAACCCATATATTGTTATGCATAATGTGATGTTCGTTTCTTTATAATGGATGATATCTTCCAAATGCATTGTATGTTTTGTTCCTCTTTATATATTCAAAACATCAGTAAAAAGATAAAGTGAAAAAAAAAAAAAAACATGATACAATCTCTGTATTAGCCAGGGTTGAGCTGGGTAAACCTTTAACACTGCATTTAAAACAGGAGAGTTGTGGCTTTCTACTAATTAGGGATCTTCCCAATGGTCACCTGCAAGCCCCTTATTGGCCAGAACACACTATATGAAAGATGATATAAGAGAGTGGTTTCCACACAAGAAAGGGAGAAAGTGGTTGGGACATCGCTCATGCTGGCATGTTAAAATTTCTCTATTTTTATTTAATGCACAAAGCTAAATTCCTTAAATCACCAGGGGCTGCTATTGCCATTGAGTTCAAAAAGGTGTTTGATTCCTTAAACTGGGACTACCTTTATGAAGTTCTGTCTCACTTTGGTTTCTCTCACACCTTCTGTTCTTGGATCAAATTATTATATACCTCCCCTGTGGCTAAAGTTCTTACTAATTCTACCCCCTATTCTCACTTTCAATTGACAAGAGGAACCAGACAAGGATGCCCTCTGTCACCCTTTCTGTTCATTTTAGCTATGGAACCCCTGACTGCTAGTCTTCGTCAGTCCACAGACATTAAGGGAATCCCTGTTGGCAATTCAAGATATGTTTCTCTTTTCTATGTGGATAACCTTCTAATCTTACTCGAAAACCTAAATGAAGCTAGCTCACCGCTGGTTGACTTACTTAATAAGTTCACTAATGTTTGAGGCCTTGCTTTGAATTATGGGAAATCAGAAACATTACCCCTTAATGACCATTGTAAACCTTCTATGAATCTACCCCTTGGATTCCGTTGGTCCCCACAAGGCATCACATACCTAGGTATCAAAATAACCCAAAACCTGGAAAAAATCTGGGACACTAATTTTAACCCCTTAATTGATAACATCAAGACGATTCTCGACAGGTAGAATCTTCTTAACCTTTCTTTTATGGGGAAAATTGCTGCCATTAAGATGTCCATTTCTCTCAAGATTCTCTACCTTTTCACCAACATTCCCTTGATCTTACCATCTTCTTTCTTTTCTAAAACTGACAAATTAATTGGTAACTTTTTATGGGATGGGAAACCACCAAGATTCAGTCATACCAAACTTCGGGCACAAAAGAAAAAAGGAGGATTTGGACTCCCCTAGTTCAAAGCTTACCTGTGGGCCTTCTGAACTACTCAAACCATTAAGTGGTTTCAGAAACCCTCATCTCACTCCCCATTATGGGTTGCAATGGAATTGGCACTGTGCCCTGGAGGAGTTCTCACTTCCCTCATCTTTAACCCTCTCCCTTCTAAGTTAAAATCTCATCCAACTATATCATCCTCTGTTCCTTACTAGAAATTAATTCACACATTTTTGAAATCTAACCCAACTCCTTGGCTGTATGCCCCACTTTGGGGCAACCCAACACTCACTTTAGGTAATCACCCAATTTTCAGCTGTTCCTGGTGAAATAAAGCTATATTTTTCTTAGGAGACATCCTGGACCAGAATTCACCCACTCTCAAAATGTTCTCAGACTTACAGAGTATCTCAAGATCTCTAAACAAGACTTTTGGAAGTATTTACAGATTAGGCTGTTTATAATTCTCTCCCGTTATGTGTATAAACATAGTTTCCAAGATCAATATATTTCACACTGGGCTAACTTGTCTGTAAAATGGAATAGCTCCATTTATAAGGATATCATGGACAATTTACCTGACCATTCTATTCCAGACAAAACAAATGGAGTGTACTACTTAACTATAATATCACAGATGCACAGTGGTAATTGCTGGCATCTGTCCCTATTCATTCATACGTGCCCGTAGTTCCTTAATACAAATTAAAATCCTACATTTATGGTACAGAACTCCTGCTGTACTTCATCACGTGGACTTTTAATAATAACAATTGTTGGCACTGTAACTCGCCTAATGGGGATTTACTTCACATTTTATGGTCTTGTGTTCCCATCAATAAGCTTTGTGCAAAGTCTATTTATTGGCTACCAGAGTCACTGGACAAAATACTCCTTTAGACCCTAAACTTTTCTATTAGGTATCTTTATCTCAAGTAACCCTTCCCTCTCACTTGCACATTTTAGATGGCTAAACATACTATTTCTCCTTGTTAAATGCCTGAGTCTCATATATTGGAAATCAAGCTATATCCCAACCCTTTCAGATGTCCTTCAAAACCTTTCCCAGTATACACCCCTAGATTGACTATCTCATGTCATCCATGACCGACTCACTGTATATGATAAATGCTGGCAGGATTATTTTAGGTATATTGAAATCTTTGGCTCCTCTAAACCTTAATTTACAGGTATTCAAGTCTTCACTCTTATACCAACTTTAGATTAGGGTCATCTCTGTTCCTACGCGCAGATATCTCTCTTGTCTCCTTCTCTTTCTTTTAATTCTTCACTGTCCTTTCCCCCGTTTTACTATCTCCCTTTCACACATTACATTTCTACTCTTATCCTCCTAATACTGAGCACCGATTGTATTCTCTTATATATCACTTCATGAATTTTACTTAAAATCCAGGTTAAAGTATTTACTACTACTCACTTTATATATGGTGGATCTTTTTGAATTAACAGTTGCCCTGCTTGATTTTAACCCCACCATTATCCACCTGCACATTTGTTTAGGTTTAAGATCTAAGAATAATCATGCAATGAGACCTCCGTATTTCTATAACCCATATATTGTTATGCATAATGTGATGTTCGTTTCTTTATAATGGATGATATCTTCCAAATGCATTGTATGTTTTGTTCCTCTTTATATATTCAAAACATCAGTAAAAAGATAAAGTGAAAAAAAAAAAAAAAACATGATACAATCTCTGTATTAGCCAGGGTTGAGCTGGGTAAACCTTTAACACTGCATTTAAAACAGGAGAGTTGTGGCTTTCTACTAATTAGGGATCTTCCCAATGGTCACCTGCAAGCCCCTTATTGGCCAGAACACACTATATGAAAGATGATATAAGAGAGTGGTTTCCACACAAGAAAGGGAGAAAGTGGTTGGGAAATCGCTCATGCTGGCATGTTAAAATTTAAAGTGTAGATACCTGTACCTGACTGATGATGGCAAAGCCTTGTCAGAAGTAATGAAGCTAATCAGAATTCGGCCAAGTGATGAGACCAAGAATCCCTTTAAAATGTCAGAATGATGAAATGAAGACAAAGTAAGAACACTGAGTTAAATAAATTGCAGCCTTTCAAGCAGCTTTGGAGGGAGCACTGGTACTATAACTATTTGATTCTGATTTTCGCCACAGATCAGGAGCACCCCAGAAAAAAAAAGGAAAAAGTGTATAAAAATTGTTATAACATCTCTTCTTATTAGCTGAAGTTGAGCTTGTTAAACCTTTAACATTGAACTGAAATTATCCCTCATTGCATTGTCGGGGTAACTGACTAGTCATAATTACATTGTTACATAGGCACATAGTAGGTGTTTGCAGAAAAAGACCCCTTAGTCTACTTGGTCTGCCCCTGTACTCTTGTACAATTAGTTCATATTCCCTTACTACAGATCCTATTAGATCAGTGATCTTTCTTTCTCCCTTTCCTGACTCCACCAGTCCCCTATGCCTAGCTCATGCATGTGTGAATGCCACAACAGTGTCTACACCCACCACTTCCTCTGGTAACTTGTTCCAGGGTTCTACTGTGCCACTCTTTCTGTGAAGAAATACTTCCTCACATTGCCTCTGAGTCTCCCCCTTCCAGCCTCATATCATGCCCTCTTGTCTGTGTGCAATATCTTCTCTGTAGAAAGCTACCCTGTACTCTGTTTATCCCCTTGATGTATTTGAATGTCTCTATCATGTCCCCCATTCCCTTCTAACCTCCAGTGAGTACATATCTAACTCCCTGAGCCTCTCCACATAGTTTTTTTGATGCGTGCCCTAGACCATCTTGTTAACCCTTCTCTGCACTCTCTCCACCTATTCAATGTCCTTCCTGAGATGGGCCTCCAAAACTTGACACTGTACTCGAGGTGAGATCTCACCAGCGCTCTATACAGGGGTAATATTACATCTCTCTTTTGACTTGGAATAGCCCTACCTATGCAACCCAGCACCCTTTTTGCCTTTCCCACTGCCCCAACACAATGACTTGCCACCTTGAGATCATCAATTATGATGATCCCCAGATCCTTTTCCAGAATAGATGTTGTGACCTCCTCTCCACTAGTAGGTACAGTATGTTGCCCTTGGGTTCTTGCGCCTCATATGTATAATTCTGAATGTTTTGGCATTGAATCCTAACTGCCATACCCTTGATCATTCTTCTAGTCTTTTCAAGTCCTTACTCATAGTTTCTACCCCCTCTGATGTGTCAACCCTATTGCAGATCTTTGTGTCATCTGCAAACAGGCATACCTTCCCTTCCCTTACCTAAACCAAACAAGAGAAACATTCTGAAGACGGGGGTCGCTACCAGTCCATTTACAGAAGAAAGGGTTCTGAAAGAACTAATAAAATTGAAGGTGGACAAAGCAATGGGGCCCGATGGGATTCACCCAAGAATTCTAAAAGAACTAAGGGTAGAACTAGTGACACCGCTGACTACTCTCTTTAACAAATCATGGGAGGATGGGGTGGTACCCGAGGACTGGAGGAGGACAGATGTGATTCCTCTTCACAAAAGTGGGAGCAGGACAGAGGCAGGAAACTACAGACCAGTTAGTTTGACCTCAGTGGTAGGGAAAATAATGGAATCACTTCTGAAGGAAAGAATTGTTGAGTACCTAGAGGCCAGTGGGACACAGGACCCAAGGCAGCATGGATTCACGACAGGAAGGTCATGTCAGATGAATCTAATAGATTTCTTTGGCTGGGTGACCAAAGTAGTAGACCAGGGAGGGGCTGTGGACATGGCCTACCTGGATTTTAGCAAGGCATTTGATACAGTCCCACACAAAAGATTAATACACAAGATAGCCAGCCTTGGAGTGGGTCCCAGGGTGGTAGCCTGGATAAAAATTGGCTGACAACAGGACATAGGGTAGTAGTAAATGGAGTACACAGTGAGAAAGGAGGGTTACTAGGTGGGACAATTAGGGTTCAGTACTGGGACCGGTCCTTTTAATGCTTTATAAGTGACATTGCAGAGGAACTGGAAGGAAAAAGTATGTCTCTTTGCAGATAACACAAAGATCTGCAATAGGGTTGATACACAAGATGGAGTGGAAAGGATGAGAAGGGACTTGGCAAGGTTGGAGGAATGGTCAAATGTATGGCAGCTCAGATTCAATGCAAAGAAGTGCAAGGTAATGCACATGGGAAACAAAAACCCAGGGGAAGTGTACACAATGGGGGGTGAGATACCGACAACAGTAAAAATAGAAAGGGACCTGGGGGTAATTATATCAGATGACCTAAAGGTGGGCAAGCAATGTGAGAAGGCAGTAAGAAAGGCTGGGGGGATACTGGGATGCATAGGAAGAGGCATCAATAGTAGAAAACAGGAAGTTGTTATCCCTCTGTACAGACAGTTGGTGAGACCCCATCTGGAGTACTGTGTGCAGTTCTGGAGACCCCATCTCTGCAAAGACATAGACAGAGTGGAGGCTGTCCAGAGGAGGGCAACCAAAATGGTGCAGGGTCTGCACCAGAAGACATACGAAGAAAGACTAAAGGAGCTTAATATGTATACCCTTGAGGAAAGGAGGGAGAGAGGGGACATGATAGAAACCTTCAAGTACCTCAAGGGAATTAACGAAGTCCAAGAGGGTAGCATCTTCCAGAAAAAGAGATGTGCAAGAACAAGGGGGCACAATTTGAAGATAGAGGCGATGGCTCAGAGGTAATGTGAGGATGTATTTTTCACTGAGAGGGTTGTGGAAACATGGAACAGCCTCCCTGAGGAGGTCGTGGAGTCAAGAACAGTGGGGGACTTCAAGAATGCATGGGACAGGCATAAGGCAGTCCTAGTGGAGGGTAGGAGGAAGTAAGCTGTTGGTTAACTAGGATCTGCAGCTTATCTGTTAGGTAGGAAAATGGGCAGACTAGGTGGGCCAAGCGGTCATTATCTGCCATCAAATTCTATGTTTCTATGTTTCCCTACCCTTTGCTACATCACAGATTAACACATTGAACAATAAAGGCCCCAGAACTGACCACTGTGGTACCCCACTTGTCACCATCCCCTCTTCTAATTGTAACCCATTTATTACTACCCTCTGGCTCCTGTCACTTAACCAGTTTTGCACCCACCTTACCACTTTTGTCCCCACCCCATGACTGCTCAGTTTGTTTATTAATCTCCTGTGTGGAACAGTGTCAAAGGTCTTTCCAAAGTCTAGGTAGGCCATGTCCACTGCCCTTCCCCCAATCCACTACTCTTGTCACTGAATTGAAGAACTTAATCAGGTTTGTCTGACATAATCTCCCTCCTGTGAACTCATGCTGCCTTGGATCTTGTAACCCATTATCTTCCAGGTACTCTACCATCCTTTCTTTTATCAATTTCACCATAATCTTCCCCACCACTGATGTCAGGCTTACTGGTCCGTAGTTCTCTGCCTCCTGTCTATTCCTACTCTTATGAATTGGCACCACATCTGCCTTCTTCCAGTCCCTCGGCACCACCCCTGTTTGCAATGACTGATTGAACAGAGCTGTCAGGGGAGCAGATAGCTCCCCCCCTCAGTTCTCTTAATATCTGTGGGTGTACCCCATCTGGCCACATTGCCTTATTTATATTTACATTTTTGAGTTCTTTGAGTATCCTCCCTTCTGGAAGGGGGCTTGTGTCTACCCCCCAGCATTTCCTTGTACCTTTACTTGAGGTCCATTTCACACTCCTTCCTGTATGAATACTAAACAAAAGTACTTCTTCAGTATGTCTGCCTTCTTCTGGTCATCATCCACACTAACCCCCCTTTCCCTTTATTCAAACTGTTCCTGCTTTTTTTCTCCTCTCGCTAATGTATCTGTAGAATGTTTTGTCTCCTAGTTTCACTGTCTTAGCTATGTTTTCCTCTGTGCTTTTATTTGCCCTTCTAACTGCCTTTGATGTTTCCTTCAACTTCTTCTGATATTCCTCCCTGTCCTTTTCCTTCTGCATTTTTTTGTAAGTCTCCAAGGACAACCTTTCTGCCCTCACCTTTGCTGCAACTTCTCTGGAGAACCATAATGATCTCCTCCTTCTCCTGTTCATTATATCCTGCCTTATGCACAGTCTAGTTGCTTCCTCTATGACCTTTCTGATTTATATCCACCTTTCTCTTTACCCATGTGCACCAGTGCTCTCCTAACCCCCTCACCCATTTTTGCAAAATCCACCTTCCGGAAATCCATGACTCTTGTTTTAGTGTGGAATGCTGTGGTTTCTGTTCTGACACCAAACCTCACCATGTTATGATCACTCATCCCTAGGTGCCGCCCCCACCACACTGTGACGTTGGTGACACTGTCCCTGTTAGACAGTACCATGTCAAGTATGGCCCTTTCCCATATGAGTTCACTGACTAGTTGCTTTAGAAATGCACCATGTATTGCTTATAGGCCCTCCCTACTTCTATTTGTTGCTGCTAGTGGGATGGTCCAGTCCACATCAGGCATATTAAAATCCCCCAGCAGTATTACTTCCCCCATGCTGGACATCTTCCTGATTTCCTTCATCATTTCCTTACCAACTTTCTCTGTCTGTACAGGTGGTCTGTACAATACCCTTGTCTGAAGTATGGCCTCTCCCTTCATCTCCAGTGCCATCCACAGCATTTCTGCCTCCTCTCTTCCCTTGGTATCTAAGTGGCTTTAGTATTCTCCTTCACATGAAGTCCTATCCCTCCTTCTCTCTTACCTACTCTGTCCCTCATGAACAATGCATACCCTTGTATGGCAACATCCCAGTCCTGGTTTTCACTGAACCAAGTCTCTGTGACTGCCACTATGTCCAGGTCCTCCTCTAGTATGGTGGCTCCTAGATCTACCACCTTCTTGCCTAGACTCCTGGCATTTGTGGTCATGGCTTTCCAGATCTTACTGCCTTCTTCCCTCTTATTGCATTTCATCTCATCCCTCTTTTCTCCTATGTGTCTTTTACCTACTTCCTCATCCTTGTCCTGTACTCCATGCAATTCTTGTGGTTCCACTCCTTCCCCTTCCTTATTATTGTCTCGTTAGCCTTTAGGGGTGGATAACCTTTTCCCCTGTTTCCTAATCTCCCCTGGCTAATTTAAATGCCAGTCAATGTAGCATTTAAACTTTTCATTGAGGAGCCAGTTCCCCTTCTGGATGGATGGAGGCCATTAACCTTGAACAAGTCTCCATTCCTCCAGGTGGGTCCCCAGTCCCCAACAAATCCAAAACCCTCTTTGTTGCACCATTTCTTCAACCATGTGTTGAAGTTCCTGGTGCGGACACTCCTGGTCTCCCCTATGTCCTTGACAGGTAGCACCTCCAAGAAGGTAATGGATTTGGCTACCTGCTTCAGACTCATCCCCAGTCTCCTGAACTCCTCCTGTACTGCCTCTGGCTCAACCTCAGCCAGATAATTTTCCCTGAATGGACCATGATATCCAGCTTTCCCTTCCCTCCTGACCTCCCAGCAATCCCTAGGATCCTCCTTCCATCTCTCCTAGCAGTGGCACCTAGAAGGCACCTTACCTCCCTGTCCTCCTTCCCCTGTTCATAACTGCATTCCCATCACTGTTGAGTCCCCCACCAGGATTCACTTTCTCATCCTCTGGGGTCTCTTGCTTCCCCCATTGAGGTCCCCACCTTGATGGACTGCCACATCTGTCCCTTCCACTATACTGGGAGCCTCAGTTTGACAGTCAACTCCTGCTAGTATGGTAATGAAATTATGTAGTGGTGTGGGTCTTGGGATGTGCCTATGCTTCCCTCTTACCCTCCCTCAGCCCACCATTGTCCATGTGCCCCTTTTTCCTGGCATCCTTTGAGGCAACGGAGTTGGAGTGGGTTGTCTCCGGATGGGGTTGAAGGCCCTTCTGACCCAAGTTACTTCATCTCTGAGTCTGGCTACCTCATCCCTCAGTCCAGAGAGGCATATGCAGATAGGGCAACACCTCAGCTTCCAAACGGTCTGCCTGAATATGGCTGCTCAAAACCACTGCATAGCACCACTCCCCACATTCTAGCCCTAGCTATCCTTCTTATTACCCTTAGATGTACTTTGTCAGGTCATCCAACTAGAACTCCGGATTTGTCCTTGGCATTTCTCCCCTAGTTTTTCTTTTCCCCTCTTCCCTCTTTTGTGTCTTTGATTGCCCTCTACCACCTCTTCCTGTGTCTAGGTAGGAAGTAGATCCCTTTTAGATTAGACTATAAAGCCCTATGAGCCCATGGCAGGTGTTTCCATGCCTCACTGATATGATACAATCAGCCCAGTTTTTGGGTTCTCTCTCCTTTCCTCCTCCTGTGCTCCCTGAAACAAAAACAGACACAAAATAGACCTTGTCTGTTGTGCTGCTCCTTTTTGAATAACTGTAAAAAAGCAGAACAGAGACAAAAATCAGTTAGTGTCTGTTAATGTGGTTTGTTTTATTGACTGCCATTCGAGAGAACGTTACTGGTGCATGTGATGGGTTTTTTTCCCCTCTTGCTGCATGCATTTAATAATACTTTGCACAATGATGTCATACACAAATTAGCATAGCTCTAGAGACTATGAAGACTATCAACTTTGTATTACATCTTTAAGCACTTTAAACTGGGTGAGCTATGCTCAGTGGAAACTGTCACTCATTTCATAGTCGGATATAAATGACTAGGTCATTAAAGGGAAACATCCACATAAAATGGACTCCACTTCAGTGTGAGGCTGGGCCTGATAAGAATATACAGAAAATATACCTTTTTTTACATTCCCCGATTTTATATAGTTGCAATTTATCTGGATGATCCTGCCTCCCTCTGTGCTGCCGGCACTTTACAATTCAGCACTGCAAGCAGCACATCCAAAACCACCCACAGCTGTCCCAAGAATGACATGTCATGTGGGAATCAGCTACTGGTCTGTCCATTACATCTATGTATTCCTGCAGCTTCTAATAGCTCTGGTGTAGAGCGTACATGTCTCAGTGCTATACTGAGACCAGATATAGACTGGTAGTGGCCTGTCAATCCATATCTGGTCTCGGTATAGCACCAAGACATGTACACTCAAACTGGAGCTATTAAAAGCTGCAGGAATACATCGATTTAATGGACAGACCTGAAGCTGATCCCCGCATGACACGTCATTCTCAGGACAGCCACGGGTGGTTGTGGGCATGTCACTCGCAGTGCTGAATTGTAAAATGCTGGCAGCACAGAGGGAGGCAGGATCGGCCAGATAAATTACAACTATATAAAATCAGGGTATGCAAAAAAAAGATGTCTTTCTCTATATTCTAATCGGGCCCTGCCTCACACTGAGATGGAGTCCATTTTGATGTGGACGTTTCCCTTTAATGTGGTGCATTTATGGACACCATACAATAGCTTTATGTGTCTTGAATGCCACACATAATAACATTATATGCAAATTAGCATAATGGTACTGGATATTGTCAACTTAGTGTTACCTCTCTAAAAGTTTTGAAAAAGGGGTTACCATATTAAGTTATGTTTTAATAGCCTTTCACAAAATAAATAGGCATTTTAAGCTTGTGCTAGTTTTAAAATAAAGAGCAATATATTCATTGTTCCTGTAACATTTTTTTAAAAGTTTTCTTAGGTTCCAAATTCTTTTGTTACAGAAGAATAATCTTATGGTGTATGGTGGAATGTTGTACTTGTTCATTTTTTATCTGTGCTGAAAAGCTGTTCAGCACGCATAAAAACAGTTCATAGAATGCTGTTCAGCCCATACAGTATGTGCAGAACAGCATCCTATTAATTCAAAAGGCATCAGGAACGCGCATGCGTTGTACTCACCAAAACCAGCAGGAATCAACCACATAATCCGTCCTGGCATCAGCGGCACCTTGGCTACAAATTCCAAACCAGCAGGATCAACCAGATGAGTAGACAGGATGAACTAGATATTATATTTACTTTTACTGAATCAATAGTCTCTCACTTGGTGAGATTATAGCGCAATTTTGTTTTAAGACCCTCCCTAATAATACTACCAGCCAATTGAAAGATGCACTAGTGACATACACTGGTCTGGTTCCCTAGCAACGACCAGTAAACCTAGCAACCAGTCACTAACACAGACCAAAATGAAGCAGCCAAACTGTATTTTATATACAAAATACAAGCATTTAAAATATATTTTCAGGCACCATACACTATAAAAAATACTGTATGGGCAATCCAATGTAGAACCAGTATGTTCTGCCACCTCGGGGTCTGATTACCTGGGACCTCTCAAGCTTCGTTCTCAAGGACAGAGGGAATTGGACACCTCTGTGGCAGAACACAATGGTTCTGCATGGTTGCCCATCCAGTATTCTCTATATTTACTATGACATCTGTTTTAGGGCTTTCTAAATGGATACCTTCTGTAGGAGTGAATCATATATAGTTTACCTTCTGGTAATGCTTATGAGAAGCTTATCTAGGCTTGAGACAGAGGGCTGGGTGGCAAACTTTACCTTGGTGGAGTTGCGGTAATATCACTGAGGGTAATATCACTATGCTGCCTGGTCATATGAAACAATTTTTATCCTGGAGATGGAGTCGTGCATAGCGCGAAAATAGTTCCCTCTGTCTAATGAAGTTACTCTGTCAGGATAGAAAAGCTATAGGAAAAACAGTACCTCACTCTATGTAAAAAATCATATTAAACCTTCTAAATAATGAACACCATTTTCAATACTTGCTAGTCCACTTATAACAAGTATACCATTCTTTTTCTTTACAGACATGAAACCATAAATAAGAGCTATATTGTTCCTGTAGGCAGTAGCTATGCATGACATAATAAAGGAAGTAGTCAATGTTCATATATGTTAGGGCCTTATTCATGTTCGGGCAGGAAATACATGCCGGAGGCATGTATCCCGCTTGCATAGGTGCACACCTGTGGACAGGTGCACACATGTTGGTATTCACTAGCGGTGGCCACTTGTCCATGGCTCTGCCCCCACGTCATGCAGGACTCCGCAGGGCAGCCGGAGGTGGAGTTGCAGTGGGATGCCTGTCCTGGGTCCCACAGTGGATCCTTACACAGACAGACATGGGTCCGTGTGTAAGAATGTCTACCACAGGCACCCAGACCCGCATGGCATGGATCTGGAATCTGGTATACCCCCGGCCCAGCCCTTGTAACACAGCACCTTCCCAGTGCACTACAGAACCCCCAGCAAGAGGACCCTGCCCCATCTCACAGTCGGCCCCCACCGCCGAACATCCATGCCTGCCCCGATGTGGCCACACACCCGGAATCCCCAGTGCCCTGTCCCGATGGCATACCCCCCATATGCCCCACATGAATGCCCTGCCAGGGACAGACATGAAGGCACACCCCCAACCCCTGACCCCCAATCCTGGCACCACCGTGTCCCCAGTGATAGCAGTGTCACCCCCCCGGCACTGACTGCCAACCTCCTGTCCCCCATATGCACCAGATCAGCTGCCCCAACCCTCAACTGCTGCTTTCTGGGCTGGAGTGGCATGGAGGATCATCTGGTCCCGCCGTGACCGGCAGGATGCGTCCGTCTGGGCACGCAGTGGGTTATGGCAGGGTCCCCACTGCCATAAACTGTGCCCTTCTCCACACCCATGTGGGCTGCACTACGCACAGCTGTGAATAGCCTGTAGTGCTGCCATGCCCCCAGCCCGCCCCAGCACATTGCTCTCCGCGCAGCTGGGGGATTGGATGCGTAACATTTGCGCACTCATTTAGTGACTACCACATGGATACTGCTCTGCAGCAGTCATACATAATGATGACAATGTGCCCAGTTTGCACAGCGTGTTGGCAACATGCCAGGGCTCTTAGATAGCAAGTACAATTATTGTCCATATTAAGAACACAGTCCAGTTTACATTCTCTTTTTTTATAAGTAGAGTTTATTAACCAGAATGAAGAACAAACATTCTTTAAATACAGATATCATAACAGGTACCAACAAGGGGAACCATCCAAGGGAAAACAGTTAAAACTCCACATTGAATGAAAGACAACTAGAAAGAATCATAAAACATTAGGTGCAAATCACAGAGCATAATGGTAAATTCCACTGAAATACAAAATCCCAAGTAGAAAGGCTCAGTCTGGATTATGGCCATTATGAATGTTTAACAAAGAAAAAAAAAGAGAGAAGAGGGAGTAGAGGAGAAAGTCAAGTCTGAAAGGGTAGGCCAACCAAGACACTGACCTGCCACCCTAGAGCAGATGCCCATCTAAGAAATAAAGAGACAGAAAGGCTCATGGTACAAAATCTAGGGAAATTGCCAACTGAAAATTCACACATGGCTTCCACAGGTCTTGACAAAGGGCTTCCCTGGCCACATATCTATAGGAGGTTTTCTCTAGGTTATAGATAAAGTGTCCTCCCTGACAGGTGACTGCTGCCATAACCAATACTTGGTAATTACTTTTTTAGCACAGAGTATAAGAATCAATAACAAATGTGCCTGACCTCTGGAGAAACCTGGAGTACTAGGGAGTACACAAACTAAAACTGGTTGAGGGATCAAAGGTAATGAGACCAAGAGAATCTATTGCAAATCATCAAATACATCCTCTAGAATTGACAAAAGAGTAGGCATCCCCAAAAGACATGGTAATGGTCTGCGGAGGTTTCCCCACACTTATGCCAGCAATGTGCTGACTGGGGTCCTGATATTTAGCTACCCAGTTTACATTCTCATTTAGTTCATATTTTTTGTTAATAGTTTGAAGAATGTACTCTATATCCACTATGTGGTATTTTTTTCCCAATTCCTATAAGTCTCAGGGTGTTAACTTGATGTTTAAAGACAGTGAAATGTCTCACAACTGGGGAGTCCTTAGGACCGATTCTCAAAACCCTTAGAGTGATGCAAGGTGCCTGTGTCAAACATAAATATTGCAAATGGCACCTTGCATCAAAAAATGTGCCCCAAGCAATTCTCAAAAGCATCCTGTGGCAAACACAGGATGCTTGCAGCAAAGTAGGCTTGCGCCAGCCTTGCCCCATAAAATTGGCAGCAGCATGGCACTAGGGGGTATGTGGCAGACACAAGTTGTCACATCCCCTTAATCAGAATGCTAAAACCACCCACTGATTACAGCTGACCATGTACATTTAGACCAGCTAGGGGCTGGTCTAAGTGTACTTAGGTGTCCTCTGGGTGTTATGCCAGTGTGCCACCAGGGTCCTGATCCACCATCTACATGCCACTCTGGTAGTCTAGGGCACCTCCCCAAACAGCCCGGATCCCTGATGCCCTTGAATTAATATTTAAAGTAACCTGGTGGTCTAGTGATCCCTCAACCCCACAAGCCCCAGTTTCCTATAATATTAATGTAAAGTGCCCTGGTGGGATAGTGGACACCCCCAAGCCCTGATCTCCAAAAATATGTATGTATATTGCCCTTGTGGGTTAGTGCCCCCAAACTCAGATACCATAATATTTCTTTATATTGCCCTTGTGGGCTATCATATCCCCCACCAAAGCCCCAATCACCCATAATATCTGTATACATTGCCTTGGTGGGCTAGTGGACCTCCCCAAGGCCTGATCACCCATAATACTAATGTAAAGTTCCCTGGTATGCTAGTGGATGGCCTCGATCCCCCTGTGCCTGACATATCCAACATTCTGGTGGTCTAGTGGACCCCCACCCAGCAGTGCCCTACCACCCAACTCCCCCAACCCGTAAGCCAGCCGGCGACTGACACAGCCCACTGCTCACCACCATAGCCAGCTATCGACTGAGCTATGAATGAGTGCTTACTGTATTTAGTACATGCTTAGTGACTGACAGCTGCTGTCAGTCATGGATCATGTACTATATACAGTACTATACAGTACACGCTCATTCATAGCTCAGTCCGCAGCTGGCCACAGTAGTGTGCGTTGGGCTGTGTCAGTCACAGGCTGGGTTAAGGGTTGGGGGAGAGGGGTAGGGCACTGTGGGGTAGGAGGTCCACTAGACTGCCAGGATGTTGGATATATCATGTGCCAATAGATTGGGGTGATCCGCTTGCCCACAAGGGAACTTTAGATTAGTATTATGGGCAATCAGGGCTGGGGGGGGTATGCTAGCCCAAAAGGGCAATATAAAGAACTATTATGCGAGATCGGGGCCAGTGGGTGTCCACTACCCCACAAGGCCAATATAAAGAAATATTATAGGAGATCATGGCTTTGGGAGGGTTCGCTAGCCCACAACAACAATATAAAGAAATATTATGGGAGCTTGGGGCTTTGGGGAGGGGGTTCTGCTAGTCCACAAGGACAATAAATATTATGGGATGTTGGAGAGTGGGGAGTCCTCTAGCCCACCAGGGAGTTTCTTTTACATTTTTATCTGGGATCGGGGCTGGGGGG
The DNA here is from genome assembly GCA_016271365.2 of Neoceratodus forsteri. Taxonomy (NCBI): domain Eukaryota; kingdom Metazoa; phylum Chordata; order Ceratodontiformes; family Ceratodontidae; genus Neoceratodus; species Neoceratodus forsteri. The sequence goes on along the minus strand of CM057454.1, from coordinate 371,318,054 downwards.
GGCGATGGCCACCAGGGACTGCTATCCATGGTGCTATTGCTGAATGGCTGCCCTGCGGTTGCAGCACACCTTCACTATGCACCATCTGTTTGGTGCCAAGGCTGCTGCAAGCTGTGGGACTTAACTGTTGAGACCCTACCTGATAGAGAATTGGGTGCAGAGTCCCTGGCATATTGGCAACTGGCACAAGCCACGTTTGCCATGGTTTGTGCCACTGTTTGATAATTGGCCCCCCTTATCTTCCCTCCTAAGTCACTATTGTGTTCTAATACGCATTATGTCAATGACCTTGAGGGTTTTCCTACATAATAAAGTAAGCAAAGACAAATGATACAATAATCAACATGGTCTGGGTGTAATGAAGGCTCTAATGGTGAATGTTTTTTATTTGCATGTATGTTTTTCGTATTTAATCCTTGATCAATTTGCATACTGTACACAATTTCCTCAGGGAAATAATCTGGTTGGAGCAATATTCAGCCAAGTTGTTGGCTTTGGTTCTGGTTGCCAGTGTTGTGTATGTGTACCAATCTTTTTTTTATTGTCAGTGTTTTGTTTTTTTGTTATTAGCTACAATCCACTGTTTTTGTTGCAATACTTGTTGCCCTGTTGGCATTGATTGTTGGATTTTCCAGTTTTTTTTTTAATTATTCTAATAAGGAACAGGAGATGGAAGGCTTGTGCTCATATTGCTCCAGCAAAAATTGTATTTTTAATTGGTCCAAAGTTGTCTGAAAAAGTTATTGACATAGTAATTCTGGGGTAATTTTGTTGTTTGGTTGAAGATTTTAAAAATATGTCCTCTGGTACCTGATCTACTTTCATTTGTGCTCTTGTAGTAATATTCTTATTGTATCCTCTTTCTACTACTCTATTTTATTTCACACTTTATTCAATTTCCAGAAAAGCATACAGTTTTATACCAATCAGGGAACATCAATAAATAACAGTGCCATCTAGTAGTACAACTGATGCCAAGACTATTGAGTGCATCCCCTGATATGCTAAACATTCAAGGGGGATGTAAGAATACACTACAGAAGAAACTGATTATTCACAGTAAATGCTACGGAATAAGAACCCAGGACAGCATGGCATAGAAGAAATGCAATAACCCTATAATGTCCATAAATGTCCTGCCTCCAAATGAGACTTAAGTGTTATGCATATACTAAGAATGAGTCCACAAAGGAAGGAGGTCCATAGGTTACTGCAAAATACATAAGTTCAGAAAAAAGGAGTTCCACGGGTTACTTCTTGACATAACTTTTAAATTCCTCTATACATCCTTATTCTGAAGATTATAGTTGGTTTTACCTCTGAGCAGGCAATAACAACCAGAACAGGACGTTAAATAAAACATTTCCACATTGCATATACCTTTAAATTATATTACAGCTCTATCTTAATTGTCGAAGCTTAGATTTATTACATCACTGTCTACATTACTCTTCCTGTCTTCCATTAAGTAGCATCTATTTTAAATTAAGTTTGGGTAACAAAGCATGAACTTGAACAAAGAATAACTTCAAACAACAACTGTTTTTACTAGCCGAGAGTAAATGAGTACTCACTGAACACATAGCTGTGCTACTTCGTCTCTGCCCTAAAGAAATCCACACACCCTGTGTTAAGATACCAAACTGTTTATTTGAGTAAAATCCAATAGTGAAGATGCAACAGGCAGCCTGCCTCCATGATCAGTCAAACATTTTTGCATGATACTAGTGCTTGCTCAAGGTCTTGACAAAGCGTTAGTATCATGTGAAGTGGTGACGATGACTGAGAATGCTACTTCCGCTGATGCAGACTGAGGGCTGAAGTGGTGAGAGCAGTTGCTGTCTACTTGCTTTTCTTGTGCAATGACTTTGATCTGATAGCAACAGTGAGAGAGCGGCTTGCTCTTGTGAGAGCACAGCTCGAGACTGCACTTTAAACTAATAGTTGGACTTTTCAAAAACTGTTGCTGTTACAGAGAGTTTTGCACAGCAGACTAAGCATATTTTTCATTCTCCTATATTATAAATGTATTTATTATTTTTATGAGTATATGGGGGCTGGAGTGTGTTAGGGTATGTATGGAATGATTTGAGTGGCTGGAGTTGAGTGGCTGTAGTGTGTGTGGATTTGTAAGGGTTTTGAGGGTGGTAGATTTTGAGAACTGGGGTTGGGAAATAAGTGGGAGTTGGGTGAGCTGTAGGGATGTACAAAAAAAAATTTCCACCTGCAAAATTTCGGCAAAAGTGCGAATTTCGCTTCCGCGAAAGTTTGGAAATCATTTTTGGAACGTTCGTAGAAATTCCACCTTAAAACCGCAGAAAAAATATATACAACTGTGGATTAATTTATTAAACTGCAGAAAAAAATCCGCAGAAAGGATCACTGCCTGTGGTCAGTTCTCAGACTTTTTTTAACTGCAGTTTAATTCATTAATCCACCCCCCCAACTGATCATGGGTTCCAGTAAAAACCCTCAATCCCTTCCATGGACCCTCCAGGTTTATAGTGCCCCCCCCCACCCACTGATCATGGCTCCCAAAACATATTGTTTCCCTGATGTCTAGTAGACCTCCCTCCCTATCCTGGATTCCTTAATCCACAAATAAACATCCAGAAATCCACCAACTCTTCCTGCTCTATTCCCAGTATTCCCTGGTGTCTACTGGACCTCCCCATCCCTGATCCCTTATAAAAAAAAATAATTCCAATTCCCTGGTGTCTATTGGACCCCCCAACCACCACCCTGACAGTTCATCTGCCACCACCCCACTCCCCTCCACACCTTCCCCTGAGCGGGCCACCAGCGCAGCACTCCTCTCTCCTCCACTACCAGTGTCCCGCTGAATTATCAGTGAATGACTGCATGATTGTACAAGCAGACATTCATACACTGACAGTTCTTTAAACTGTGGATAGAATAAATTCTGCAGTTTATATGAATTTTTCCGCAGTTCACATGAAAAACTCCGCAGAACTTGGTGAAAATCCACAGAAAATCCCAGTTTCGCAATGGCGAAAGTTCCACGATTTCCGTGAAATTTCAGAAGTTTTGCAGAAGTTCCATGAAAGCGGAATTTGCAGCTTTCACCCACCCCTAGTGAGCTGTATTTAGTTTAGTTTACTCAAGCTGGAATGTGTTACCTACAGCAGACCACAAGGGTTTGCTGCTGCCTGTCCCTGCCCTGGGATCTACTCCTTTCCATGTCAAAGTGAAACATTTCAGTAATGCAGGGAAGTGGGGGTCAGAAGGAGGTGTGGAGGTGGAGTGGGTGACTTGGGGAGGGCTGATGAGGAGGGTGCTATTAGGGTTGTGAGGACCAGGAAACATGCTGAAGCAAGATAGGGGCATGAGGGAGGCCACACATGTTCAGTCCCCATGCCCAGGGATCCCACTGGACCAAATGGGCAGGTAACTGATGAGCCAGCTACCACCATTCATCCACTTTGAGCAGTGCTGTACAATGCTAGATCAATGAATAAGAAGTTCAATTATGATGGATCTCATTTCCCTGTCAATCTGGCTTGCTTTATGGAGATCTTTCTGGATGATGATGCCTCCTTGGTCCTGGAGTTGTCATTCCCGAATGGGTTTTCCGTAGTGTACTGCCTGAGGAAAGACCATGGGGGGGGGGGCATCTGTTCTGAGTCTGGTGGTGCACCCAATGGAAGGAACCTCATTTGACTGCATGGTTGTGCATAGGGGTCCAGGGGCAGGTTGCTGAATCCACCTGGTGTACTGACCTCTGGGGCACAAGGGGAAATTTCTGCATAAAATTGAAGACTTCCTCACCAACAGAGTGTTGGAGTCGCTAAGATTGCTTATTATTGCTTCCCTTTATGCTTGGATTGATGACAAACTAGCATTTTGGTCAAAATTGTCTCCAGGGTATGGAATCCCTGGGTCTTCCTCAAGTGATTACTTCTGCAACCCATCAACATGGCCATGCCTTGGACCTGGTATTTTCTCTGGGGCCCATGATTAGAAACCTTGAGATTGATCCAGTCAGTTGGTTGATCACTGCACCACCTGTTTCACTTTCAGGGCCCCACCCCTTGTGGTTCACTCTCAGTGGAGGTTGTCCATGGAGGCAGTATAGTGCTGTGGTTTAGGGCACTAAACTGCAAATCTGGAGACCTGGGTTTGAATCCCATAGCCCCCACTTGTATACTGTGTGACTAAGCAAGTCACCTTACTTCCTTGTGCTCCCAGCTCACACCTGGAAACAAGCTTCAGCTTAGCGTGCCTTTCCTGGTTAAACAGCTTCCCTTTCCCCCTTTCCCCTTTGTAAGAGCTTCAGCCAGAGGGACTCCTGGTGGTTCTGGACACCTTGGATATGTTGGCAGCATGCACTGATGGACTGGAGGAAGATGTGGCAGCCTGTAATAGGGCTGTCATGGTGGCTTTTGATCTCATAGCAGCTGTTTATGTATGCTCACTGGTTTCTCACCTTGGCTTGTTATTGTCTGATGGCAAGCTGAGGGAGCTGAAAACAAAGGAGCAGAGGTTGTAGTATTGTTGGAGGAGATCCAGGTACCAACAGGACAGGCAAGTTTTGATGTCTCACAACAGTGAGTATCAAAGGGCAATCACTCAGAAACAGATTTTCTGTCTAGGAAGATTGTTGCTGGGAGGACCTGACCTACTCAGCTTTTCTGGACTGTGTACAGGCTTCTTCATCTGGCCTGTCTGAAGCCCGTGAGAGTATTTACACCCACAAAATGCAAGGAATTTGTTTGGTTCTTATTGGACAGGGTGTTCTTTGTTAGGGATGGGATCCCTCCAAGTTGGCTGTCACCGCCCATTGAGTTTGAGCATGTGAATCTAAAACACATTCAGTGATCCTGGGGGGAGTTTCTTCCAGAGACGATGGAAGAGGTGAGTGGGGTGATTTCTGAGCTGTGGCAAACATTTTGTATTCTGGTCCAAGGCCCGGCATGCCTACTTGTGAGCTGGGTAGGGCAACTGCAGCTGGTATTCGCTGAGATTGTCTGGTGTTCCTTGTCAGAGAGAATGTTCCTAGTGTCGTTGGAAAGTGCATTGGTGAAACCACTTCTGAAGAAGCTATATTTGCACCTGGACGTCTTGACAAATTTCCAACCTGTCTTTCAACTGCCCTTTTTGGGCAATATTTTTGAGAAAGTGGTTGCACTACAGCTCAAGGCACACCTCACTGCCTTTGACATCTAACAACCTGTCCAGTCTGTGTTTAGATCTAAGCATAGCACCAACACTGCACTAATTAGAGTGCAGAGTGTCCTGATCAGGGTGAGAGATAGTGCAGAACAGTCAGTTCTTGTTCGTGATCTCTCTTCAGCGTTTGACACCATGGACCATGGGTTGCAATTGGATCAGCTCAAGGTGTATGTGGGACTTGTGGAAGTATAGTGGGATACAAGACTCTGACACCAACGTAGATGGAATGTACTGCAACAGTTTTATTCGGAAAAAAAAAATAAATGAAAGCGAACTGTTCGATTACAAAAAAAAAATAAAACAAGGAGGAATACTTCTTCCAAGGAACAAATGCAGAATTCCAATAGGTAAGCAAGCAATCAACTTCCCTTAGAACAGATTAAAGAACTGGGGATAGCACCTTGCTGAACCCCTGAACTAGACTAACTTTTGAACAGCTCTTTGCTTACTTATATAGTACCAAGTGGACATGTGGTCCAGAAAACCCCTCCCCTTCTTATATAACAGGTACCAAAAAGCTTATAATGCAAATAAATATTATTTTAGATATTTCCAGAAGCTGATAAATGAAGTCTTAAATGTATAGAAGGGCTGGAGTGTAAAAATAACAAGTTTAAACTTATTTGTACCACATACATGGGCTGTTCCTATGCTCTCTGGGCTCCTCCCACATAGTTTCTGTATAAATGTTAGGAAGGTTGGGCCGGCTGGCACTTAAACAAACAGAGACTAAGCTGGAATAGAGACCTGAGCACATAAGGTCACAGAACTGAGTATGAGGAACCAATAATTTATCAAATATTGTGCTTCAGGTAACAAACTTAAACCTACTCTATTGTGTTTCAGGTAACAATACAGTTCAGACCAAACAATATTATTTCAGCATTTGTTTAGAAATTACTCTTTTATAGCAGCAAACATTACTAAACCAGGGTTAACTGGTCTGTAGGCTAGAGCTGTGTGTTTTCTGAGTGTAACCCAGGACAACTACAAATTTTAGAAGGCTAGTAGGGCTTTGTGCTTAAACATTCATTTAGTATGCAGGCTGAGTCTCTAGGCTAGCATTTAAATTCATTTATACCAGCTCCTTAGCTCCTTTAAAAGTGCCTGTACTGAAATATAAGCTTCCTCTGACATGCTTAGCATCTCAAAATGCTTTTAGGCTCTTACTAGGACTGGGGCTGCTTGTATTACCATGTGGGGGCTTTTCTAGTAAAAGAACCATGTAAATATGATTTTACAGCACTGAAACCAACTTCCCCACATGAGTCAGGCTACAAGAAAGGGGAAAAACGATCATTCAGAATGCCGACTCGCTACCGTGATGTGTGCACATTCGTGAAGGCAATGTGCGCACGATCGCCGTAGGCGAAAAAGCATCGACAGTATGACATAATTAGGATCGGGACTGCCTCTGGTGATGAAATTAGCAAGAAACAAGGAAAGGGATAGCAAGAACATTAGGTAGGTGGCCTTCCTACCTAATGGGGAACCAGAAAGGGGGTACAGAAAAAAGAAGGGAAGCACAGATACAGGCACAGTGAAAGAATAGGGTGCTGTTGCAACAGTCTTGGTACAAAAGGGGGGGTCTCCAGAGGACAGTAACTCAGACCCTGCCACAGAACTCACTGCAATTCACCTTCTGGTTTGAATCCTTTCTCAGTGGCATACTGTCTCAGTAACAGGACCCAGAGGGTAGTGTTGGAAAGGTTTATCTTGATCCCAAAGGTTCTGTCCTGTGGCATACCCCAGGGCTCGGTTCTTTCTCCCATGCAGTTTGCATTGTAGATGCTACCCCTGGCTAAGATCATTAGAGTAGTATGAGCTACGCAGATGATACCCATTCTACATGTTTTGCACCTATGACACCAGGTTTGGCTAATGTGTTTAATATGTGTTTAATAGGTGCCTGGCTGAGATCCAAGTCTGGATGTCATCAAACTAGCTGAGACTTAACCAGGAGAAACTGGAAGTACTGGTGGCTGAGCTGGGGCATGGGGGGGGGGTGACAGCTACCGAGAAGGAGACAGGGTTTTTGCTCAGTTCCTCTGTGGGGTCTTGGCTGTCACAAAGGTGAAAAATCTGAGAGTTATTCTGGATGACGAGCTGACATTTAAGGCTCAGTCATTGGCAGTAGTCCTGGATGGCTTTTATCATCTGTGGAACATCGGCCGGATTAACCCTATTAATGGCAATGGAATAATGATAAATGTTAGGTATTTTCCTGTAATTGGGTCATTAAGATTTGAGCAAGTATTCCATGTATTGTTTTGAGTCAAAACCTCAACAAACTATATATTTTTGAATTCCTAAGTTGTTATTCTTTTAATTTGGCCATATGTTGATAGTATGGAAACAATGTAATTGTCACATGATCAAATCCAAGATGGCCATCATGATACCCTCTAATACTACAAGCTCACCGACCATGACCCCCAGCGAATACTTGGGTGTAACATCTAAATTTCAAAATACAGGTTTAGTGGCAAAATAGGTGTTTTATAAAAAAAATATGCAAGTATGACAATAAATTATGCCTTTCCATGGATAGTTGCTTTGAATTCAGATATGTGTGTTGGGCCCAATTCAGGCATGTGGAGAACCGTCTATATCACTGTGTTCTGTATGTCACTAAATCCATGAAGTAATGGTAAGAAATAGACAGAAATACTTGTCAGGGTGCTTGAGGAGTAAAACAAGACGTAGAATGGGCCAATGACTTGATGCCTCAAGTCACATGACCCAAAACAAGATGGCAGCCACATTCTTGTCATTTACAGTAACAAAACACACCTTTTGCTTATTTACATGGATAAATACATGGAAAATATTGAATAGGTATGATGTTCAGCTATTTGTAAAGACACAGGTGCCTGGATATACTTTCTGATCCAGAATGCTACACTGCACCCCCAGTTTATCTCAAACAGGGTACCATACCTCACTACCAGGGCTGTGACCAGGTCAAGGCCTGGGTGTGCCACCTATGGCACTATGTGCTATATGCTACTAAATCAATGAAGTAATGGCAGAAAATAAGCAGAAATACTTGTCAGGGTAGTTGAGGAGTAGAACAAGACATAGAATGGGCCAATGACTTGATGCCTAGGGTCACATGACCCAAAACAAGATAGTGTCCACATTCTTGTCATTTACAGTAACAAAACACACCTTTTGCTTTACATGGAAAAATACATGTGAAATATTGAATAGGTGTGATGTTCAGCTATTTGTTATAGATACAGGTGCCTGGATATAATTACTGACCTAGAATATTACACTGCACCCCCATTTTATCTCAACTAGGATAACATACCTCACTACCAGGGCTGTGACCAGTTCAGGCCTGGGGTGTACCACCTATGGCACTATGTGCTATATGTCACTAAATCAATGAAGTAATGGCAGGAAATAGGCAGAAATGCTTGTCAGGGTAGCTGAGGAGTAAAATCAATCAATCAATCAATCAATCAATCAATCAAATCTTTATTTATCCAGGCAAACGTCGTTGAGCACAGCTCATTTGCAAGATGGACCTGGTAAGGTCAAGGTTCAATTTACATAGATACATAAAAAATATTCAATATACACACACTCTAGGATACTACATAGAATATTCAGTATACACACAGTCTAAGGATACATTCTAATCAGACTATACATTAAATTCAGGTGTAGGTATACGGGTGAGGGAAGGGGAGCGGGAAGTGGTGTGCCTGGCTGGTGGGGAGGAGGAAGATGGTGGGGCCTATACTGTGGAACGGATAAACTGTGGGCCTTATGAAGAGGGCAGGAGGGCGGCACTGGGGGTTTGTATAACAGGGGTATAGGGCTGTGATATATGACAAGGATTAAGGGGAGGCAGATGGAAAGGAGGGTGCATGGAATGAGGGGTGGTGACTCTTAGTAAACGTGGATACCTTCCATGAGTTGGCTATCTGGGGAGGGAGATGGATAAGATTAGGAATACTCTACTGTTTGTGGAAACAATTACATTTTTCTTTGATAAGCCTCGAATACAGATATTTAAAGGATGTAAATGAGATGTATCTGTTCACTTTCAGGGTCTTCTGCATCATATTCCATAAGGCAGATAAGACATAGCTGATAGCAGATCTACCATATCGAGAATTGAATTTGGGCACTTTAAGCATGATGAAGTTTAGACTTCTTAGGGCATATTTACTTGATGTGATTTGTGTGAAGCAGTCTGAGACGTAATTTGGTAGCATCTTTGATATCACTCTATAAGTCCATAGTGTGGCATTCCTGTCTCTTCTGAATTGGAGCAAGGTCCATACAACTGCAGCATAAAGCGAGCAGTGGTGAGTGCTGAGAGGAAGATCTGTAATAAACCTCAAGGCTCTATGGTAAAGTGTTTGCTCAGATATGAGTTGGGGCAATGACGATATAGGAAAACTGCATAATCTAATACTGATAGAAATGTGGCCTGGACCAGCTTCTTTTTAGAATCATTTGTGAGAAAGTGCTTTATTCTGTAATAGAGCCCAAGCCTCTGATGGAGTTTTTTTAGCAGATCTTCCAGATGACCCAAGTAGTCAAGTCTGCTGTCTATCCAGACCCCCAGATATTTGAATTTTGTAACATATTCAAGATTTTCACCAAGGACAGTGGATATGTGGGGGAGATTGTTTGGGAAGGAGTGTCCGGCTTGTGTTTGGGGGGAGAAAAACATTGCCTTTGTTTTTTTTGCATTTAGCAGGAGTTTTTTTCCAGCAGTTGGTGTTGTAACAGGTTGAATTCTGCTTGTAGCTCTATGCATGCTGTTACAGGAGAGGGGTGACTGGCATACAATACTGTATCATCTGCAAACAGGTGTACAGTGGCTTTGGTGAGGTTATTGTCGATGCTATTGATATAGATGGCAAATAGGATTGGGCCGAGGATGGATCCTTGGGGAACTCCTCTTTGGAGAGGTCTGAGTGGTAATAAGTCTACTTCAGCCTTCACCTGCTGGGTCCTTCCCGTGAGATAGTTATTAAACCATCTAATGGAGGCTGAGTCGAGTCCTATGGATTTCAGGGAGGAGAGGAGCAGTTCGTGGTCAACAGTATCGAATGCCTTACTCAGGTCAAAAAATACAGCACAGACACAATTTTTTTGTCCAGTTCGAGTTGCCAGTCTTTGGTTACTTTAGCCAGGGCTATGATGGTGCTGTGGTTGGTTCTAAACCCAGATTGTGCTGGATTTAAAAGATTAGCCTCTTCAAGATATCCTCTTAGTTGGGTGCTTCGATTTTTCTAGCAGCTTGGATAGCACAGGGAGGATAGAGATTGGCCTGTAGTTGTTGAGGTCCATGGGTCCCCTGCTTCAGTAGCGGATAACTTGGGCTGTTTTCCAGATTGACGGAATAGATTCTAGTTGTAGTGAGAGGTTAAATAGGTGTGTTATTGGCACTGCTAATACTTGTGTATGGCAATTTTTAAAAAATAGGATCAAGGGAGTCTGCACCTGCACTTTTTTGTGTCCAGCTGTGATATTAATTCTTCCACCTGCTTCAGGTGGCTGGTATGAAGGAGAAGGTGGACTCCGTTACCCGTGCTTCAGTGTTCTTGATACCTAACTGGGAACGCATTTGGTTAGCCGGAGAGGTGTCGAATGCTAGACCAGTGGTTGTAAAGTCATTGTTGAATGATTCTAGGACTTCCAGTCTATCAGAGATGGTTCCCTTGCCATTGTGTATTTTGGCTGGGATTGTATTACTTGGGTCATATCCTGTTATGTCTTTTATGGTGTTCCAGAACTTGGCAGGGTTGTGGCAGGAGGAGTCTAGTTCAGACATATAATAAGCAGCCTTAGCATCTCGTACTTTCCTGGTACAGATATTCCTGGCTTTTTTGAACAGCTCCCAATCAGTTGATATCTTAGTTTTTCATGCCTTTTCCATAACTTGTCTCTGTCAAGGAGGGTGGCTTTAAGGTCGGGAGTGAACCAATGATAGGTTTTATTTTTGATGCGTACTTTAGAAATTGGAGCATGGATATTAAGGGCACCTGTAATAATGTCATTTAGCACCTCGTATGCTATCTCCACTGTGTTTGCTAAGTAAAATTCTTGCCATCATATGGAGTGGTTTATCTCTTCCAGATATGCCTCAATGTTGAATTTTTGCTTTGATCTCCTCATTGTGAACTTGGTTGGGGATGACAGCTTGCATGCTGATCTTATTCCGGCAATAAGGCAGTGTTCACTGATGTCATTGAACAGTGCTCCAACATGCGAGAAAAGGTGAGGTTTATTCACTAATATAACATATAATAGTGTGCTGTTGCTTGTATTATTTTTGTTGATTCTGGTGGGTTCATTTATGAGCTGTGTAAACCCATGTGTATCGCAGAATGATATTAAGGGTGCAGCTGCCTTTGAGAGCCAGTTTAGGTTTAGGTCTCCTATGATTATAGTTTCTTCTGTTCCCTTTTTGATTAGGTCACCCAGGTGGGATAATTGCTTGAGGTCAGCTGAGGGGGGCCTATAGCAGCCGATTAGCTGCAGCGATGTGGTGTGGGAGAGGGCCACTTTAAGGGATAGGCATTCAAATTCCTTTACCATGGATAATGAGTCGAGGCAGGTTACAGATAGGCTGTCCTTCACATATATCGCTATGCCCCCACCCCTAGTTTGGCAGTCAGCTCTGAATACTTGATAATTAGGTAAGTTTATGTCTTTGTCGGCTGTGACAGGCCTGAGCCATGTCTCAGACACTACTAGTATATCTGGTAGGGTATGGTTAACCCAGGCTTGGATCACTGTGATCTTCTTTAACAGACTGCATACATTAATATGGAGAAAGCTTAGCCCTTTGATCTTGACTAAATCTGTTGGTGCAGTGATGACCTCTGGGGGTCCTGGGTTAAGTTCTACATTTCCTGAACATATTAATAATAGTATCAATAGTTTCATAGTTGCCGCAAGAGATAGGTTAAAGATTCTTGCCGTTGCCCATTTTTTTTTATTCTGATACCACTTTGTTTGCCATCTGGATATGGAGCTTTGGCCTCTTGTTAGAGCGCTGATTAGTAGTCTTGCAGACAGGCACATTGAATAATTTTCTGTACAGAGTTGAAGCAAGGTCCCATAAGATAGTAAATCCGCCTGACTCCCTCCATGGCAAATGCTTCATGGGTTATGTTGTAGCATTGGGAGGTCATATATACATACCCAGTCCCTTGTGACTGTTGCAGTAATGCAGTAAGTCGAGTAAAGTAATACATCTCCCTGTGTGGCATTCTCTGAGAGATATCCTTTTTCACTGCGGTCAGGATACAGTAATAGAGCTAACAGAATCCAGAGAAATCCCCCCATTATGAAAAGTATAACTGGTATGCCGAAGGTACTATAGCAAATGTCTTTCGTGGTGCCCTCAGTAGATTGCTAATATAAATGACTTATTCAGCTACTGTCGGTGAGTAGAGTTTAAAAAGGGAATATAAATTAGAGGGAGAGGGATAGAAAAACACAATAGGGGGTGCCTAGCGTATGTATTTCTCACTGTGATGTTTAAGGGCAAACAATGGTCAAGCTTCGGCTCAACAGTGTAGGCAGCATGAGCAAGCAGAAAGTGAGTCTGCTGATTTGGTAGCTAACAAGGGGATATAGAGCAGGCTACAGGGCAGCGAGACGCAGGGGGCGTGATTTATGTTTTGGCAGGAAGGTATCTATATAAGAAAGGCTACAGAAGGGGGAAGGGGGTGGGCATAAAATTGCGGTTTTGCAGTACTTTTCCCTGGCGGTACCTCTGGTCTGGCAGTTCGAGCATCAGCTTGGGCTGCCGACCACCATTGGCAGACTGGCTCCGCGCTCGACTGTGGGCACTAGCGAGGTCCTCTTCGAGGAAAAGACAGAGCACAGCAGGTTAAAAGCTTTGTAAATGGCAAGCGCCAGCAGTGCAGCAGGGGTCGAAAATTAGCACTTTAAAGGCAATGATAGTGATATTGAGAATGATGATGCAGGCCATATTGCCCACGATTGAGTACAGTGATTTGTGTAGAAAGACCAAGAATCCCTCTAGTGGCAGGTCTGTATAACCTGCTAATGGAAAACTAGCCACTTAAAAAAAAAAAAACTTCTATTACACAGTTGAAATGTCGAAAATCTATTTGTAAAAAGTACCAGATGGCTGAAGCAGGGGAAAAGTCCTGGCCAATCAGAGCGGGTTTGCTGGAAGCACCCGTGTTCCAATTGGCTGCGCTGTCCCGTACCTTCCAAGGAGCTGCAGGCGGGCGTCCTGGTCTCGGTCGGTGGCTGGCTGGGTGCCGGCCGACGGTGGGGGAGCTGAAGCAGCCCTGTTCAAGGGCAGGCAGCTGGAGAGAAGAAAAAAGAGCAGGTCTTAAATAGCATAGAGGTTAGGATGGGTTAGATCTGAGCAGTTTAGTAAGACAAAAGGTAGTTAGACTTTTCGGCATCAAGGCAGAGTGCTTGGATGGGGGGGCTAGCACTGAGACAGAAGAGGTGTAAGCACTTTAAAACACTAGTAGAAATTACAATCCAGCTAATACAGTTGAAAAACTTCTATTACACAGTTGAAATGTGCTTAGTTCTATAGAAAATCTATTTGTAAAAAGTGCCAGATGGCTGAAGCAGGGGAAAAGTCCTGGCCAATCAGAGTGGGTTTGCTGGAAGCACCTGTGTTCCAATTGGCTGCGCTGTCCCGTACCTTCCAAGGAGCTGCAGGTGGGCGTCCTGGTCTCGGTTGGTGGCTGGTTGGGTGCCACAGAATGGGAAAATTACTTGATGCCTCAGGCCACATGACCCAAAACAAGATGGCGGCCACTTTATAGTCATTTACAGTGACAGAACACACAGTTTGCTTATTTACATGGATAAATACAAGTGAAATGTGGAATAGGTGTGATGTTTAGCTGTTTGTTATAGATACAGGTGCCTGGATATAATTTCTGATCTGGAATATTACACTGCACCCCCACTTTGTCTCAACTAGGGTACCATACCTCACTACTAGGGCTGTGGCCAGTTCAGGCCTGGGGTGTACCACCTATGGCACTATGTGATATATATCACTAAATCAATGACGTAATGGCAGGAAATAGGCAAAAATGCTTGTCAGGGAAGTTGAGGAGCAGAACAAGACATAGAATGGGCCAATGACTTAATGCCAAGGGTCACATGACCCAAAACAAGATGGCCACCACATTCTTGTCAGTTAAAGAAACAAAACACACCTTTTGCTTATTTACATTGATAAATACATGTGAAATATTGAATAGGTGTGATGTTCAGCTATTTGCAAAGATACAGGTGCAGGATATTCATTTCTGATCCGGTATGTTACACTGCACCCCCAGTTTATCTCAAACAGGGTACTGTACTTCACTACCAGGGTTGTGACCAATTCAGGCCTGGGGTGTACCATCTATGGCACTATGTGCTTAATTTCACTAAATCAATGAAGTAATGGCAGGAAATAGGCAGAAATACTTGCCAGGGTAGTTCAGGAGTAAAATAAGCCACAGAAAGAGCAACTGATTTGATGCCTCAGGTCACATGACCCAAAACAAAATGGCAGCCACTTTATAGTCATTTACAGTAACAAAACACACCTTTTGCTTATTTACATGGATAAATACAAGTGAAATGTTGAATAGGTGTGTTATTCAGCTATTTGTTATAGATACAGGTGCCTGAATATAATTACTGATCTGGAATATTACACTGCACCCCCATTTTATCTGAAACAGGGTACCATTCCTCACTACCAGGGCTGTGACCAATTCAGGCCTGGGGTGTACCACCAATGGCACTATGTGCTATATGTCACTAAATCAATGCAGTAATGGCAGTAGATAGGCAGAAATACTTGTCAGGGTAGTCGAGGAGTAAAATAAGCCACAGAATGGGCAAATGACTTGATGCCTCAGGTCACATGACACAAAACTAGATGGCAAACACATTATAGTCATTTACAGTAACAAAACACACCATTTGCTTATTTACATGTATGAATAGATGTGAAATGTTGAATAGGTGTGATGTTCAGCTGTTTGTTATAGATACAGGTGCCTGGATATAATTAATGATCTGGAATATTACACTGCACACCCACTTTGTCTCAACTAGGGTACCATACCTCACTAACAGGGATGTGACCAGGTCAGGCCTGGGGTGTACCACCTATGGCACTAGTTGCTATATGTCACTAAAGCAATGAAGTAATGGCAGTAAATAGGCATAAATACTTGTCAGGGTTGTTGAGGAGTAAAATAAGCCATAGAATATGCAAATGACTTGATGCCTTGGGTCACATGACCCAAAACAAGATGGTGGCCACTTTATAGTCATTTACAGTGACAAAACACACCTTTTGCTTATTTACATGGATAACTACAAGTGAAATGTTGAATAGGTGTGATATTTAGCTGTTTGTTGTAGATACAGGTGCCTGGATATAATTTCTTCTCTGGAATATTACACTGCACCCCCATTTTATCTGAAATAGGGTACCATACCTCACTACCAGGGCAGTGACCAATTCAAGCCTTTGGTGTACCACCTATGGCACTATGTGATATATGTCACTAAATCAATGATCTAATGGCAGGAAATAGGCAGAAATACTTGCCAGGGTAGTTGAGGAGTAGAACAAGATATAGAATTCATCAATGACTTGATGCCTAGGGCCACATGACCCAAAACAAGATGGCGGCCACATTCTTGTCATTTACAGTAACAAAACACCATTTGCTTATTTACATGGATAAAGTCATGTGAAATATTGAATAGGTGTGATGTTCAGCTATTTGTTGTAGATACAGGTGCCTGGATATTATTACTTACCTGGAATATTACACTGCACCCCATTTTATCTCAGCTAGAGTACCATACCTCACTACCAGTGCTGTGACCAGTTCAGGCCTGGGGTATACCACCAATGGCACTATGTGCTATATGTCGAAAAATCAGTGAAGTAATGGCAGTAAATAGGCAGAAATACTTGTCAGGGTAGTTTAGGAGTAAAATAAGCCACAGAATGGGCAAATGACTTGATGCCTCAGGTCACATGACTCAAAACAAGATGGTGACCGTGTTATAGTCATTTACAGTAACAAAACACACCGTTTGCTTATTTACATGGATGAATACAAGTGAAATGTTGAATAGGTGTGATGTTTGGCTGTTTGTTATAGATACAGGTGCCTGGATATAATTTCTGATCTGGAATATTACACTGCACCCCCACTTTGTCTCAACTAGGGTACCATACCTCACTACCAGGGCTGTGACCAGTTCTGGCCTGGGGTATACTACCTATGGCACTATGTGCTATATGCCACTAAATCAATGACGTAATAGAAGGAAATAGGCAGAAATACTTGTCAGGGTAGCTGTGGAGTAGAACAAGACATAGAATGTGCCAATGACTTGATGCCTTGGGTCACATGACCCAGAACAAGATGGTGGCCACATTTTAGTCATTTACAGTAACAAAATACACCTTTTGCTTATTGACATGAATAAATACATGTGAAATGTTGAATAGGTGTGATGTTTAGCTGTTTTTTATACATACAGGTGCCTGGATGTGCTTTTTAATCTGGAACATTACACTGCACACCCAGTCTATCTCAAATAGGGTACAATACCTCATTACCAGGACTGTGACCAATTCAGGCCTGAGGTGTACTACCTATGGCACTATGTGCTATAGGTGACTAAATCCATGAGGTAATGGCAGTAAATAGACAGAAATACCTGTCAGGGTAGATGAGGAGTAACATAAGCCATAACATGTTGAAATGACTTGATGCCTTAGGTCACATGACCTTAAAAAAGATGGTGGCCACTTTTTAGTCATTTACAGAAACAAAACACACCTTTTGCTTATTTATATGGATAAATATATGTGATATGTTGAAAAGGTGTGATGTTTCAATGTTTGTTACAGATACAGGTGCCTGGATATAATTTCTGATCTGGAACATTACACTGCACCCCCATTTTATCTCAAATACACTGCACACCCACTTTGTCTCAACTAGGGTGCCATACCTCACTACCATGGCTGTGACCAATTCAGGCCAGGGGTGTACCACCTATGGCACTAGGTGCTATATGTCACTAAAGCAATGAAGTAATGGCAGGAAATAGGCAGAAATACTTGTTAGGGTTGTTGAGGAGTAAAATAGCCATAGAATGTGCAAATGACGTGATGCCTTGGGTCACATGACCCAAAACAAGATGGAGGCCACTTTATAGTCATTTACAGTGGCAAAACACACCTTTTGCTTATTTACATGGATAACTACAAGTGAAATGTTCAATAGGTGTGAGATACAGGTGTCTGGATATAATTACTGATCTGGAATATTACACTACACCCCCATTTTATCTGAAATAGGGTACCATACCTCACTACCAGGGCTGTGACCAATTCAAGCCTTTGGTGTACCACCTATGGCACTATGTGCTATATGTCACTAAATCAATGATGTAATGGCAGTAAATAGAAATACCTGTCAGGGTAGTTGAGGAGTAAAACAAGCCATAGAATGGGCAAATGATTTGATGCCTTAGGTCACATGACCTAAAACAAGATGACGGCCACTTTATAGTCATTTACAGTAACAAAACACACCTTTTGCTATTTACATGGATAAATACATGAGGGATGTTGAATAGATGTGCTGTTTAGCTGTTTGTTATAGCTACAGGTGCCTGAATATAATTTCTGATCTGGAATATTACACTGCAAACCCATTTTACCTCAAATAGGGTACCATACCTCACTACCAGGGCTGTGAGCAATTCAGGCCTTTGGTGTACCACCTATGGCACTATGTGCTATATGTCACTAAATCAATGAAGCAATAACAGTAAATAGGCTGAAATACTTGTCAGGGTTGTCGAGCTAAATGAGCGATGGAATGGGCAAATTACTTGATGCCTTGGGTCACGTCCCAAAACAAGATGCTGGCCACTTTTTAGTCACAAACAGTAACAAAATACACCTTTTGCTTATTTCCATGGATAAATACATGTGAAATGGTGAAAAGGTGCGATGTTTTAATGTTTGTAATATCTGGAACATTACATTACACCCTCAGTTTATGTCAAATAGGCTACCATACCTCACTACCACGGCTGTGACCAAGTCAGACCTGGGTTGTACCACCTATGGCAGTATGTGCTATATCTCACTAAATCCATGAAGTAATGGCAGAAAATAGACAGAAATACCTGTTAGGGTTGTTAAAGTGTACGACAAGTCATAGAATAGGCAAATGATATGATGCCTTGGGACACATGACCTAAAACAAGATGGCAGGCACTTTCTAGTAATTTACAATAACAAAACACACCTTTTACTTATTTACTTGGATAAATACATGCGAAATGTTGAATAGGTGTGATATTTAGCTATTTGTTATAGATACAGATGCCAGGAAGAACAGCATCTGGGTAGAATGCATGCCTGGCATGACAGCAAGTAGGGTGCAGCGCCACATTGGTAGGTGTGGACAGAAAGTGGGGGGAACCACACATCATTTTTCTCCTGGGAACAAATGATCTGGAAGGAAAGCAGATAGAGGAGGGTCAGGACAGCTTCAGAGAAGTGTGGAAGCTATACAGAGAGGAGGGAAGCACAGTGGCAATCTCAGAAGTTCTGCCAGTGCGAAGGGCAAGTACGGGTAGAAAAAGCAGAATCATGGACTTCAACAAGTGGCTGAGAGAATGGTGTAAGTCCATGGGGTATGGCTGGGTGGGAGAGTGGGGCAACACATGGGAAAACCCAGATCTATATGCAGGGGACAGGCTACAGCTAAGTAAGGAGGGTTCAGGGGTGTTAAAGCAGAGACTGAGGAAATTTATCTCTAAAAAGTATAATTTAAACTTGCTGTGGGGGGGAGGCTGGGAAGGTGGAGTGAATCAGGAAAGAAGGTCCAGTGGACCTCCCCCAATAGCAATGATAGGGCCTACATTGTCTAGGATGGGGGGAAGGGAGAGTAAGGGGGCAGTTGGGAGAGAGTCAGGGTGGAGGGTGGTATCACTAAATGCTAGGAGCCTGGGGAATAAGATGGCAGAGCTGCAGACACTGCTGGCAGAAGGAGCCATCACTGAGATGTGGGCAACCCAAAACCATGACTGGGATTTGGCCATCCCAGAATTCAAATTATTCAGGAGGTACAGAGAATAAGCTAAGGGGGAGTAGCCATTTACATAAGGCAATGGATTGAATGCATCAGGGATGAGGGGGAAGAAGGTAGGTCAGAAGTCATTTGCATGCCCAGAGGGGGCTATGGTCCGATTGGGGGTTGTTTATAGGCCCCCTACCCAGAGGTTCACAGGACGTCCATCTTCTGTTCCAATAGGTGGGCCTTCAGGGCCTTCAGGCATCTGATGTGAGTCCTGCTGATGAAGCCTCTGCAGATCTTGCAGGCAGTACTGTCATGGCCAGACCCCAAACAGAAGACGCACTTCTGGTGGCCATTCTTGGATGAAATTTGGCAGCCACAGGCACACTTCATCTTCTTGGGAGCGGAGGAGGAGACTGACAATGGTGAAGACATATGCTGGAAAGGAGATCAGAAGAAAGGAGAAAAGGTGTAAAACAGTTCGAAAAGAGAAGAAAAAACAGAAAAAATCTGACAAAATTTACTGGAACTGCAGTAGCACGCACTAAGGCTTTCCCAACAAGAGCGGGTCTGCAGCGGGAAAAGAACTGAGGTGGAGTCAGGGTCTGCCCGTTTTATAGTGTGACCAACGTCAGGGTGGAGCCGACATCGGGGGCGGTCCCCACTGGGTACTGCTAGCTAAGTTTTTTTCAGTGGGTCCTAAGGCCTGTGGCATTACTCCTAATGGTTATAGCCTGCTGCAAGAGCTCCCCCCTTGAAGTAAGATCTGTAAAGTCACAGAAGTGTCAGCTAAACAAGTTAGCTCACCACGATCACTATGGGAATCCGGTCTATTGACTCTGGCAACAATGATGTCTGTGATGGGGCAAGCTGTTACGGCAGAAGGCCATCTTCTGACCAACTAGATGGTCCACTCTTGACCCCTACACCAAGGATGTCTGAGATGGGGCAAACTGCTATGGCGGAGGCCCTCTTCTGACCACCCTAGATGGTCCACTCTTTCCAAAGATGTCTGTCACCCCACTCCCAGGCCTGAGTAGTATTCACCTGCCCGCCCTCAACAGATCTGGTAAAACATTCACCAGCCCCCCCGACTCAGGTACAACCATCACCAGTCTTCACTTCCTAGCCTGAGTACAGCAGTCACCAGTCTCCCCACCGGCTCGATTACAAACATCACTAGCCCTTCCATTCTAGGCCCAAGTACAGCTGATTATTACCCTCCTTCCCTCCCCAGCCTGAGTACAACAGTCACCAGCAACTGACCCACAGCCCAGGTACAACAGTCACTAGCCCTTCTTCTCTGGCCTGAGTACAGAAGTCACCTGCCTTCCATCCTCAGACCAGGTACAACAATCAGGTAAGTCCCCTTCCATTTTAACTGGCCCCAGCCAGCCTAGCGCTCCCTCTCACACTTGCTGCTGCCTCTTCTGCTCTTGCTGTACTGGCCAAACACTGAACAGTTCTTGCCGTTCAAAAAGGGCTAGGGATTCTGTCTCAGAATCCTCATGATCCCATCCCTTCCTGCACTCCTCATGACCCGGGTCCCACGAGCAGGTACCGCATGAGGTAACTGGGGGTGGGGCTGCAGGCAGGGAAAATGAGCAGGGGGAAAAAATTCTTTATTTTTAAAACGGAGCCCTGCTGGGGCTTCACATTTGGGGTGGGGATACCTGGCTAGGGGCCCTCCCTACACCTTGGGACACCTTCCTGTCACCCCAGCCCCAAAGCACCTGGCTGCCCCTATCTGGAGAGCATGAGGACTCTGGGGCACTACACAGTCAACAGCTCTCCCTCTTCTGCCTGTACACAGCGCTCACCTGACTTTCGTCCCTGGCTACACCAGTCACCTGCCCTCCACCTCAGACCAGGTTCAATAGTCACTAGCCCCCCCCAGCCACAGTACAACCATCATCAGCCTCCCCTACTTGCCGGGTACAACAGTTAACAGTACTCCCTTCCTGTTAATTTGTTGAATTTTTAATTTTGTGTGGGTGCCACATTTGCATTACCTGATTGGAGTGTTTATCAGTGAAGGTAACAACTGTCTTACTGGACCTTAGGAGGTGGTCCAGTCCAGTGTAGGAAGGTGGGTAGATATTGCACCCAAGGAGGTGTTACCGCACACAATATCTGGCCCACTTAATTTCTCTGGCAGGAGCCACTTCACCATTTCTTATTTGATCTGGGCTAACCCCCTACCACAGAGAAAGAATGAAACCTACACTCTCATCCAGGTGGTCCCTGTACAGTCACCAGGTAGTGATATGAAACCAGACATAGTGACGTGGGGGTCACACAAATTTATTGGAAATGTTAAGCTGTGCTGTTTGGCAGACAGTTGGAATCTTACAGAAAGATTTGATTATGTCAGTGTTTTCTTTCTTGTTTCATTTGTATGCATAATCAAACTTGGATCACATAACTAACTGTGCATAAAAATGCTGTACCACTCATGATTATTTACTACTTAGGAGTTAGTTGTATATGCATCTTTTGATAAATTGAAATCAGAAAGTCTGTTAGCTTTATCTGAGAACACTAAAGTATAACACTGATTTAAAAAGTTCCTAGCAGAAATTTGTTCAGCTCAACAGTACACATGAAGAGTAACACCTTAGATCAAATGATGAGAAAGAGGTTAAGAAAAGTTCACACTGGCAGTTAGAAACATATGCCAGCTAGCCTCATATTGGATACAATGTTTAGCATAACATTCTTAGCCTGGAATTTTGGAGAGCGGCATAGCAATTAAAGAAAAGGTTACAAAATGTATGCAAAAAAGGAATACTGAGCCCTTACAGACAGCAAGTCTAAGTTCAAGCTTCTTTGTAAAACACAAATCTTTTTCTGGCCTGAAGAGACACACTAGGCTGAGGTTTGGTTTCCAATATTTGGTTAGTAACTAAGGCCCTGCACACATTAGAGCTGAAGATTTGCACCGGTTTAAAAAACGTTTTAAAAACGTTTTTAAACTCACTTCAGCAGCCCGTCCAGATCAGTCTTCAGCCGAGTTTTAACTCGGTTATACCACAGCCAACTCCCGTCTGCATCTGCCTCCAGTAACGTTTTTTAAAACGGGTTCTCCATGACCCTTAACATGCTTCCTGGAGGAGCAATATGCAGATGCCCATCCACACTACAGGGTAACACGCTTTCTCTCATAAAACCGTTTTTCAAAACAGTCTTGAGACTAGCTAGCAGCAGGATTTAAGCATGGTTTCCTAAAACGCTTTGAAACCATGCTTAAATGCGGACGGGCGCCGTGTTTGCACTATTTAAAACATTTTAAGCACCTTAAAACATTTTAACTAGCCTGATGTGTACAGGGCTTAAATGTGAGTGGCTAAAAGCTCACGAGTTGAAATGCTACTCATACAATAAATGCTATCGCAGTTGCATACCAATAATTTTTTATTGTGTGGCTGCTCCTGCTCTCTTGATGGCCCTCTTCTGGATGGGCCCTCCCCAGCTTCGTCACCTATCATCTCCAGAATTAACCTCTAGATACCACCAGGGTTGGGAGGGACTAGAAAGTTTTCCAAAGCAGAATCAAGCCTGGCTTTCTCAAACAGTGGTGCCAAGCCTGTGAAGGGCCATGCATCATCCCACCTGGCAAGTTGTTTTCCATACAGTTTTCTCTCCTGGGGATTCTGAGTAAAATGGTGCATTTGCTGGTGTCACATTATTGTGCCAGTTCTCTGCTGGGAGACAGGCATACTGCATATGATCCACATAGAAACATATGATTTGTTGGCAGAAAAAGAATGCTGAATCTGCCCTTCTTTTCTATGCTTATTTGGTCTCCTTATTACCTACCTGGTCTTAGCCTCCCACACACACTTTGATACCAGTTCTCCTTTATACCTATCTCATGCATGCGTTTAGCCAAGCATTATTTTTATTCTGATCACACCTGCTGGAAGATTGTTCCATACATCCACCACCCTCTCAGTGAAGAAAATGCTTCCTCATGTAACCCCTAGGGGGCACTATCCCAAGGGCTACTACCCCTACCTGCTTGGCTAGTTGCAGGTTAAGGGGCCTGGGTACTGAAACAGGTGCCTCCACCCAGAGGACAGGGTTGTTAGTAGCAAGGCTAACCTGGGTACAGCCTCTGGGACATGTAACTCCCCCTCTTTTCCCTCTAGTGGCCAAGACAATATGCAACAAACACTTTCACAGTAGCCCCTATTCAGCATATAAATCCCCACACTGTTTGCACTTACCACCGGGGCTGGTTCCACCAGTTTGACCCTGGAGACCCCCTGTAAAAAAAGGTTAGGCACAGAAAATAATAACAGTACAGTGCTTTTGGTACAAACTGGAACCACAGTCAGATTAAATGCAAAAAGAGTTAGATCTGATTTATTCTAGGGAATTGAACAATGGAGAGGCATAATCAGGTGGATTGATTCTAAAACTGATCTAGTCAGGCAATTATGCATGCACCTAGATAGAAACATAGAAACATAGAATTTGACGGCAGATAAGGACCGCTTGGCCCACCCAGTCTGCCCATTTCCCTACCTAATGGATAAGCTGCAGATCCTAGTTAACCAGCAGCCTACTTCTTTCTACCCCTACCCCCTAGAATTGCCTTATGGCTGTCCCATGCATGCTTGAATTCAATCACTGTTTTTGACTTACTCCACAACCTCCTCCGGAAAGCCATTCCATGCATCCACAACCCTCTCTGTGAAAAAATACTTCCTTACATTACCTCTGAGCCGACCCCCCATCTTCAAATTGTGCTCCCTTGTTCTTGCACACCTCTTTTTTTGAAAGATGCTACCCTCTTGGACTTTGCTGATTCCCTTGAGGTACTTGAACATTTCTATCATGTCCCCCCTCTCCCTCCTTTCCTCGAGGCTATACATATTAAGCTCCTTTAGTCTCTCTTCATATGTCTGGCATCGCAGCTGGTCGGGGCCCTGTGATGAAAAGAAAAGGCATGCACAACCACACACAATTTGTAATCCGGAGCCAGGAGGCTCAGTTCGTGAAAGGTAAAGAAAAAACAGCAATGCAATCAGATGACAACACTTGTGATTTAGCTGATGTTGCAGGGAGCTACCCTGATTGTTACTCGCGCTACCCACATGAGGCACAGTAGGGAAGAAATAGAGACTGCAGGTAGACAACTGGTATGCCAGGAAAAGCAGGGCCCACATGATTCACCGAGAATTTGCTTCTGTTTGAGATGTTGCGCAGGGGTCTGATCCCCGGGCGATTCTCTCATCGATGGTATTCTCTGCGCCCGAAGTAGCTGGCTGGGCTAGTGTGGCAAGGCCCAGGCCAGATAGAACAGTTTGGATATCAGTTCTTGAAGGCTGGATACAGCTTTCAGCAAGCGTGGCACAATTAAATAGTGGGGCTCCAAATTGCGACCCACTAACTGCGTACAGCACATTTATAGTAAAGCAATCACCATACCACAAAGTGGATAGCAGTCCGGCAGCAATATCAGTGTCTCTCTGAGCAAAACTGGAAGTTCTACGGTGAATGAATGTCCTGACAGTCCTATCGCATACAGCAAATCTTCGGTCTTTTTCAGGTTCAAGTCTGGTCACAATTCAGTGGCTTTGTCACACTCAGTTTCGGATATAATCTGGTTTCTTCAAATGCTCCCTCTCGAGGGACAGCAGGCAAACAGGCCAAACTCAGCCTTTTCACCAATCTCCCACACGAACTACACAGGAGCTCTGCTCGAATCACTCAAGCTGTTCACTCTCCAGACTGACTTCTGCTGACCCCTTGTGACAGACACCATTTTAGGTCCCCAAAGGTACTGACTGGTCCCAATAGGCAGTCCAGAACCAAGACGGTGGTGCAATACTGAAATGTCCAGGCTGCAAAGGAAGGCAGGTTAGACAAACTACAATATAGAGGGTAATGGCTGTGGATCAGGTGATAACCGTGTTGTAATCACCTCGAGTGGTTGCTAGGGCAACATGGTAAACCTCAAGAGCACAGCTCGAGAGGTTTACTGTAGCCTTAGCAACTACGAGAGGTGATTCAGTGTGGTTGTCACCCGATCCCCAGCCGTCATCTTTTATAGTGTGTGGTCAAAAAAATACTGTTTGCATTCTATGTGTGAGAATTATGGAACCCTGGTGTATTCTTTTTTGTTATGCCACTGTTTGGAAGTTCCGAAGTGTGGTTAACAACTTTTAAAATTCTAAACAGTGCATAATAAAGCTGTGTGACTGCTGATTATGGTGGTTAATAGGCACTTACCATACATTATATTATTATTAAAACAGATAAACCGTAAATGGTCACAGTTCCTACCAGGGCTCCCTCTGAGCAAATAGCGATGGCAGAATGGAGCGATACCACTGCAGCCCAGGTGGGACTCGAGCCTGATACTACTCAGTCCCTACCCAAAATAATTTTAAATAGGCAACTCTTAAAGAGACAGGCATGGAGGTTAACAGGGCACTCACATGCAAACACTTTTAAATCTCTAGGACACAGAACATCAGCCTGGCATTGGGCATTTAGGCAAGCCCAAGGAAGACTTTTTGGAACCCCCATTTGTAGGGGGTTACACCCATATCTTTCCTAAACATTCCCCTCCAGTGTTGTTACATGCCATGAAGTACCTGTACTTCTTCTTTTCTTAAAAAGGCTCCCTTCATGTCCCTTATACACCCCCATGAGGTATTTAAAGTTCTCCTTAATAACACCCCTCCTTCCTCTCTTACAGGGAGTATGTGCACACAGTTCTTTAAAATTGGGACCCCGGAAGCAAACTGTCAGCTTTTCCACACTGAAGATGCTCTCTCCCTGTACCTTGTTTATAGCTGTATGGTATATGAATCTTTCAATCATATCCCCCTCTTTCCCTCCTTCCTTCTAGGAAGTACATGTTTGGCTACCTAAGGCTTTCTTCATAGGGCTTCTGGTGCACGCCCTTCACCATTTTGGTTGCCCTCCTCGTACCATTTCCACCCTGCCAATGTTCTTTCAGAGTCAGGATCTCCAGAACTGTACACAGATCTCGAGGTAGTGTCTCACCACCAATGATCTAATTATGGGTATTGTCACCTCCCTATTTCCACTGGTATTTCCCATACCTATGCATCCAAGCATCCCGCTAGACTTTTCCACTGCCTTGTCACACTGTTTAGCTGTCCTTAGGTCATCAGTAATGATTATCACCAGGTCAGTTTCTTATTTTGTGACTGCTACTACTTTGCCTCCCCATTTGGAATGTTGCATCGGGTTTCTGAGCCCCAAGTGCATCATTTTGCACTTTATTGCTTTGAATCCCAGCTGCCAAGCATGTGACCATTCTTTCAGCTTTTTTACATTATCCATCGTTCTTTTCACCCCCCAACCCCGCATGTGTTAACCCTGCTGTAGATTTTTATGTTATCTGGGGACAGGCATTCCTTTTCTTCCAGTCCTTCTGCAATGTAGGTAATTAGGGCATTGAAGAGGACTGAGCCTAGTACTGACCTTTTTGGCACCTCACTGGTCACTTTACTTTCTCCAGAGTGGACGCCATTTACCATCACTCTCTGATTCCTATTGCCTAGCAAGATCCCAACCAATCCTATTATTTTAAGGCCCACTGCTAGGATTCTCCGCTTGCTCACCAGCCTTCCGTGTGGAATGGCATCGAAGGCCTTTCTGAAATCCAGGTGGGCCACATCAAGTGCTTCCCCTTATCTACTTACTTGGTCACTTAATCAAAGAATTTTGGTCATGTTTGTCTGGCAAGGACCCCCCAGTGAAACCACATTTCTTGGATCTTTGCCTTGGTAAGCCCCTGTGTCAGCTTTCTTGATGGGCCCACAAATTGGGTTTGATGGCAGCAGCACCACCACTCCTAGCACCTATCATGGGTAAAGGTAGCAGTATCACACCCCCCCTTGGGTGTGATGCCAGCAGCACTACAGCATCCACCCCAATGGTGTATTAGCTGCAACACTGCAATCCACACATATTGGGTTTGATGGTAGCAGCACCACTCTCCCCACCTCTCAGAGATGGAGGTAGTAGCTTCACAGTCCCCCCCCCTCGTGTGTGATGGCAGCAGCATTACAGCATCTGCCGTCTGGTGTATTAGCAGCAGCACTGTAATCCCTACATATTGGGTTTGATGGCAGCAGCACTACTTCCCCCACCTCTCAGATTGAAGGTAGGAGAGTTAGAGTTAGAGTTACAGCCCCCGGCCCTGTGTGATGGCAGCAACACTACAGCACCTTCCCCTCTGATGTATTGGCACGAGCATTGCAATCCCTAGCTCCTCTCATGGGTGAAGGTAACATTATCACATCTCCCCTCCCACCCCCATTTGATGTGATGACAGCAGCACTACAGTATCTGCCCTCTGGTGTATTGGCAGCAGCACTGCAATCCCCACATATTGGGTTTGATAGCAGCAACACCACTCCCCCACCTCTCAGGCTGAATGTAGCAGCTTTACAGCCCCCCCCAGGTGTGATGGCAGCAGCACTACAGCACCTTCCCCTCTGGTGTATTCGCACATGCATTGCAATCCCCAGCACCTCTCATGGATGAAGGTAGCATCATCACAGCCCCCCTTCCCCATCGGGTGTGATGGCAGCAGCACTATAGCACCTTCCTCTAGTGTACTGGCAGCAGCACTACAATCCCCACATATTGGGTTTGATGGCAGCAGCACCGATCCTAACACTTACCATGGGTGAATGTAGCGGCATCACATCCCCCTCGGGTGTGATGGCAGCAGCACTACAGCACCTTACCCTCTGGTGTATTGGCAGTGGCACTTCAATCCCCCATATATTGGGTTATATTTGAGCAACACCTCTTCCAACACATCTCAGGGGTGAACCATACCCCATGCATACTGTCACAACACCTGACCCCATACGGCATGCATGCTATCACACCACCGAATATCATACCATCATGCACTCTGACACACAAACAAACACCATACTCCCATGTACTCTGTCACATCACTCAACACGATACGTGCTGCCACACCACCCAACATCATACCACCATGCACTCTGGCACACAAACCAAAATCATACCCACGTGCACTATGACATTCACAGTGACACTACACAGTAATGTACGTTGATGCACCTAATTACCCCATACCCCATGCATGCTGGTGCGCCACCCAACAACATACTCCCATGCACTCTGACACACCTCACAGCCCATGCAGTGTGACCAAGCATCCAAACCTATACCACCATGCATGCTGTCACACAAACCAACATCATACTGCCATGCAGGCTGACATACCTCTCCACCCCATTCCACTATGCACTGTGCCACAACACCTGACACCATACCCTATGACTGCTGGCACACAACCCACCACTATACCCCATTCGCACTGTCACACCAGCTGACACCATACACCCATGCACTCTGACACACAGAAAAATTCCATACTGCATGCACGCTGTTGCACCAACCAACACCATAAACACACATCCTCTGACGCACATCATGACCCCATAACCACATGCTTATCTGGCACACACCCGACACCATACACCACTCACCATGCATGCTGTCAGAGTAATGAGCATCATTCCGTCATGCATGCTGATACTCCTCATGACCCCATACCCCTATGCACGCTGGCATGCCAACTAACAGAATACTGCATGCGCACTATCACACCACTCAAAATAATACCCCTTTGCACTCTAACACATAATCCGATGCCATACCCCTATGCACTCTGTCACACCACTCTACACCATACATGCTGTCACACCACCTGACACCATACCATCATGAACACTGTAACACAAACCAACATTATACCTCCATGCATGCTGATACACCTCACAACCCCATACCCATATTCACGCTGCCACACCACTCAACTCCATACCCCATGCATGCTGTCACACCACCCAGCACCACACCTCATGCATGCTGTCACAACATCCCACACCATACCGCCATGCATTTTGACACATCTCACAACCTCACACCACTATGCAATCTGACATAGCACCTGACATCACACTCCATGCACATTGCCACACAAACAGACATGATACTAGTCAAGCATGCTGACACACCTAAAGACCCAATACCCCCATGCACTTTGTCACATCAACCGACATCATACTCAGTCATTCCCAAAGTTCTCTGTCTGGGATTTTTTCTACTTTTTTTTTTTACTCCCCTCTCCTCGCAGCTCTCCCCTCTTCGGGAGACACATATGGCCTTTTCAGCCCTCGCTCACCTACCTGGTGACTGGTGCAGTCCATCCCCCATGGAGCCGTGGTTATACCCCCCAGGCGGGTACAGGGTGGGGGCCCTTACACCCTGATGCGTCTATATTTCGTGGGATGCTGTCCCAGGCCAGTAGGGGCATTGAAGGTGGGGCCTGGTCTCCGTCTACTAGGAGGCCTCTTGGCAGTTCTTTTCCCATGTTCTCTCAGTGTGCCATGTCCCCAGGCGTCAAGGTGCTGAAGGCGCCCGACATCAGCAGTCGCCTCTTCTAAGCATCAGGCTTGCTGTACTGGTCTCCACCCGGGCCAGACAAGAGCCGAGCTTTGGTTCCCCCTCCCCCCAGAGAGGATGAGCAGTCTCTAGGACACTCAAGTCCTCTCCCCCTGGCCAGTCCTCCAGCTTCCCAGGCTCGTTCCCGAACCCGGGTCGCTGGTGTCACAAGCGGAAATCCAACTGGCCGGATTTTTTCTACTTAATATCGGTTGGTGACCGAGTGGCCACCTGCAATCTATGCAGGCAAGAAGTACATCGAGGAAAGTGTGGATCCCACTTTGGAACAACCGACCAGCATAGCCACATGGTCCACCACCACCTGCCGCAGTGGTACCTCAAATTGCGGGAGGTGGTGGCATCATCAAGAGCAGCTGTTGGGAGCAGTGTGGGTGTACAAGTCGTGGCCAAAAATATTGGCGCCCTTGCAGTTTTGTCTAATAATGCACCATTCCTTCCAGAAAATTGTTGAAATTAAAAAATATTTTGGTATCCACATATGTATTTCTTTGGTGTGCAGTGGAATAAAACACAAAAAGCAGAAAAATTTACTAAGTCTTAGCTTATTCCACACAGAAATCCTTAAATGGCTCGGACAAAATTATTGGCACCTTTTAGAAGTAGTTAGAAACAATTAGATTTCAAGCAGGTGATTCTCCTTCACTTTAGAACTGAACTAACCTGTGGTGAGTTGCAGGTGCCTGCAATACAAAAATCACTCATTCAACCAGTTTGAATAGAGAAAAGGACTCATTCTCCTGTTTTGTGTCACTGTGTGTACCGCAATGAGCATGGAGAAAAGAAAGAAAGCCAGAGAATTGTCTGAGAAGGTCAGACAGAAGATTGTAGCCAAGCATGGACAATCTCAAGGCTACAAATCAATCTCCAGAGACACTGATGTTCCTGTTTCCACCGTACGTAATGTTATCAGGAAGTTTAAGGCCCATGGCACTGTAGCCAGCCTCCCTGGACGTGGCCGCAAGAGAAAACTTGATCGAAGATTGCAGCGCAGGATTGTTCAAATGGTGGAGAAAGCACCTCAATCAACTGCCAAACAGATTCAAGCTGACCTTCAGACACAAGGTACGACAGTTTCAACTCGCACCATCCGTCACCAACTCAATGAAAGGGGGTTATATGGTAGGAGGCCCAGGAGAACCCCACTGCTGAGAGAGAGAGACATAAGAAAGCCCGACTGGAGTTTGCCAAAACACACCTGAACAAGCCAAAATCCTTTCTGGCAGAATGTCCTGTGGACAGATGAGACCAAATTAGAGCTTTTTGGTAAAGCACATCATCTCTATGTTTACAGAAAACAAAATGAAGCCGTCAAAGAAAAGAACACCTTCCCCACAGTCAAACATGGAGGAGGTTTAGTGATGTTTTGGGGTTGTTGTGCTGCCTCTGGCACTGGGTGCCTTGAATGTGTGCAAGGCATCATGAAATCTGGAGATTACTAGGCCATTTTGGAGCGCAATGTTGAACCCAGTGTCAGAAAGCTGGGTCTCCGTCGGAAGGTCATGGGTCTTCCAGCAGGACAATGACCCCAAACACACTTCAAAAAGCACCCAGGAATGGTTCAAGACAAGACGCTGGACTGTTCTGAAGTGGCCAGCAATGAGTCCAGATCTAAATCCCATTGAAAACCTGTGGAGAGATCTGAAAACAGCAGTTGGGAGAAGGCACCCTTCAAATCTTGGAGAACTGGAGCAGTTTGCACAAGAGGAGTGGGCCAAACTGCCAGTAGAGAGGTGCAGGAAGCTCGTCCATGGCCATAGGAAGCAGTTGATTGCAGTTATTTTGACCAAAGGATGTGCTTCCAAATATTAAGTCTAGGGTGTCAATAATTTTGTCAATGCCATTTCTTTTCATTTTCTGATTTAAAAGGATATATGTGTAACCCCCCTGCAAATGGGGGTTCCCAAAAGACTTCCAGGAGCTTGCTTGAATGCTCCAAGCCTGAATGGTGTTTGGCATTTAAGCCATTTATCAGTGAGTGTTTTTAGAGCCTCTGGTACTGTCTCTTTAAGAGCTGTCTGCTTGCAGACATAATTAGTTTGTATGGGGGGACTGTGTGCTTCTCTGTTTGAGTACCACTCCAGCTGCTGCCAATTCACTCCATTTTTGCAGTCACTAGGAGTGCAAAGGGAAGACTGGAGAAATTGCTGAATTGCACTCGGTCTGTCAGGAACTGAATCTGCTGTGTGTTCTCCCGGGTATTGTGCAGTAATTGCGATCGGGATAGAGAAGCAGCCTGCCTGGTATAGTACTTTCTTTTTGCCATATAAATGTGTGAGGAGTCTCGTGGAGCTCAAGAGTAGCCCTGCTGACATTGAAGGACCCTATCTTGTTTGGAGGTCGTGAGTACTAATTCAGGGTCGCTCCTTGTTGAATTGCCACATTGAATCCAAATAGAATTACTGTACTGCTGACTGTTTAACTAATTTTCTTCTCTGTGTGAAAGGGCCCTACCAGCTGCCACGGTTTGACTAGCCACTAGGGCTTGGGTACCCAGGGACAGTAACTGGTAGGATAGGCCTGTGCACAGAGCCATAGGTAGATGAGTAAAGTATAAGCTAATTAACCTGATTTCCCTGTCCTTGTTATATTCCCCTAATAAATCAGAGCTGCTTGTTTCAGCAAAGTTATACTGCCTGAGGTATTTGTCTATGTTAAAGTATTGTACTGTGATTGTTGCACTGTATCTTATTTTACAGGAGGTCCCAGTGCCTGAACCAGCCCTGGGGGTGTGTATACTGTGAAGGTAATTCTGATATATTGTGTGGGCCACTAGTGGGAAGAAAGGGGTTGCAGTGTCCCAGAGGGCTGTGACCAAGTAAGTTTAACTATTGCAAACCCTGACCTCTGGGTGGAGGCACCGCCATTGGATCCAGGCTCTCAACCTGTTAGTGGCAAATCAGGCAGGGGTAGTAGCCCCTGGTCTAGCGCCATCTAGGGGTTACATCTTGGAGGCTCACTGCTGGGATTGTGTGTCTTCTAGTGGCCATATTTACAAACCACTGTTAAGAAAAAAAAAATAAATGGGTACCCCGACAGAAGTGGCTGTGCACCGGCTGGTGGAGTGTACTGGGAGGAGATCGACTTCAAAATGCTATATTATCCTGGACATCCCCTGGGTATCAATACGGACACTGTGCAGGGAGTACTTTCCAAGGTGGAAGGTTTACAAAACCCTGTGGTGGTGGGTCGGCATGCTAATCTGCTCACCCACACTTTCCTGGCCCTAGTAGAGTTTAAGGATCCCATAGATAGCTCCAAAGTGCCACAGACCATTACCCCAGAGGGAGCCCTCACTGCTTGGACAGTGATAACTAAGGACAGTAAAGACCTGGGGGAATGAGCCCCACCACTATCTGAAACTTTGAGGAGAAATTTGCTAAATGGTTGCTGGGGAAGGGAAACTGTGGAGGACTTGAAGAAACTATTCTTGCCACCTGGGGTGTTCCTCCCCAACACCCTCCTCGCCTCCAGTACCCGTAATGGTGGCTGAACCAATGCAGACTCCTATTTCTGCACCTGCCATTAGTCACGACTCTTACCGAAGGTTGAGGATCTTCTCTGGCACCCTCCCCACCCCCCAAGGGGAGGATGACTGGGAGACCTGGATAGACTATGTTGCCCCCCAAGTGCTAGAATGGCAATGCTCGGAAGCCGAAAAGCGAAAGAGGGTTAGTGAGAGCCTCCGAGGTCCTGCCCTGGCAACCATCCGTGCTAAATGGGCCAGTAACCCTGAAGTGACTGCACAGGCCTATCTTGAGGCCCTGGAGAATGTGTATGGGAGCCCAGATTCTGATGAAGACCTATGGTGGAGAGTAAGAGATGCACAACAGTACCAAGGGGAGTTGTTGTCTGTGTATGTATCTCGGCTGGAAAAATTGTTGCAAGAATGCCTCAGAAAGGGTAGTTTGCCAGCGATTGAACTGGACCGAACCAGGCTGGACAGGATCCTTAAGTCTGCCCCTTCTCAGAACTGCTGTTGCTTCAGTTACGCCTGGCAAATTGACTGGAATCCCCACCCTCCCATGATGAGTTAATGAGAGAAATTCGAGGAGTTGAGAAAAGGCGACCTTGGGAGGGACCTGCACCAACAGCTGCGGCTACGACCCGAGTGACTGAGGGTGACCCATCAAGTGAAGTTCAGGGGCAGAGGTTGGCAGTAAATGAGTGCTCTGACAAGGAAAAAGATATGCCACAATGGGGCGAACTGTTGAGAGAGATCCGGGAATTCAAAAACAGTCCCTTTATGAAGGCCACGCCTGCAAGTACGGGCCCTGACCTATATCCGACTGCATCTGCTATGGGGGTGGGGGTACCCACCCATGTATCTCCTGCTGATAACAGCTCCAAACTCGATTCCTTGACCATGGAAGTGGAGAAACTGACGAGATGTCTCCAAATGCTTATCACGCCGCAGACAGAGATGGCACCAAGGTTTCCAGTTAGTAATACCCCCACCCTGGCTCCCAGTGTGGCGCCTCAGCCAGCTCATACTCCAGAAAGTATGTTTTGCTATAATTGTGGGAAAGATGGGCACATGAAAAGGGAATGCCGGTCCCCAAAAGACACTGACAAAGTTGCATATAGGCTACAAGGACAGCTTCGGAGAACAAATCAGAGGTTAAGAGGTGCACTAAATGATCCCAGTGAGGGCACCAAAATGCTAACTCACGCCCTTTGTGCTAGGTCAGTTGCCCAGGCCCCCCACTACCGCTCTCCAGACTGGTCCAGAATAGTGGGTCCCTCCATGGAGACCACTGTAAAGGTGAATGGAGTGTCTACAAGAGCTGTATTAGACAGTGGCTCCCAAGTGACAATTATGTTCCAGGATTGGTATCAGAAGCATTTGTCAGACGTACCTTACAACCATTAGAAGGACTGCATGTATGGGGTTAAGTGAGAAGGCCTACCCTATTCCGGGGTATATCCAATTTGGCTGTCTTTCCCCACCTCCGTGGCTGGGTGGCGAACAAGTAGAGACCCTAGCCTTAGTGTGTCCCCCACTGGACTGTATGATGGTGTCCCTTGTTGATTGGAACAAATGCTCATATGTTTGGAAGGCTGGCACAGTTGTGTTATGAAAACAGGGGTCAAAGACTAGTAGAGCTTTAAGAGTTCCGGCTTTTATAAGAAGGCCTATGAGGCACAGAGATGCTGAAAAATAGAACCAGAGGAACCGGTCGGAATTGTATGGAAGAAGGATCCTGAGTCTCTGATCCTGGCGCCAAATGCCCAGTGTACCTTACAGGAGAGGTCCGTATCAGAAAGGATGTTAATAATAAATATTAATGTTGGATGTACCAGGCGATGGAAAATTGCCAGAGGGACTGCTGGTCAAGCCTAGTATTTTGCCCGCTAGAGCCCATGCTTATGCCAGAAGGGTAATGGTCCAAGTTCATAATGTGTCTGAAAGAGACATTCGAGTAAATAGAGGTTGCTTCCTGGCTAATGTGCATTGTGCAGACACTGCAGTGCTACCAGACAAGAGTTCAGGAAGAATGACAGAGTAACGCCTGACTTGTTTGATTTCGGCGACCCCGCTGCCAGCTGAATGGAAAGTGAGGATCAGTGAGAAGCTTGCCCAGAGAGACCAGGTGTTTTCTTTAAAGGAATGGGATGTAGGATGCATGCAAGGAGCTGAGCACAATATCCGGCTGCATGACGAAAAGACCATTTCGTGAGAGGTCTCACGCCTGGCACCTGCTGACATAGATGATGTGAGAGCATCTGCAAGAGATGTTAGCTGCTGGTGTAATACAAGAATCCAGAAGCCCTTATGCTTCCCCATTGTGGTAGTGAGGAA
This sequence comes from Neoceratodus forsteri, assembly GCA_016271365.2. Classification (NCBI taxonomy): domain Eukaryota; kingdom Metazoa; phylum Chordata; order Ceratodontiformes; family Ceratodontidae; genus Neoceratodus; species Neoceratodus forsteri. The sequence continues at coordinate 371,282,453 of CM057454.1, read as the reverse complement.
AAGAATGGAACAGTAAGGATGTGTGTGGATTGCATACGCCTAAACCGGACTATCCTGATCAGTACACAATGCCCCACATTCAGGATGCTTTGGACTGCCTAAGCAGGGAGCAAGTGGTTCTCTGTGCTGGATCTCCCAGTGGGTACTACCAGATCCCGATTGCCCCAGAGGACCGTGAGAAGACAGCCTTTATCTGTCCGCTGCTTCTTTGAATTCATGAGGATGCCTCAAGGATTTCAGGTGCCCCAGCCACTTTTCAACGATTGATGGAGCGTGCAGTGGGGACATGAACTTACTAGAGTGCCTGGTATACCTAGATGATGTTATTGTGTTTGGCAGCTCACTGGAGGAACATGAGAGCAGATTATTTAAGGTATTGGACCGACTGGAGGACTTTTGGCTAAACTGTCCATTGATAAGTGTCAATTCTTTCAAACATCCGTAAAGTATGTGGACACATAGTATCCACGAGGAATAGAGACCGACCCAAGTAAAGTTGAGGCCTTGACCACCTGGCCACAGCCCAAAATCTAAAAGAACTGCAAAGATTCCTGGGATTCTGTGGTTATTATCGGCATTTCATCAAGGACTATTCAAGAGTGATCCGCCCTTTACTTAACCTTACTCAAGGGTATCCCCCAACCCACAAAAAATACCAAAAGTCAGCGTCCCTCAAGACTGAAAGAGTGTATTTTCATCTGAGTGAAGTATTTGGGTCCGCTGGACTCCTGATTGTGAGACTGCTTTTCATGAGATCATATATCAACTTACCCATGCTCCAGTGCTGGCCTATGCCAATCCAAGAAAACCTTACGTCCTGCACACTGATGCTAGCTTGCAAGGGTTGGGGCTGTGTTGTACCAAGAGCACAAGAATGGCCTGAGACCAGTGGCCTTTGCCAGTAGAAGCCTGACCCCATCCGAAAAGAACTATCCTGTACATAAGTTAGAGTTCCTAGCTTTGAAGTGGGCTATTGTTGACCAATTCCATGAGTACTTGTATGGGGCTAAAATACTAGTAAAACTGACAATAATCCTTTGACCTATGTGCAGACCTCAGCTGTTGGATGCCACTGGCCATAGGTGGCTTTCTGCATTATCTACATATGACTATGCTCTCAAATACCAAGCAGGTCTGAACCACATAGATGCTGATTCTCTCTCCCGGAGGCCTGTTCCCCAGAATGATTGGGTCCGATTGGCAGAACCTGACATTCGGGCACTCTGCCAGAAGTTTGACAGGGAGGAACAAATGTCCACGGACGCAGTGGACTGCATGGTGGATTGCTTGGGACCCTCTGAGAATTGCATACCTGCTGCTTATTGCCACTTTTCTGCAATAGACATTGGTGCACTGCCTCAGCTGGACAATGACAGTATTCGGCGGGCTGAATCCTGCGATCCCATGATCAAAGCAGCTTTAGAAGCCTCTATGCAGGAAAAGATGTGTCCAAATTACGCCCACGGATTTGAGAACTGCACTATTATAAAAAGAAGGTCCTAAGTTGAAACTGATCAATAAACTGTTATACAGAGAAACAGTAGACAGAGGGGACAAGTAGACAAACAACAACTAGTCCTGCCCACTGCCTTTGAGACTCAGTACTGATGTCCTTGCACAACCACATGGGGCACCTTGGTATAGACAGAACACTTGACTTGGTGAGATCCAGATTCTATTGGCCTAAGATGGGGGCTGATGTGGAGCAACACATTCGAACTTGTAGTCGCTAAGCTCACAGAGGAAAGCTTTGCCCCAGAGGGCTGCCCCTTGTTAACATCACCACCAGTGCACCCATGGAGCTGGTCTGTATTGATTTTCTGAGTTTGGAGTCAGATCAAAGAAATATCAGTAATGTGCTGGTGGTCACTGACCATTTCACGAGATATGCCCAAGCTTTCCCCACCAAAGACCAGAAAGCATCCACTGTGGCCAAAGTACTTGTAGAAAACTTTTTTGTTCACTATGGGGCTCCACAAAGAATCCATTCTGATCAAGGGAGAGACTTTGAGAGTCGTCTGATCAAAGAGATGCTTTCTCTGTGGGGAGTGCGAAAGTCCAGAACCACTCCTTACCACCCCCAGGGGGACCCTCAGCCTGAACGTTTCAACCGCACTTTGCTAGATATGCTAGGCACCCTGCACCCAAAGGACAAGCCTAGATGGAGCCAACAAATTAGCACCCTGGTACATGCTTATAACTGCACCAAAAGTGATGCCACTGGGTTCTCTCCCTACCGCTTGATGTTTGGAAGAGAAGCTCGACCACCGGTAGATGTGTTTTGGGGTCTCCTGATGGGGTTCAAGCTGACAACTATTTACAGTATGTGCAAAAGTTAAAGGCCCAGCTAACTCATGCAACCAACTGGCTCAAACCATGGCTGCCAAAAGAAATCTGGCCAACAAAGAAAGGTATGATAAAAAGGTGAAAGCACAGGAACTCCAGGAGGGAGATCGGGTATTGCTAAGAAATCTGGGACTGCATGGCAAACACAAGATTGCTGACAGATGGCACCATCTCCCTCACATTATAGTGGGCAAACTAGATGATCTGCCAGTGTACAAAGTAAGGCCTGAGAATAATTCAAAAGATGTAAAAACAATGCATAGAAATCATTTACTGCCCATTGGACAAATCTTGATTGAGTCTGAGCCCCCAGAAGATGCCCCTCTGGACCAATGACTAGAGCTGCTGCTAAGAAAGATCAAGAAAGTCTGCACCTACAGAAGCAAAGTTAAAGTGTTCCCTCCACAAGTCCCAGTTGAGCATGACTGTCAGTCCATATCGGAAGAAAGTGAGAGTGACTTTGAATACTATCCTTCTTCTGAACTGAGTCAATTGTTTGGGGCAATCCCTAGTCAATACTGGAGATGAAGCTGGGCCTTCTGGACTGCCTAAGCCCCAGCTGTCCCTGGAGCCAATGCTCCCAGAAAGTGAAGTGCAAAGCATCAGATCAGATGAAATGGAATCATTGTGCATGGTTGAACTGTTTGAGCTTTCAGGGAGGAAAATGATGGATTGGGTCAGACTGGTGATACACCAGAACAAGAAGAGTATTTTGAGTGCCCTGACAGTCCACTGCCAGTGTCCGAAAGCTTCCATGCGAGCCAAATGTTGTGGACTCAGAAACTGTAACTCCTGGAGCTGAAAGTGCCCCAAGTTCTAGCCTCTCTCCACCCATGGAGACTCCCTGACAAGTGAGGACAATGCTGAAAATGAGGCTCAGAGTGCAGAGACTGTACCAGTTCCCTAGAAAGACTGGTCGAGCTGTAAAGCCTGTGGTGCACCTCAGTTATGATTCCCTGGGCTGGCCAGTGGATCTGCCTCTCAATGTTGTCCATAAAGGAGTGTAGTGTCCCCGAGCTCATTGCCCAAACTGAGCGTCAGTGCTAACTCAAGTTACTTGTGTTGCCCTCTAAGTATGGTGCCCTTGCCCCATCCAGCCCCAAGGTAACTGATAGGAAGGGCCCCTCTCTCAGGTTTCATGTACAAGAGGTAATAACTTGAGTTATGGTACAATGTTTATGTAATACTGTGTAAAGAGTGACGACTGCAATGTTTCAGAAATGTGTTCTTGGTAAAATGATATATTGACTGATGATTACATGTGCGAGCCTAATGCAAATGTATATGGTTGCAGTTGAAACTTATGGGGGTACTTGCTTGACGCGGACGTCAAGCTTTCCCAGGTCAGGAAGGGTGTAACCCCCCTGCAAATGGGGGTTCCCAAAAGACTTCCAGGAGCTTGCTTGAATGCTCCAAGCCTGAATGGTGTTTGGCATTTAAGCCATTTATCAGTGAGTATTTTTAGAGCCTCTGGTACTGTCTCTTTAAGAGCTGTCTGCTTGCAGACATAATTAGTTTGTATGGGGGGACTGTGTGCTTCTCTGTTTGAGTACCACTCCAGCTGCTGCCAATTCACTCCATTTTTGCAGTCACTAGGAGTGCAAAGGGAACCTATCTGAAAGATGTAACTGTTTGCCAGAAATCATTTAGAGTAATAATGAAATTACAGTTTGTCTAACCTGCTTTCTTTGCAGTCAGAACTGTGTCTGCCTAGTTCCCCATTCTGGTTTTGAACTGCTGAACTGGACCAATCAGTGTGGGGTAAGCTAGCTCTAAAATGGTGCCTTGGATGAATCAGAACTTGAACTCATAATCTGAGCCAGCCACAAGAGGATTGTATGGGCAGTGACTCTGGGAGATGTAGTTTAGACCTCGGCGCCTTTTTTGGACCAACAGGAGCAGACTATTGTGAGTGACAGCCAATCCAGTCAAGAACTGGGAGGAACTCAAAGGAAGTGCCCGGTTTTGTCTGTTGGAGTTTCAGTTTTAGCTCTGGCAGTGAAGGGGAAAGGAACCCTGTGCTCCTTCAGTGCACAGTTTTAGTCGGGAAACATGTGTAAGGTCCAGAGTTCCGGTCTGCAGCTTGTGTAACTGCTTGTTAGGACTGAATCCGTCCTGTGAAGAGAATCAAAGGATATCTGAAGAGTAGAAACCAGGCTCACCCTGTAGAAGACTGGAGAAATTGCTGAATTGCACTCGGTCTGACAGGAACTGAATCTGCTGTGTGTTCTCCCGGTATTGTGCAGTAATTGCGATCGGATAGAGAAGCAGCCTGCCTGGTATAGTACTTTCTTTTGCCATATAAATGTGTGAGGAGTCTCGTGGAGCTCAAGAGTAGCCCTGCTGACATTGAAGGACCCTATCTTGTTTGGAGGTCGTGAGTACTAATTAGGGTCGCTTCCTGTTGAATTGCCATATTGAATCCAAATAGAATTACTGTACTGCTGACTGTTTAACTAATTTTTCTTTCTCTGTGTGAAAGGGCCCCTACCAGCTGCCCACGGTTTGGACTAGCCACTAGGGCTTGGGTACCCAGGGACAGTAACTGGTAGGGATAGGCCTGTGCAGAGCCATAGGTAGATGAGTAAAGTATAAGCTAATTAACCTGATTTCCTGTCCTTGTTATATTCCCCTAAATAAATCAGAGCTGCTTGTTTCCAGCAAAGTTATACTGCCTGAGGTATTTGTCTATGTTAAAGTATTGTACTGTGATTGTTGCACTGTATCTTATTTTACAGGAGGTCCCAGTGCCTGAACCAGCCCTGGGGTAAGTGTATACTGTGAAGGTAATTCTGATATATTGTGTGGGCCACTAGTGGGAAGAAAGGGGGGTTGCAGTGTCCCAGAGGGCTGTGACCAAGTAAGTTTAACTATTGCAAACCCTGACCTCTGGGTGGAGGCACCAGCCTTTGGATCCAGGCCCCTCAACCTGTTAGTGGCAAATCAGGCAGGGGTAGTAGCCCCTGGGATAGCGCCATCTAGGGGTTACGTATGAAATTCTGAATCAAAAACAAAGGTTCTGTAATATTAACAGAGAAATAAAGAATTGTGGAGACCAAATACTGTTGTTAATTTCAACTTATGTTTAGAAGAAATTGTGAGTATTTGAAAAAAGTGCAAGGGCACCAATATTTTTGGCCACGACTGCTGTTGGGAGCAGTGTGGGTGTAAGCACTGAAGGGGGAGAGCATGAGGGAGGCATGGCTGGACCAGTTAAACGTCCTCACTGTGCTTGCCATACCAGAAAACAACAGCAGTCAATAACAACAAGACCCCTCCAGGGCCCTCCCTGTCCAAAGCCAGCAGCATAGGCAGCCCCTGCCTTGCCAGCAATGCCAGTGACAAATGAGGACTTAGCTGCTGTCCTGTCTGAAGTCCAGCATGTCCGACAAGAGTTTAAAGATTTCAGATAGGAATTTAGTGATGCCCGGGGAGGGGGGATTTCAAACTATAGTGTGATGTTGACAAAATCATGTGCATCCTGTCAAATTCCGTGGAGCCCCCACTGGCACTTAATGTGGCAGCACAAATTAATTTTTTTTTTTGGTTTTCTTTTTCTAGCTTCCATTATGTTGTTTGTATGCCCCCCCATAAAAAAATAAAACCCAAAAAACACTATTCTGTCCTGTTTAATCTACATCCATTCCTTAAGTCCTCTTGTTTCTTTACTTTGTATGTAAAATAATTTTATTGATCATTGATGCTGTTGTTTGTTACTGTCTTATGCTCCCTATAGAATTCAGTCCTTTTTCTTGTTCTCTCTTTCTTAGTTCTCCCCGCTCATTGCTGTATTACCCTTGTCCTCCTTATCCTGCCTGTCATTTGTTATACTTATTCTGTACCATGTCAGTGTACCCCTTCCCTAATAAACACCTTATTCCCTTATTATTAGTGGTGTGTGTTACTTCTTAGAGCTGGTTACACCTACAAGATTCCTTTTAACAACATAATGATGTGCAGTGCAGTTGCATCCCCTATATATTGAGTTTGCAAATGAAAGGCTGACTCCTGCCGAAGGCTGTTGGCCATCTGGGCCTTGTGCATAGTTAGACTAGTGTGTAGTTTCTTGGAATTCAAATAACTTGTGTGAGTGACTTCAACTCAAAGTTATACGTGAAAGCGAAACTGGGTGAAATTTCGCATTACGCGAAAGCAAAATCAGAGGCAAAATGTAATTTCGCCTAGGCAAAAGATTCCGCGTAATGCAGGAATTAAATTACGCAAAATTTTTTGCTAGGTGAAATTTTACATTTTCGCACATCTCTACTCTTTGACGCACCTCACAACCCCATACTCCCATGCAGTCTGGTGCAGCACCCAACACCATAGCCAACCGCAAACCTCCATGCACTGCCACACAACCTGGCACCATACTGAAATGCACACTGAGATACGTCATGAACCCACACCCCCATGCAGTCTCACACCACTCAACACCTTACATGCTATCACACCACCCATCAACATACCACCATGAACTCTGACACACAGACATTACGCACCCATGTATTGTGACGCGCACAGCAAAAACTCATACACCCATACACATTGTCACACCACTCTATACCAGCATGCATGCTGACATATCTCATGACCCTGCACTCCTATGCACTTTGTCACACCACTCCACACCATACATACTGTCACCACCAGACACAATAACACCATGACAGAATGTAGTATCCAGCAGATTCATATTTTGTGTGCCGCATTTCTAGAAACCTTCTTGGCATGACATTTCTGATCACATTCTTGTTTACACCATAACCAATGTTTTTATATTTTTTCAAAATTCTTTATTTGTGTAAGCCCCCTATAAATGGGGGTTCCAGAAAGTCTTCCGTGGGTATGCCAAATGCCCACTGCCAGGCTGGTATCTGATGTCTTAGCATTCTAAAAATGATTGTGTGACAGCGCCTTAATGCCTCTGTGCTCTGTCCCTTTAAGAGCTACCAATAACGTGGTGCCTATTTACTCTGGGAGGGGGCTGAGTGTTGCTATGCTCGAGTCCCACCCAGGCTGCCAGATAATCTCTCTGTTCTGCCATCGCTATTTGTGCAGAGGGAGCTCTGTCAGAGGCTGTACTTATTGCTGATTGTCTATTAGAACAGTGATGGTATTGTAGTTTGTCTAACCTGCCTTCTTTGCAGCATGGACAGTTCTATTTATCACCACCATCTTGGTCCTGGACTGCCAGAATGGGCCAATCAGAAACTTTTGGACCGAAGGGAAATTCCCAAATGCTGCAGTCAGTCAGTCTAAGTGGGGAAGTGAAAGGATGAACAGCTTGAGATAGTCAAGCAGCAGTTTCCATGTAGTTCACGCGGGAGAACTGTGGAAGGATTGATTTTGGCCTGCTGTCCCTGAGAGGGAATTTGTGGTTATTTTGGACTGAATTGAGAGAGAGAGAGAGAGATCGAGAGAGAGAGAGAGAGAGAGAGAGAGACAGAGACAGAGACAGAGAGATTGAGAGAGAGAGAGACTGAGATTAGATTAAAGCCACTGAACTGTGACCAGGCTTGAAACCTGTAGAAGACCAAAGATTTGCCGAACACGATCGGCCTGTCAGGACCTCAGTTACTGCTGGAATTCTGGGTTGGCACAGAGACTCTGAAATTGCGACTGGACTGCCATCCGCCTGGTACAGTGGTATTTCCTTACTATAAATGTGCTGTGTGTTGCTAGTGGGTTTCGATTTGGTTCCCACTGTGTGCTGAACTGTATTCTGCTTGCTGAAGGCTGCATCCAGCCCCACCAGACTGAAACCGCATTCATCTCCACTGGGCCTGGGCCTTGCCACACTGGTCCGGCTTGATTACCCACTGCACAGAGAAAGCCATCGACGAGAGACCTGCCTGGCGATCAGCCCCCTGCTCAATGCCTTGAACAGGAATGACTCTATGCAACACAAAGGCACTGCGATGGGAACAACGTTTGGTCCAGGTATTGCATGTTTGTATGTGGGGCAGTGGGAGGCAATACATTTGTATACAAATGAGATGTTCAAAAAGTATGTGAAAGTTTGGAAACATTACATTGATGATTGTTTCCTGATTTGGTCAAATGATGTGGAGAGCCTGAATGTTTTTGTTGATCTGATTAATACTTTTGACTCAAATTTGAAGTTCACTGTACAAGTGGATATGTACTCAATTCCATTCCTGGACATGCTAATATATAAAGATGAAAGAAAATTAAAAACAACTCTGTATAGAAAGCCAATGAGTAGAAACACTCTGTTACATAATGAAAGCAACCATCCTGAAGCACTTAAACGCAACATACCAGTGGGACAAATGTTGCATTTGAAAAGAATTTGCAGTGACACTATGCAATTTGAAAAGAACGCAAGAGAGGTTGCCAACAGGTTTCAGAATCGAGGATATGATATGGAGTCTATATACAAAGGGGTAGAAAGAGCGAACAACATTGAGAGAAGTGAACTACTGCGACCGAAAAATCTGAATGTTGATGTGACTCAGAGCCCAATAAGCTTTGTAACTGAGTTTTGCAACCAATCGGGGGAAATTGCCAATATTGTGAGAAAACATTGGGCAGTGCTACAGGGTGATATTGTATTCAGAAATGATCAATATAAAAAGCCCTGTATTACTTACAAAAGAGGGAGAAATATTAAAGATTTATTAGTACATAGTGTTCAAGAACCTGAAAAACCAAGAGCAACGTGGATTCCAGCATTCCCCAAAGAAAATTATAGATGTGGCCATTGTGCACAGTGTAACAACACAAATGACAGTAAAAAATTTAAGCATCCACATACAAATCAGGAATTTGAAATAAAAGAGTTTATTAACTGCAGAAGTACTGGAGTAATATATATGTTAACCTGCCCGTGTGGCTTGAATTATGTGGGACAGACAAAACGTCAACTTAGGGAACGAATAAGTGAACATAAATCAGCCATTCGGAACAATGTTCAGACAAACGCTATGGCTCGTCATTTTCTGGCTGTGGGTCATGGGTCTCCTGCCAATTTGAAATTCATTGGAATTGAGAAAGTGTGTGTTGGGCCCTGTGGTGTGAGTCTAACAAACAAGTTAGACCAAAGAGAATGTTTCTGGATTTTCAAACTCGGGACTTTACAGCCCAAAGGGCTAAATGAAGAATTATTGTTGCATTGTTATTTATAAATCTTTTTGGTATATGTGCTTGTATGTGATGGATGAATGGATATCTTCATATTTATGAGCAGAGGAAGGTCGTAATATGTTTGTATCATGAATATGTATGTCTTTTCTGTATAAAAGCTGATTAGAATTTTGACCAATCAGCTCTGAGGAAGGCGTAAGCCGAAACGTCAGCTGATCCTGTGCGTCATCACGCATGTGGGCTGTTCTGCTCAGCCAGCCTGGTCAAAGTCCTACTGTGTTTTCGAACACCATGATGGTGTCTTCGGCCTTTTTGTTTTAATATAATCGAGTAGTCACCACCTTGCACTCTACCTTTGCTGCGGTTATTAACAGTTTTTGTACTTGAATAAAACGTGATGACACGGTAAGCTGTGCGTTTTGGATATATTTTCAGTACAACTGATGGGTGAAGTGCAGTTGATTTGGCTTTTGAGTCTCTCAAAAGCAATTATTTCGATACTTTATCACCTGCCATCTGTCCTGGTTACTCTTGTTCCCTTTTCTGCTACTATCTGGGATTCCTGTATCCCCTCTGGAGCCTTCCCCTACATCCCCTCCTTACTTTTGTGCTCCTCTATTTTCCTCCATACCCCATCCCATGTTTTTCTTCCTGTGTCCATGTTTGCTTCTTGTCCTCCTGCAGCCCACCTTTTAACTGCACCTAGCTCCCCTAGCAGCAATAGCTCCTTCTGCGAGACTCCTCCTGTCCTCTCTGCTACTCCTCTCTCTTTCCCATCTTAGTGTCCACCTCAGCAATCCCACCTCCTACCTTAGTTATGCAATTTGCCCACATATCATGCATCCCCCAATTTTCCAGACTACTGTATATCCAGTACCATGGATGACCTACAACCAGTACACCCTACCAGCCTTCCTAAGATGACCCCAGCCCTTGTAGCCTGGGGAACCTGCTCTGGATCCACCCTCACCCTGCTCCATTGGCCCCTCTAATGTGGTTGCCCCCCGATTTCCCTGGCCTATGGTAAGCTTTTGCGTTTAGGCCCAAGGGTAACGTGAGCCACATTTCTAGAAATGTTCTTGGCATGACATTCCTGATCACATGCTTTTTTACACCATAACCATTGTAATTCCTTACTTGTATGATTTTACAGTACAAGTTTACATTCCTACTTCTATCACTTTGTTATTACTGTTTCACTCCCTGTTGTACCCCTTGAAGGATTGCCTGACATCCCCCAACCCACCAACGGATGCACCTGTAAACCAGTCCAGGCTTACTGTGCCTATACTGGTGACCACATTTTTAATAAAAAAAAATTAATGTACAGTTTGCATTTAAACCCCTTCAAACCATTTTTGTAGTGCAGGTGCTTTTTGGTACTAAATCTTAAAACTTTCCAAGTTCTAGGGACTTCTGTTTTTAGGCCCAGTTCTGTCGGTCCCAGAGTTCTGGGCAGAAAGATCCTAGGAAAAACAGGCTTGCACTCTAAAATCAGTAAAAGCCCTGGGGCAGGAGTCACAAAAAAAGGACAAACTGCAGCACAAAGGTTTGCGCTGAGCCTTTCAATTGTGCATGGTCCAAAAGCTGCAATCAGGCAACAGTCAAGCACAAATGGGAAAAAATATTTATGTATACTGTACCACCACAATCAAATGCAGGTTCTATGCAAATAGCCATGAAGACACTTACTGTAGCTGCCTGAACATGACATCCTCAGTTGTTTTTTCAGTCTTTCAAAACAGTAATGCTAAAGAAAACCATCATAATGAAGAAAAAATACAGCTTGATATCCTCAATAAAGCATTCATGTTTACATGAATTGAAGCAAGATTGGTATCCTAGTCTTCACTCCTTCCTTCACCTCTCATTTACTCACACTACAGTCAGCATTAAGGAATGCAAACAGGAAGCGGGGGGGTAGCAAATACTACAGCTTTGCTAAATGATAGAAAAAAAATAGATAACATAAAATAAAACTCCGTCCCCTCTTCTTACCATTCAGAACAAAAAACAAAATCAGATCAATTTCTTGCTAGATGATGATGATCATTAGCAAAAACAAAAGTGACAAACCATACCTAAACACTGAATTTCAAGCCCCTTCATAAAGAATGAATAACCAAAACAGCAAATAAATAAATAATGGGGAAATGAAATATGATATATCAATCATGACAAGAACCTTGCTTTGAAGTTCTAATACAGTCACAAACAAAAACACCACATTAGTTTTAGTGAACTTGCTTTCAAAAAGGTCCTCATTGCCAAGTAAATCCTTTGGTCCACTTAACAGCACAGTAAAAAGTATGTGCTTCCACACAAGTGCTGGGCTGATCTAAAGTTGTTATTTTGTATCAAAATTCAACTGTGAAAGAGGCTGAGCTGCTTCTGGTGCTGAGCAGTTTGAAATTGTAATTTTGTATCAAAACTCAAGTGAGAAACTGGCAGAGCTTTAGGTCCCACAAGCTAGAAAGAACTGCAGTGTTCAGCACAGAGAAAGCTGAGGTATGAAATGATACATCAATTGGAAAGCAAAATGGTGTGTTTTGTTTTATATCAAATTAAAATAAACAGTACGCAAGTAATTTTTATTCCTATACCTCACTGTACACATAAAAGGTAAAGTAAAATGTATCTCCTTATTAGAGAGAAAGCATGTCTCTTAGCTCATAGTGGATTTCTCTGTTCTGAGCTGAGAATCATTCCAAGCATCACAAAGGTGCTGTTTCAGGTGCTCTGAGTGAGCATTCTGCAGAGCAAAAAAAAAATGTGTTTGCTCATTTTTAAATTGTCAGTACTTTACCATGCATTAAGCTACAGGGTTAAAATTTTAACAGCAGACAGGGGAAGGGGTCTAGTTACTAATAAACCATTATTTGTTTATCAAGATTAATGGGATTTAAAATAATCAGTTAAAAAGTAAACAGTGTACACTTGGGCCGCTTAGAGCAGCCTGCCATTTAAGAAACATACCATGGGCCGCTTAAAGCGGCCCATGCCGCTGGCAGGGTTAAATCCCATATCCCCCCACGATGATATGACCACACTGGTGCATGCATTTGTGACTTTAAGATTTGACCACTGCAACACTGTGTACCTTGGTGGTTAATGGAGGCATGCTGCAATGCCTGCAGTCGGTGCAGAATGCAAGCTGCTAAGTTGCTGACCGGCCTTTTGAGGATGTGTCATATCTCCCTAGCACTATGTTACCTGCACTGGCTGCCAGTTAAGTGCCATATCTCCTTCGAAATTGGTCTTCTAACTTATAAGACCCTGCATAGGCTGGACACAGGCTACCTGTCTGAGCTCTTACACCCTTATATACACTCATGCTATCTCTGCTTTGCTGAGGAGGGCCTCTTGGCAGTTCCAAAGCTGATGTTAAAAACCTTTGGGGTCTGGGCATTTTAAGTGGCAAGCCCAGTCCTCTGAAATTCTTTGTCAAGAGCTCAGGGGGAGACCTCTTCTATAGAAGCCTTTAAGCAGGATCTCAAAACCTTTCTGTTCACCCAGGCATTTGGAGATTAATTTTTCCCTAGATGGTTATGTCGCAGCTATTATATGGAATTAATTATTTATGAAATTAATTATTTGCAGGGTTTTACTGATAGTTATGTTAGTTAAGTCGGCGTATTTGTTTGTAATATTTATGACGACTGATTTTATTTTACTTGCATGTACTGTGTTGTGTTGTAATGGCACCATGAGCCTTCAGGGAAGGGTGCCAGATATAAACAAATACTGCTACAGCAATCTCCAAAATTCTATTCTTTTAGTTCTTCTTTGTTTGCATTGTATCTTTCTCGTGTTCCCCTGTTTCATTTTATACTTCAAAATTTGCTGTAAGGAGTATATTTTTTAGTTGTGTTTAATAACAGTGTGTAAATGATTTTTTTGGTCTGAAGGTTTTCTGTTAAGATCCATTGTTACGTTTTAGTTGTGTCTGATAATAAATAAGTCCAAGAATGGTATTCTCTCCCTGTGTTGGTCCATGGTGAAATCCAGAAATGGAGCATAATTGTTTAAGTAATCAAAAAAGGTAAACAGCTCTTCTTATGTGTTGTTACAAATTATAAAAATATCATCAATAAAGCATTTGTACATCATAATATTGTCTCTGAACAAATTTCTTTCTGATTGTTCATATTCTTTTTCAAATTTCCCCATCAAAATATTAGTATAAGGGGGTGCTATTGTGGCAGCCATTGCTGTACCTCATATCTGTAGAAATGATCCATCTTCAGATTTAAAGGGGTTATTATTGAGAAGAATTTAAATGAGTTTTATTTAAAAATTCTGTATTTGGTATTTGGTGTTACATGAATTGAAGGCATTGCCTAAAACATCTATTCCTTCTTGATGTGGAATACTTGTGTAGAGATTTCTGAGATCTGTGTTTTTTGCAGTAGGCGACGACTTGAAAACACTCAGTAGGAGCCAAAGTCTGAAGGAGCAGGATCACGCTTGTGCAGGGTTGCTTAGTAACCACCATTGGAAAGGATGAGGAGGCAGGTCTCTGCTGAGCACATGAATAGTGAGGTGGCACAGTCAGATTGGCCCCCCAATGGTCCTGCTCTCTAGTTCAGCACATAAATCTTGATGAAGAACAAATGACAGAGCAGAAAAGTTTTACTTGCTGTGACACACAAAATGTAAATGAGAAAGGTAAGAAACTGCTCATTAACCATCAGTACTGGCTAATTGCACATGTATACACTGACATTTGCGAGATAGCAAATATAATTCTCTCTTAACAGCTCCCATAAAGAAAAAAGAAAATTGCAACTTAAAATATCTTTAACCAAAAACCAAAGATTGTCCAAAGGGTAGGTAGTTCACTGTCAGAGTGCTGCTAAATGCTGCACAGATAAGATTTAGAATATTTGTAAAAGGTAGCTAATGCAACAAGTTAGCCAACACACTCTCATTTTCAACAGCTCCTGTAAAAAGAAAATGAAAACTGCATCCTATAGTTTTTTCAAACTAAAGACAAGCGAGTGCATATTGGGGATGTTGCTTATTTTAAGAATGCGAGAAAAAGCAGAATGTTTAAGATTAGGATAGCTTATGAGCACATGTGCATTTTGGAAATGCATTTTTTACTGTTAAAAATGTGACAAGTTGCCAGGTAAAAAAATGAACCTTTGCTAAATATATGAATAATAAATAATAACTCTACACAGGGTTTAAATTGTGATTTTTAGACCAAATAAATGGACTATGGAGTAAGAATTACAGTATGCATGATCAGGTTTAAATACAGTATCTAACAATTGGACGTCAACAAGTAATGAATTTTATGATGTGAATGCAGGAAATACAGTGCACCCAGATGGAATAAATACTACACTTACCAGACACCAAGAGAAGCATGCATACATTGTATTTAATTCTTTGAAAAGCTAGGACAAGGCATGAAATGAGGTAAAATAGGATTTGCTAACTAAGTATAATTAGAATGTATATTTAGAAAATGTCATTGTACTTAGATTATGAAAAATCAGAAACAGTGATAACTCTTGATCAAACGACATTAACGTCTACTAAAGAACCGTAAGCGGATGCGTTGCCACCAGACAAATCGTTGCAGACAAAATGGAACAGATAAATGGTTGTGAGGAACGAGTGAACCCGGACAAATTGCCGAGATAGAATGCGGTCGTGAACAAGAAAGGGCAAATTTAAAATTGCCGAAAAACGGACAATTAGTCATTTCCTTTCAACAAAAAGGCAAGCATTGATAGCTGCCAGTTCAAAGTCATTCATTACAGCAGTAATAAAGTGTATTGAATAAAAAAAAAGCTGCATTTCTGAGTGCATTTCTATTTGGAAGAGCTTTGTGAAGCAAATGAATATAAATTAATTAATTCTCTATCTGCAAGTAGTATTGTATTTCGGTCAAAAGTGAGGTCCAAGAAGATCCTAAATGAACTTCTAAGTAACCTGTGGAATAAAGCAGCAATTTAGATAAAAAAGTGATGTCTGACCTTGAAAAGCAATTATGCTAAGAAGTAGAAAACATAGCAACAGTGGTAAGTAAGTGTGCTGCTTCATGGGATTGCTACATTTACGAGTGATCCCTGTACTCCCAAGTAGGTTTCATCTTGCTTCTAACTGCAACAGAGTAGAGATGTGGAGTGGAAGTCTTTGGTGCTATTTTAGCTTCTGAGGAGTCAATAACATTGGAGTTGCCATGTGATGCGGGGGGGGAAGGGTTAGCATGAGACTTAGAACTTTGGTTAGATGAATCTGGTGAGTTTTGTGCTGTTTGAATGACAAAGACTGTCAGGATAAGATGGGGCATTATTTGAAAGTAGCCTGCCCTGCAGTGACAGAAACTTGTTGCAACAGACTATGGAAACTATTGAAAATAGTGCCACAATGTTATCTATCAATGTCGTCGCAGGATAATTGAAAAAATATAGGAGGAAATGTCCGTGACCACAGATCCGGTGACGGCATATCTGTTCGACCACTGAGACCTCTCCGAGTTAACCACACCTATTTATACTGCAACGTTTTGACCATATGCCCTAAAGAACAGGTAACTTAATTTTACAGCCAGTATAAAACTGTGTGAGACTCTTAAACAATAATATAGTGAATGAATTAAGCACACTATTCTGGTGTTTAGTATGACTGGATGGACCTTACTGATACTGAGATAATTTAAAAATATAATGAACATTGGATACAGTATAATTACATTAGTAACAAGCATTTGTCAATGCCGAATGATGATTGCGATTGTCTGTTGAGCTCGCTCACTGCCCCTCTGTCACTCGCTCAGTCTGTTTCTCCTGGTGCTGCAGACTGCTCTTTTGTACTGGGCTCCTGCCTGTGTTGGCAGCTTTTTCTGCCCACTATGAAATCTGCAGCTGTCCTGACAGAGCTCCATTGAGGTGGCTCACTCCCCCTCTCTCACTCACTTATTCTGTTTCTTCTGGTGCTGCAGGCTGCCCTTTTGTACTGGGCTCCTGCCTCTGTTGGTGGCTTTTTCTGCCCACAAAGAAATCTGCAGCAGTCCCGACTCAGGTCTGTTGAGCCTGCTCACTCCCCCTCTCTCACTCACTCGTTCTGTTTCTCCAGTGCTGCAGGCTGGCCTTTTGTACTGGGCTCCTGCCTGCATTGCTGCCTTTTTCTGCCAACAAAGAAATCTGCAACAGTCACAATAGAGCTCCGTTGAGCTCGCTCACTCCCCGTGTCTCACTCATGCATTTTGTTTATCCCGGCGCTGCAGGCTGCCCTTTTGTACTGGGCACCTGCCTGGGTTGGCACCTTTTTTCTGCCCACAAAGAAATCCACAGCTATCCCGACAGAGCTCTGTTGAGGTTGCTCAGTTCCCCTGTCTCACTTACTCTTTCTGTTTCTCATGGTGCTGCAGGCTGTGCTTTTGTACTGGGCTGCTGCCTGTGTTGGTGCCTTTTTCTGCCCACAAATGAATCTGCAGCAGTCCGGACAAAGTTCCATTGAGCTTGCTCACTCCCCTTCTCTCACTCGCTCATTCTGTTTCTGCCTGCGCTGCAGTCTGCCCTTTCCTACTGGGTTTCTGCCTGCGTTGCCACCTTCTTCTGCCCACAAAGAAATTTGCAACAGTTACAATCTCGCTCACTCCCCCTCTCTCACTCACTCATTCTGGTTTTCCTGCCACTGCAGGCTGCCCTTTTGTACTGGGCCCCTGAGTGCATTGCTGCCCTTTTCTGCCCACAAACAAATTTGTAGCAGTCCCAACATAGCTCCGTTGAGCGCTCTCACTCCTCCTCCCTCACTCACTCGTTCTGTGTCTCACGTTGCTGCAAGCTGCCCTTTTGTACTGGGCTCCTGCCTGCGTTGGTGGCTTTTTCTGGCCACAAAGAAATCTGAAGCAGTTCCGACACAGCTCCATTGAGCTTGCTCATTCCCCCTCTCTCACTCACTCATTCCGTTTCTGCAACGCTGCAAGCTGGCCTTTTGTATTGGGCTCCTGCCTCACGTTGCTGCCTTTTCTGCCCACAAAGAAATCTGCAGCAGTCACAATAGAGCTCCACTGAGCTTGCCTACCACCGCCTGTCATGGCGCCTGCTCTGTTTCTCTTGGCGCTGCAGGCTGTGCTTTTGTACGGGGCTCCTGGCTGCATTGGCACCTTTGTCTGTCCACAAAAAAATCTGCAGCTGTCCTGACTGAGCTCCATTGAGGTCGCTCAGTCTCCCTCTCTCACGCACTCATTCTGTTTGTCCTGGCGCTGCAAGCTGCCCTTTTGTATGGGGCTCCTGCCTGCATTGGCGCCTTTTTCTGTCCACAAAGACATCCGCAGTAGTCCTGATAGAGCTCCGCTGAGCTCACTCAGTCCCCTGTCTCACTCACTCATACTGTTTCTCCCACCACTGCAGGCTGGCCTTTTGTACTGGGCCCCTGCCTGCATTGATGCCTTTTTCTGCCCACAAAGAAATCTGCAGCAGTCCTGACAGCGCTCCGGTGAGTTCGCTCACTCCCCCTCCCT
Organism: Neoceratodus forsteri; assembly: GCA_016271365.2. NCBI lineage: Eukaryota > Metazoa > Chordata > Ceratodontiformes > Ceratodontidae > Neoceratodus > Neoceratodus forsteri. The sequence goes on along the minus strand of CM057454.1, from coordinate 371,264,515 downwards.
CACTCACTCTCTCGTTCTGTTTCTCCCAGTGTTGCAGCTGCCCTTTTGTACTGGGCTCTTGCGTTGGGCCCTTTTTCTGCCCACAAACAAATCCGCAGCAGTCCTGACAGAGCTCAGTTGAGCTTGGTTACTCCCCCCTCTCACTTGCTCGATCTTAGTCTGTCCCAAACACTGATTTCCCACAGCGACCGTGCTATTCTCCGGCAGGAGTGCAAAAACATATTTTAGCCAGGATGTGAAAAATGACAGCTGTACTGTTCATAAGGAGGTGTGAAAAAATGCCACTGTTGAAAATGTTGCGTGAAAATATTACAAATTTGCGAAGTTACAAGGATGCTTGGAAACAGTTCAATGCATGCTTGTAACACAGTCATGTTATGGAGTTTTGTCACCAAATTTTCAAGATAGGGATTTTAGGACCTCTGCTCATGAACAGTGCCACTGTCATTTTCTTAATCTGTCCCGAACACTGATTTCCCACTGCAACTGCGCTGAACTGTGAAAACACATTTCGGTCAGGATGTGAAAAATGACAGCTGTACTGCTCATAAGGAGGTGTGAAAAAATACCAGTGTTGAAAATCTGGCGTGACAATATTATAGATCTGCGAGGTTACAAGGGGGCGTAGAAAGTGTGCAATGCACACTTGTAACACAGTCATTTGATGGGCTATCATCACCAAATTTTCAACATAGGTATTTTAGGACCTCTGCTCATGAACAGTATCACTCTCATTTTCTTAATCTGTCCTGAACAGTGATTTCCTGCAGTGACCGCTCTATTCTGCGCTGGAAGTGCGAAAAGACATTTCAGCCAGGATGGGAAAAATGACAGCAGTACTGTTCATAAGTAGGTGTGGGAAAATGGCATTGTTGAAAATCTGGAGTGAAAATATTACAAATTCATGAAGTTATGAGCGTGTGTGCAAACTGCGCAACACATGCTCGTAACACAGTCATTTTATGGAGTATTGTCACCAAATTTTCAATATAGGCATTTTAGGACCTCTACTCATGAACAGTGTCACTGTTATTTTCTTAATCTGTCCCGAACACTAATTTTCCACAGCGACTGTGCTATTCTGCGCCGGAAGTACAAAACCACATTTCGGCCAGGATGTGAACAATGACAGCTGTACTGTTCATAAGGAGGTGTGAAAAAATGTCAAAGTTGAAAATCTGGCATGAAAATATTGCAAATTCGCAAAGTTACGAGCTTGCATAGCAACTGCGCAATGCACGCTAGTAAAACAGTCATTTTTTGGATTTTTTCCAACAAATTTGCAACATAGACTTTCTGAGAGCCCACCTCATGAACTCTGGCACTGTTGTTTCATTAATTGGCCCCAAAAGGTGATTCCGCGCAGTGGCTGCAAAATCACCTTTTAGAGCCAATTAAGGCCATGACAGTTCCAGAATTCATGGGAGAGGTCCCAAAAACCCCATGTTGAAAATTTGGTGCCAAAATTCAAAAAAATTACTGAGATATGCACTAAAGTTGGAGAAAAAAACATTTATTCCATTATACAGCTTACCAGCATTTCCTCAGTTCGCAGTCGGCTTTGAAGAGTGCAGACGTGTTCCCGGTCCACCGAAGATCGTCGCACCAAGCTCTGGAGGTAAGTATGGGGTGAGGGGGTGTCGGGAGGCAGGGTGCACAGTGGGTGGGTGTGGGTTGCGGGAGAGAGGCAGGGAGACCTCTGAGGGACAGTTTCCTTTTTTACAGGTTAAAAAAAAAAAAAAGACATAGCAGGACCGTTTTTTAGTTTACAGGGGCATGTGGCACACTGGGGTGGGCTCCCAGCATGCCACCAGAGTCTCTTTCTTTGGAGTCAGCTATAGCCAACAGAGTTGGGCACCCTGTAGGCAGACAATATAAGCAGGGGGTTTACATAATTCCAACGGGGTGGGTTCCCCATTGTATATACACATTGGGGCACTGAAGCTGATGGGGATTGGGGCCCCTGTCAGCAAATAAACACGGTGGGGGAGTTGTGTGTTTGTGAACACAGCGGCAAACGCTGCCATGTTCACAAAACAATATCAGTAATGTCAGATCCCTTTTCTGCAATGATGGTCGGCTCCTCATTGTAGCGAATGGCTTACACTGCAATGACGAGGCGGCCCCTGATTGCAGTGGCTGATTTTTTACAAGTTGGTGGCACTCTAGCTGAACTAGTGTCAGCAGCAGCGCACCACGGCATTGGGGGACACTGGACAAGCCTTTAAAGGCTGTGGGGGCATTGGCCACAACAGTGCCATGCCACCACAACCTGCTTGTGGAGAAAGCTGCTGCAATATGTTTCTTGCGCATGCGCGCAATCAGCATAAAAATGCAGATACCAATGATGTGTATCAGATATATAGTGTCATGTGACCAGAGAATAATCAAATGCTCCTTTAATGAGATAAGGTATAAATAAGGACATTTAAATATTATTTATATATTTAAATGCAGATCCTAACCCCTGGGGAATCCCAATTTGGGTGAAACACTGGGCAATCGGGATCGCTGTGTTAATGAGAATCTACAATAAATATTTGTTTTAAGGAAAATACTTGTGTGGCTGGACTCCATGAATTTTTGAAGGAGCAGGAAAGCAGGTGAAGAGGAATGACTCGGCTAACTAAAGAAAGCAAAGTCCACTTGTTTGGACACAATCAAAATTTTATTTAAGTAAAACAGACTACACAGAAGAGCACCCCCCTCAAGAAGTCACATGGTCAGGTGGACAATTTACAATTTTACAGTTTACAATTTAGTGACCAGCAGTGAACAACGGTTTAAAGCAGATTTTGGTGCCAAAATACTTTTCCATTAGTTTCAATGGGCTGCAGTCATTTTAAGGGTCCCAAAGCTTTGAAGCTGGGGGAGGGGGGGCTTGCTGGGCATAACATGGCATACAGGAGATCCCAGCAGTGCCTCCATTTGGTATAACCCTGGCGCTGGGTATCTGAAGGGCTACACTACCCCTGCCTGGCCGGCCAAACCAGATTGAGGGGCCTGGGTTCTTACTTTAGCTTTAAACTGGTTCTTTCGCAAGATAACATATTGTGCAGTGCCTCCACTCAGAAGATACCTTTAAGTGGGCTAGAATCATACCTGGTACAACCCTCTGGGATGTCATACCCACCCACATTACCATAGTGCCACCCCAAACATGTCCCAATAAACAATTTCCCACATTTCAATACATTTGAATTATTGACTCTCTCTAATAATATGCTCACATACAGAGGTTATGCAGAAACAACAAGAATTTATTTATATGGGGTGAAGGTTAGGATGGGTAAAATGGAATTAGAGGTTAAGCTATTTACATTTGATTTAGGTTTGGCATTTTGTTCCGATTGTAAGTGATAATCATTTTGCATGCATAATTAGACCTTAACATCATTAGCCTCATCAACCTCCGAAATATTCAGATTTAGAAAAAGCTGTCTATCTATCTAGCTGCATAAACAGTTTACACATTTTCCCATCAGTGCCCACACTGGTACTAGTTCCAGACTATTATAGAACCCCATATTTCTATATATTTAACCTGGGTACCCTGCACTAAACTGTTAAAGGTTCAGGCCTGTTGTACGGTGCAGCTGTGATGGCAGCTGTTGGGGCCCTTCGAAGAAATAATCATATTAACTTTACTTTTGATTTCAGAACACATTCCTGACTACAGATTACATAGTTTAAAACTGGATGATTCGAAAGGTTTTACTCTAGATGCTGAACCTGGCAGCACTTTAACTATTTACATGTCTGTCCAGATTTGGAACAGAGCATGGACCCTGTGTACTCATGGTTTGTGGACGTCATAGGTAGGTCATGATTAGGCTATACAAGGAAGACTGGTGCTATTGCAGCAGGCAGGATCTGACTCTGGAAGCTAGGATGCTGGGCAAAGACTTACAACCAGGGCCCAAAATTAGCTGCAGGATCTTATAGCATTTGGAGATGGAAAAACACCCTTAGCTTCTTTTGTAGTACACCTTTCTGGGCTGAAATCACACTCTGGACAGACCAGGCCGGGACCGGGGCCAACACGCTTCAGACCCCATGTCTAGGCTTTACGTCTCGGGGAAGTGCATATGGCAGCACCCAAGGTGGCACACTACCAGGCTCTGTTCAAGGCCAGTCTGTGATGGATACATTGCATTCAGCACATTTATTGATAGCATATTTACATTTACTTTAGCTGGTTGCAGTCACTTCAACCATGGGCCAGCGTGGCCCCCCGATCCTTTGAAATCTAGATACAGACTTTTACCAGGTGGGTGCTTGCTCTCTAAGGCTAGGGTGACCTGACTGCTTACAGTCCATGCAAGACCAATTTATCTCCATAATGCACTTTAACACATAATGGAGCTTGAGGAACAATTTCTCACCAATTAGGCTACTCTGACTTGGTAGTTCATATAATCACTGTAGCTTCTCTCAAGCACAAATCACACAATCATATTCCCTTGTGGCTTTGCTGGTATCAACAGCTCCAACTGGATGATTAAACATGTCAAAAACATCCCTCTTGGCTATGCTGCCCTTAGAAGCCCCAAATGAACAGGCTATGTCAGGAAGAGATACGTGCTCTGGGTACTCCCCTTCCAGTCCTGTAGGCACTTTTCAAAACAGTCACATCACCATTCTCAGATACTGGACCCTCTCTGGTCACCTGTAACAGACATCCACCCTTTCCCAGTGCTAGACAGATGCAGGGTGCAGACAGACAGTCACTCTCTAAACTTTCTGGGCTTTGCTGCCCCTTACAGATCTTTCAAAATGTGTACTTTAAGTAGAGGTTTACTTACTCAGAAGGATTTTCAATACTTTCCTTTTCCGAAAGCTACAGGCAATTTTCTTCAGCACTCTCACTACTGAGGCAGAAGCATCTCTTGCAGTTCTCACACAACTGCAGGTGGATGCCGGCTTCTCTTCCACATTTTCCCAATATGGAAGGAACAAGGCTAGCCCTGGAGGACAATTTCTGGCAACCCCCCAGGCTAGTGACTTTTGCTGCTGGCAGCCACTTGTCTCTGTGGCAGAAGTAGAGACGTGGAGGGGCTCACACTGAATCACTAGGCCCATCCTATCAAGGTGGGGGCCTGAGCTCCTCTCCCTGTGGAGGGGTTTCTGCATGAACACTAGCTCAGACTGGAAAACACTGGGTTTTATAGAGTCCTTCTGAGGCTCCCGATTTGCTAAGTCCACTTATGTGTCTCATTATAATTGGCTGAATCTACTTGTCAGTCCCGAAAATGAATATTCATTAGCTTCACTTGACACTTGATAGGCCCCCTGTTTTGCCACCTGAATTAGGTCCCTGCATTTTCCCCACAAGCACTTGGCAATGTCCCACACGTCTCTGGCATTGTCCCAGCAATACTTTCTTGATATCCTGGCTTTCTGATTGGCTGTTGTTCTGCAGAAATGGCTGCTAATGTATACAGTCCCAATGCAGATTACCATAGTCTCAAATATAAAGTTCTGGTGCAGCCAGAATAATTACTTTATTTATTTGCTTGCCCCACAGTTCAATAGCCACTTCTGTGCCTATGTAAACACTGCTCTGTTTAAGCAGATTAATGCAGTCTATAGCCTGTCACTGCTGCTGGAACACAGTGCCCCTAGGCAGAAAACAGGTAATAATAAGATTCCCAAGTTTACTCATCTAGAGTAGCCAGCACAAATACTCTTTTATATACATGGCCCCAAATGTTTAATAGCCCCTTTAGTGCCCTTCTAAGTGCTCACACAAACTGTACATTTATTTAATTTCTAAGCCTGTCACTAGCGACAATATTTAAAATGCCCTTGTGCTAGGACAGATGGGTCATGAATATTAATGTACCCTCATTAATATTCATGAGCCCCTTCGATTGTATACTCACAGAGCTCTTTATTTTTAAAACATAGAGGGCTCTCTTGGCCCTTGCTGTGGTCTCCGGTCCCCATTAAGGTAAAGTGGGGCACCGAGATTGCTGAACTATCTCCCAGTTAACCATAAAAATGGCGGTCGGAGATCAAAGTTGCAGTTGTGTGCATGCGCAAGTGCCATTTTCTCTGAGGAACATCAGCTATAGTGGCGGCTCGTGAAACAAGTTTTTCAGCCCAAAAGAGGCTGAAATGCAATGCTGGGGCTGCTGGGGGAAACATGAGACACATAATGAATTCGGGCTGTGGTGGTGAGGATGGAGAAAATTGTGGATCACCTGCAGTGCAACAGAAGAGCTCCAGAAATGGGTGCATGGAAGACATGAAGGGCAATTAAGGTAAGCTCCCATTTGTGGGGGGGGGGGTTGTTACGCACACTTACAGAAAGACAAAGGTAGGAGACTTGAAAACATTTTTCATCATACCTTCTTTTTAATGTCTCATTGGATTCACACCTCAATACAATGTGGAAACAGTGCAGAAACAGTACATACCACTAAAAAAGTTTTATTATGCAAATGTCACTAGGCCACATAAAAATCTCCATAGCTCAATTGCCTAAAATGACAATATTTTTCAGACTATACAAATTTCTATTCCATAATTCTTTCTTCCATAGAAATGTCGTAAACCACATTTTTTTGGCACTAACCTGTTGTCATAGTATTCAGGCTGCCAGCAGTAAGGGGTTGTGACTGTGCATGTGCACATGTCATGTGAGTGCTGACATTTCAGTGTCGTAAGATGATGCCTTCCTTAGAGCGAGCCATTCACAAAACTTGGATGCCTTTAATATTCCCTGATTGCTATGGCAACCAACTCTGCCAGCTCCATAACTTCAGCTTATAGTGGTAAAAACATGAGTATGATAGATGCCCACCACCAAACTTGTGCTACACCTTAGTGGATTTAAAAACCATGTTATCTTATGAATTGTCCAGAGATAAATAAAAAAAACGTAACCATCAGAGTTTTGTATTTTCTTAAGCACTTATCATTTCAAACCACCCCTGAAAAACTCTTTATCCTTAACATAGGCCTATTGTTTCATGAATAGGCACCACCACTACTTTACTTATAACTAGGGTTCCCGGTTTTAGGTGTTTATATTTCTTAAAAAAAGGTGTTTATTTTTATCGAGTTTTGTACCCCAGGAAACATACCAAAAATCAGCATTTTTCAGTGCAATAAAATTCACAGACAGAAAAAATCCATTTGAATCAGTGTTTATTGACTGCATTAAAAATTGACCAAAGCCATGTTAAAAAAGTACTTTGTACTGTATACAATAAATATTCTCATAACTCATGGTATCACTCATGTTAGTATATCAGATATTGCACATTAATAAAGCAGCTGGTATATAGCAGCATTATCAGTGTTATTGCACATGACCTGAAGTATAGCGCTACAATGAACAATAAATAAACATGTACAACTCAGATGCTGTTGCAGTAGTTGAAACCTGGCTACCCCACCACACACCTGACTCAGCTGTCACGCTATCTGGTTACACCCTATACAGATCAGATAGAATGGGAAAAAAGGGTGAGGGGGTTGCTCCATCTATCTCCGCGATACACTTCAAGGTCATGTAATCCCGACTACCCACCCCACTGCTACCACTCAATCTCTTACCCTTAAAATTGCTGTTGGGACCTCTGGTAAAACTGTATACCTGATGTCAAAAGACATACCTCCCCATAACCAGAAAGAGGCTTTCACTTTGTTCCTAGATAATGCAGCCCAACTCCCCCAAAACTCTGAGATCATCGCACTCGGTGACTTTAACACAAATTGGCTTGCCCCTCAATTGACTTATTTCAGAGATGCCACTGCCACCCAAAACCCAACTCAACTGTTCTCCTTTCCAACCAGGCTTAACCAAAACATGGACAACAGAACCCTCATTGACCTCATTTTCTCCAGTCATCCTGAACATACCTCAGATGTCCAAGAAACAGCCCCTCCCATATCTCCAGACACCAACTCCTTAGGAAAGGCACTCTAGGGCATTTCTGCAATTATCTTCTCAATTTTGACTGGACCCCGCTGGATTATATTGCATCTGTCAATGATGTGCTGTCCTTTATTAGTTCCTTTAAAACTGCCTGTGATATCTTTGCCCCCTTTGTTAAGCAGGCACTAAAAGATTGTTTCTCTCCTTGGGTCAACCAATCTATAACTGATCAAATGACTGCTCGTGACAACCTATGGAGCTGAGCTCTTGAATCTGGCTGCCCTGTGGATCGTCAACTATACCATGCTGCCCAAAACTCCTGCACCTGAGCCATTCACCAAGCTAAGGCTGCTTACTACCAAGCTAAACTCATCACCTCCTAGGGCCATTGACATAACTTCTGGAAGACTATTAATGAACTCAGTGGTAAATCCCCCCCCCCCAAACTGATCCTGAACAGATTGCCAGCACCTTTAATGTGGCTTTTACTGACCTTAACTCAGTACTCCCCTGACTTCTTCTCCCTCCTGGGCTGTTCCCCCTACTGGTGTCCCACCATTCCATTTCAAGACCATCTCCCCAGTACTGCCTGCTCCTGCCTCTCTAAGTTCCTTGGCAAATCCCGACAGAGTGGCAATACTCTAGACCTTAAGCTGCTCAACCTGTCTCTAGACACAGTCCTAACCCCCTGACCAAAATCTTGAATATGTCACTATGCCTTGGTCAGTTCCCTTCCCAGTGGAAACGAGCGGTGGTCACCCCCATCCACAAGAGCAGTGATCGAACCTCTCATAATAACTACAGGCCTATCTCCATTCTGCCCTCTCCTCTCAAAAGAGGTCAAAAAAATGGTTGCCGACCAACTCGCTGAATTCTTGGAATCACATAACGTTCTTTGCCAGCAACAGCATGGTTTTGGGAAGTGCCACAGCACCACCACTGCCCTCCTGGTATACACCTCATACATCCACGACGCTTTCGACCAAGGGGCCTTGGTTGGGTCTGTGTATGTAGACCTCACCAAGGGCTTTGACATGGTCAATCAATTCCTATTATCAGACTTTCTCCTTTCCACTGGCCTGTCCCAGGAGAAGCCACCTGGTTCACCCACTACCTGCAAGGAAGATCCCAGCAAGTGAAGATAAATGACACCCTATCCACTAGTCTACATGTTTGCTCTGGGGTACCCTAGGGCTCCATTCTTGGTCCACTCCTATTTACCCCTGTACCTGAAGTCTCTCCCCTTGGCCTGCACTGAGTGTTTCCTCCTCTATGCAGATGATGCAGTGATTTTCAATCACCACCCTGACTCCACCCTGCTTCAACAGGACCTGCAGCGCTTCTTCAAGGAAGTTGAATCCTGGTTTTCAACCCATAAACTTATTCTCAATTATAAAAGACAAAGATAATGCTATTTTCCCATCACCAAAATGAGTACAAGTCCTCCACCCTCTCCATCCTCAGTTCTCATGGCTTCCCCCTAGAATCTGTTCCCGATTTTAAATACCTTGGTATCACCCTCAATCCTGCCCTCTTCTTCCATGAACACATTACTGCTGCCTGCTCAGCAGTTAATGCTAGAATTGACCTCCTCTACAGAATTAGGCCCAGCCTCCCCACTGCTGCTCTTAGACTGGCTATCTCCAGCTCTATTCTATCCCTGGTAGACTATGGTATAGTCATCTACAGGTCTGCCTCAAACTCTGCCCTGAGTAAAATTAAACTTGCCTTAAACAAAGCCCACCACCTGGCCACTGGCTGTGACAGGTTGACGCAGACCTGCGATCTCTATCAACACTCGGCCTGGCTAAATTTCCAAGGGCGTATCTACTATCATACTTGCCTACTAGCAAAAAAAAATCTCTATGGGCCACTCACCCCCTGGCTGTAATCTTCTTCTCTCTCCAGACCAGAACAGTCGGGCAACCAGACACACTGACAAAACTGCTTTCCAAGTCCCCTTCTATAGAACCACCACCAGTCAAAGGTCCTTCAAATATAGGGCCCCTTTATGGATGAACTCCATCCCCTGTTCCCTCCTATCCATACCCAGGTTGGGCGCTTTCAAAAATGAACTGCAGGGCCACATTCTGGTTTCAACAAACTGTGACTGCCCGTAACACTGTCGTAACCCTCCTACTATTTCCTCTCCTGCACCTTAGCCCCATGACAACACTCATTGTTTGGCTTTCTGGTCTCTACTGTTTTTCCAGCTCTCCTTTGGTCCACTTCCTTAGCTATTTCTCACTTTTTCCACCATACCTCTGTTGCTCCTGTCTCCAATATTTATTTTTTCTCCTTAAACTTATTTCTACAATTTTGGTTACTCCCATGTCAATTGACAATGCTTATTATATTGCATCATTATTAGATAACTCCCTATTGTATAATTTTCTTTTTGTGTATAATTACTGTCATTGTTCATGATGTCTATAACACTTGCCTGCCATACCTTGTACCGACATGGAGCCTTTGAAAAAGATTATCTGACTCAAAGGTTTGTAATTCCTAGATTTTCAATAAATAAATTTATAAAGTGCCTCAGTACAGAGGGAGGCATCCTTACACTATAAAACTGCTAACATCCTCCAATCAAACTAATAGCGATCGCCTCTAAACCCTTTGTTTATTTTAAAAAATAACTTATTTTAGGGATCACTCAGCATTAATTACAATAGAACATTACAATGGGAAGATTCCACCACTGTACAATGTTGGGGATGTCCTCAACATCCCCAACAGCAACAGGAACAATGCCGACTGTCAGTACTGTTCCTGACAGGAGAAAGTGTTTTTCTGCATACCCCCCCATCTTTAAATAACCAACTCCGAGTTGGAGTTGGTTAGAGGTGGGGGTGCAACACCAGGAGTTGCAGTGTCGGGTCACAGCGGACCACCACAGTGAACAATCTCGACCTGGCTAGATTTGTCACTGTGGTGGTGTTCACTGTCAGGATGTCAATATCCTGACATGATACCTAATGGGAGGGCTAAAAGCCCGAGGTTCAGTGGGGGGGGGGTAGTTCCTCCCACATCCTTTACTTAAGCTGAGCACTTCTGTTGCTCGCCTTTGAACATTTCAGAATCATTGGGGCTTTGTGCAGCTTGCTTTGGACTCCTGCATGGCTGACCTTTTCTTTTCTCCTGCTCTTGCTTGTGCCTGTTCTCTGTCTCCCTCGGTCCATTTTTGTGCTCGCCTCTTTCCTCCGTCCCATTTGTCTGGCTTTTGCATGTGCTCCCTCTTCCTTCTCACCCCCCCGCAGTCTTCATCCTTTACCATTGTTTCTTTTGCTCTGTCCCCATTCTCATTGCTTTTGTTTCCTCCTTCGTCTGTCCCATATTTCTTTGGCTTTTCTTTTCCCCTCTCCTGTTTGGTGTCCTGGCTTCTAGAGCTCCCTTTTTCTGCCTCTCCTTCTGGGGTTTCACATCCTCCCTAGCTCTCCCCTTTCCTGCCATCTGATGCCTCACACTCCTGTCATTTCCACCCAGGACTGCTTCTGACCTAAACCGGTGGGTACCTCCTGGATCCACTCCCTTGGCCCTTTGGCATGGGTGGGCCACCCCATGGGTCGTCGCCTTTCTGATCAAAGCTTTTCCCTGGCATGTCTGCCCTGGTGTTCCCAGGTTGTGTGCCTTCCGTAGTGCTCCAGGGATTCTACAACTCTTGCGGTTCCTTTCTCCCTTTCCATTTCCCAGTTCTGAATCTCTTTCCCTGGGTCTCACGCAACTCTTCTTGGTGCATTACCACCCCTCTACCTTGCCTGCCACATCTTCCAAGGGATACCTCTACCCAGCTGGGCCACTCGCACCTTCATAGGTCTGCCATGGCCGTTTGGTGACTTTTCACTTATTTTATGCTGATGGCGGTTCCTACCTGTCATTCATTACAAGCCATGCCACCCTGTCACCATGCTGTTCAGTCTCAAACGTATGCTGAATGAAACATTTCTTCACTCCCATCACAAGCTACAATTAGGAACTCGAAATGGCTTTTCCTTACTTTGCCTTGCAGGCAACTATGATATCTGACCTTTGTCCATCAAGGAGGGCTCATATCGTGTTCATTCTCTCTAATGCTCACAAATGCTTCTCATCCTTGGGGTCTATCTTTAGCTTTTTGTTCCCCAATGGCCTGCCCTGATGCACTCAAAAGCATGCATGCCATCGCCATTACTCATGAGATCACTGCTGCAGCTTTCTTTCTCAGTCCCAGAGTCCATTTGAACTGGATTCAGTGCTGGCTGTCCTACTTCCATAGCTGAATGCACAGTTCTGCCTTCCCCTTTTTCTTGTCTCCCTACACTTCCCTGCCCTCTGATCACCTCAATGATGTTTGATACCAGTGTCTCCCTGTATGGTCAGTGATCCTGCCGCTCTGACCCTCATCTGGCTTCTCACCTATCATTTTCATCCCTCATTCATACCTCATTTAGTGCTACCCTTTGTGCCCCTTGCCTTATCGCTCCTGCAATCCTTACACTTTGTGTATTCACTGCTCTGCAAAAACAAACCCTCCTTATTGCCTACAGTATATGGACTCCTGTTGTCCTGTTACTTGCCTTATGATGCGCTTGACTATCCACTGATCATGCTGTTTTCCTGCAGTACAATCATTCTTTTGAACATTACCAGTACATTTCCATTTTGTTCATTTCTCCTCCTCATTCAGATTTATGACAGTCTCTCCTCATTCCATCCTCCTTGTGTGACTCTGTAGTAAGTCTTCACTTTTATGGCATCTCCTGTTTCCTCTTTCACTTCTTTGCAGCAATCACTGACTAGCTACAGGTCTTCATGCACCGATCACTTTCTCAGCCATCATTCCTCTACCTGCTTAGCTTCACAATCATTGGACAGCTGGGACGTACCGTTCCCTGCCCTCGATGGCTACCCACTTCTTCTTGCCCATCCTCCAGAAATCGTCTTGTAGAGGGCTATCTTATTTTCAACTCCTCGGTGTACTTCCTTGTGAAGGATTTTGCATTCCGACTTCTTCCAGCTTCTCCCCTAAACCTCTTCCAATCAATTTCTGGCATCACTGCCTCTTCTTGCTTACTCACTTTCCAGCCTTTCCCTGCTCGATCGCCTACTTTCCCTGGCTCCATTGCTCTGGCTTCAGTCATGGATTTGGTTGGCTTGCTTCACTGGCTCTGCTCCTATCATGTTCTGCATTCCTATCCATTATTCAACCACTCATATCCGTCCCTGATATCAGTCCATCAACTCTGACATTCATCCATCACTGCTGCCTGCCCACTGGCTATTGGCCTCGCCTAATCACCTCCGTGTCCCTCTTCGCAGTTCTCTGTCCCTCTGCCTGAGTCCCTCTCTGCCTCAATCATCAGGTAGATTACATCTCCTCCATCCAGTTCTAGTTCATCGCAGTGCCTGCAGTATCTACGTTTCTCACTTCTGGACATCCACCATCTGGGATTCTATCTCCCCATTTCTCTACCTTATCTGCTCCACATGATTGACACCATGGCTCCAGACCAACTTTCTAATGCCTATCCATTCCTTTCTCAAGCTCCTCTCTTGCCTCAGTGACATCCTTGACCTGCATGATATTGCAACCACTGGACTGAATGGAAGCGCCTTCACCTTCTTTTTCTCACTACCGACTTGTGTTTCACCATCCTTCAGAATTCAAACCATATAGAGGATCTTCCTTAGCAAACCACTTCCGTGGACTCTTTACTCAAGAATGTTTCTGGATTCAGATCCCTGGCTGCTTCTTCATCCTTTTATTCTCCTCAAGAGCACCATTACCAAATTCCTCCTCGAACCTCCTCATCCATGCCTGAAACATGCACTTGCTTCCATCCTCAATTACCCAACAAGTGTCTTGCCATATGGCTTCTTCAGAAGACCACCATACCTTACCATCGGCACTCGCTCCATCACTTCTAGACATCTGCCTCCATGTTTACTCTATCACAGCAGCACATCAGCCCATCCATGTCATCCCACTCGTGCTTGCCAAAATTTGCCTTCCAATGTCTTTCATGGCCCTTCGTTGCATCTCCTTTCTCATAATTAGGCACCATGCCTCTCCAATGCATTACTATCCTGCTCTCTGCCTAATCTGGAATAGACATTCCTGGGCCTCTGCACTGCATATTGCTTCAAGACATTTATCTCCTCTTCATCACTGTGTATACCATATGCCTTCCTTTGGATCATTCCAATTTCAGTAGTCACCATTTCTTCATCCTCACATCCATCCTAGTGCCAACCATTCACAATGGTGAGCTCAGTTGCTTACGTTGGACCAGATCCTCCATTACCACAAGTTTCTCTCCCCCAGGAAGATGTTCATCAGTCTCTCCAGGTTGTCCACTCCCTCAACTATGCCATTCTGACAGTATCCCAATTACTTTCTTGGTCTGAAGATTAGATGTTCCTCCTCCCTGGATTTCTCCTTCGGCTTCCTGGATTGACTTTCCAACACATATTGTCATGGACTCTGGGGACATTTTGGCATTCTCCTTCAGCTTTATTGATTGCCCTTTGCTCTACCTAGTGGTATCACGTGAAGGTGAGCTTGTCCTGTCTGCCAGGGTCAGAAGTACTGCTCCTCCATTTCCATTGTTCCTTCTCATCCCAGTTTGCCAGCCATCCTTCTCCAGCTATGTCTCTGGCACTGCCTAGGGGGCATCCTCTGATGGTCAGCATTCTACGCCCGCCTTTGCTGCATCTCATACTATCTGCTTCAACTGAAAACCTTGATGTCATTCTACTCATCCTATCTTCCATGAATTGCATATTCTTCCATCTTGGACTTCTATATCAACTTCCCAGATTGACCCTTCTTCATCGTCTACAACTTAGATGTTTACTCCACACTGTCTAGTCCATTCCATCATATCCTTGGTCTGCAGCCCTCCACTGCTCCATCTATGGTATTATTGTCCTTTTTTTCATTGTGATACACAGTACCTTATTGCACTTGACCCTTCCGGCTTCTGGTGAGTGATTAACACACAGGTTCTTCTTCTACTGAGCTCCTGCATTTCCAGCAGTATGACTCATGCTCCTCCACAGTTCAAATCTATCTCATCACATGTATGCCTATAGGACCTTTCTACCAACTGTCTCAATGTTTCTGGACTACTGCTGTCTGCCTCAGCAGTCTCACTCCAGAACATATTCCTTTCCTGAATTGCTTTGTACTGCTGCATTTTGTCCTCCAGATCTTCCTTCTGCCATGGCAAGATATTTCTATGTCCATGGCCTCTGCTGGATTCCTCGTCTTTCAATTTTGTTTTCATTCTTCTATTTCATTCTGTTACACTGGCAGTCTCTGTCCCTAGCTCTGCCTCTGGGGTATTGAGTGAAGGCAAGATTCCCTGGCTGCCGGAGATGGAAGTCCTGTCATCTGACTTCATTGTCTCCTCATTCTGCTTCATTCCACTCCATAGTCAGTCTCCATCTCTTGCTGTGCCTGGGAGGCATCGAACAGAGCTGTCCTTCCCACCCGCTAGTGATGGGAGTCTGTTCTTCGTATTCCATATTTAGTTCCTGCCTTCATTCCATCATTCTCCTGCTTCGGATCCACTCAGTGCTGGCCCCTCTCTCACCTTCACATGGCTACCTCGCTTCAGCCTGGACTTGGACTGCTTCCTGGGCTTCAACCTTCTGGGTAACATGTCAAGAGGTCGACTGAACAATGTTGACCTGTCAGAAGGGTGATGGAATAACGGCGATGACAATTTGGGCAACCTGGACTTATCCCCTTCCCGAGCTTGTCCCCCGTGTAGGAATCTGTAGTAAGGGGGTGTGGGGGGCAAAGCCCCCCAAATGAAAACACTTTTCTCAATGTCATCACCCTGGGGGTTCAGCGCCCTTCTGATGGGTTGCCGTTCTTCGTTTACCCTTATGACATGGAACCCTCCTTCTGCATTCCTTTTTGGGGGCCCCATATGCCTCTGTCTAGTGCTCAACCAACCATCGATTGCACTCCCTGGATCCATCCTCACGTCTCCATCTGTAACTCTCATCATTACTGGAATTCCAGTTCTACCATCCACCTCTCAATCCTTTATTATTCCATCATTCTACTCCAGTGCTCCAGCATAACTTTATTTACATCTCTGGCATCCATTCAAGACTTTCCAATGAACCAACATTTTTCTACCTGGCTGTTATCATAGCACTTTAGCTGCTTCAAAGGACTATTACTCTCCCATAATCACTTCCATCAACTATGATCCCCTCATATAATAACATTCAAGTACTATCCACCAGAACTCAGATATAAAGATCATGCTTATCCATACATTTGAATCTATCTAATACTATGTATACCTCCAAGACTTTAATACTGGATACCATAAAGACATCCTGGCATTATTTAAACCACAGCAGAAATCCTGAGCATCATGTTACAACATAAATCCTGGACAGCGTTTAACCACTCATCTTCCTTCATCTGGACATCCATCAGAATAGGATTCTCCTTCATCTTCCAGAAATGACCTCCTACTCTCACCATCAAAGATTCTGAAGATATGACTCATCGACCAGGGCAAATCCAGAGGATAAGACTCTTCAACTTAATCAGAATATGACTCATCTTAACCAGAAATAAATCTCGGTCCAAATCATTTATAATACTCTCCTCATAGGTTGTCCTTAGGACAGGCAGGTCAGTAGCCATGGGTCCTCGATGGTTTCCCCCAAAAGGGTTTTTTTCCTTCCCCTGCATGCTACTGATCACACTCTCCAGAGTTGGAGAAGGTAATTTCAACTTAAGAACAATCTTTCTGGGCCTTCTGTTCCCTACACTTACCCAGCATTTCTATCAAGGGTGAGAACAGAGAAAGGCCATATTCCAAGTTCATAACCTTCAAGCTCATAACCTCAGTCATAACCTTCAAGTCATAAGTATACACAAGCACTACGTTATGCGCCTCACATTGAATGGGAGGGCTAAAAGCCCGAGGTTCAATGGGGGGGGGATAGCTCCTCCCGCATCCTCTAATTAAACTGAGCACTTCCATTGCTCAGCTTCGAACATTTCAGAATCACCCACCATACACCCCAGCCTTCTCCTCCTCTGGCTCTCTTATCTCCCCCTCGATGCTGGGCCTCCTATTCCCTACACCTACCCAGCATTCCGATCAAGGGTGGCAATAGAGAAAGGCCAAATTCCACCCAGCATTCCTATCAAGGGTGGGAATAGAAAAAGTCCAAATTCCAAGTTCATAACCTTCAAGTTCATAACCTAAGTCATAACCTTCAACTTCAAAACCTTCAAGCTCATACGTATACACGTGCACTACACTATGCACCTCACATTGAACAATTAATCCAAAGACTGATCCAACTGTTGTCTGTGAGTGCATAACTCTCTTGAAGGGGCCCATATATAACAGTGACCGTAAAAAATCAAGAATTCATTTTAAGCTTGTGTGTGTCAAAAATGCTTTAAATTAATATGGAACCTATAAGAACATTCTGAATGTGTTAAAGCTAATGCAAATATTAAGTTAACATTTTTTAATTTCACATCATTTTAATTTTCCAAATTCAAACATTTCATCAGTAGTGCTGTTATTACTTTTCTTTTTGATTTGTACTAAATCACTAAGTGATAGTACTATCATACAGTGCTTCTAATTTTGGAATACTTTGATGTATTTATGGGTGGTGATAAAAATTGGGGCGTACAACTTCCCTCATGGACCTAACAATCCAGATGAATAATTAATGCACTTTTACTAAAGCATATTTGAAAACAATCATATCAAGTACCATGACTGTCAGTTGTATCATCCTTTCATGGTTTGGCAAGCACCTTGTTCCTCAGATGCAGTCCCCAATTTCTAGATTTAATGCATTAATCACTGGGACAAAACTGTACACAAAACATTGATTGTTTAAGAAAACTACTAAAATGCTGGCTCTATCAGTGAATAATCCAGGAGAAGAAAATAAAAGAAATCAGTGCAAATAAAGCTGCACATGCTCATGCGAGAAAAATGAGCACTTAACCCAGTACCTTAAGTAGGACTGACCCTTCCAGTGCAATATGTTTTGTAACACCCTCGAGCAGCTGTGGCATGGGATATTCCTTGCGTCCATAGAAAACACACTACCATGCTTGGGTGTTAAATGTGGGATTTACCCTGCTAAATCCAGTTATGGCACTCAAGTACTAAAACCCCTGCACATTTAAGAAAAATGCATCACTTTTAGAAAATTACCCACTTTAAGCCATGAATTTTTCTGATCAAAAAATTGCTGCACTGTATTGCGTGTATTTGAACTTTTAACTTTTGCCAATTAAAGGTGTTTAATCTGCAACAATGGATTGCTTCTATGGTGTTTGTGGTGACTGGGAAGCTGAACTTCTGGGTACTGTGAGTCGCTGGAAGCACTCTATACATTCTATAATCTCTAGAGCAGGGGTTTTCAACTGGGGGTCCGCAGCCCACAGGGGGTCTGTAGAACACCCAAAGAAATTGCAGCCACGGTTAAATCTTTTTTTTTTATGTCTGCTGTTTGACTGCAATAACACTAGTTAAAAACAAGTGCTCACTATACACTTCAAATGCAGTCGATTACCCTGTGTCTCATTAGTGTCTCCTGGTTCAGTGACAGCCCGGTACATATAAAATCCCCATGCACTTGTTGCTGATTTCTCTCCCCTCTCTCTGCTCCTAGCTGGTGCTTTCTCAGTGTGTGGCAAATTAAAAGGAAAAAAATTACCCGATGCTGCCTGCTCCTCCATTCAGTTTAAGGACAGTGAGATCACAATCACGAAGTCATATCTGCACCTGCTGCCTGCTATCTGTTCATACCTATAAATACTGGGTAAGACCAAGACGAAAAAATATCGGTGCCAGTGTTTTATCTTCTGTGTTAGCTTGGCACATTCAGACAGCTTGTGAGACCGATAGCAGCTACTTCTGTGAGGTTGATTTTTTTCAGTACCTCTGTCAGTTAGCTGGGTACATACATTTGACAGAATGCAGCTATACAGAAATACATACAGCAGCAGTAGATCAGTGACTTGCAGTCATTCAGAAAGCATTAATGACTACAGGAGAGCAGTGCCACTGTATTATGAAGATATATTAGAACTAATGAAAGTGCTTTTTATGTTTGCTTGCACACATGTACAAGAAACATGATGTGACAGCTTAGGAGATAAGTGGGTGGTGGAGGCGTGGCACTGTTACAGCCAAAGGAGGCACTGCATTTGGGGGCTTGGTAGTGGTGGGCCAATGGAGGCACAGTGTGCCGATGACACTGGTCTCCAAAAGTGCACCAAATGCAAACATTTTTGCTGCAGCAATTAAGGGCTGCCTCGTCATTGCAGCATCAGTCATTCTGCTGCAATGAGGGAGCAACCCATCATTGCAGGGCGGAACGTTAGCTAGCCTAATACTGTTTGTGAACATGGCAGGTGGCTTGCCGCCATGTTCATAAACAGTATTATGCAGCCCCCATGCCGAGGGAGTGCCCAATCCTCCTCGGCAGCATGTGCCCCCCAAAGAGTCTTTGTTTGCTGACAGGGGCCCCAATCCCCTCCAGCTTCAGTCGATCCAGTCCCCCAGCCACAATTAATGTGCCGAAGGGGGAGCCCAGTCCCTGTTGGCATAATTCCCCCCCCACACACACACACACAACCTATCTTTGTGCCGAGGGGGTGCCCAATCCCCCTCGACTATTGTGCCTGCCTATATGCCAACAGGGGTGCCCAATCCCCCATCGGCTACAGCTGCCTCCCCCAACAAAACACTAGGTTGGCATGCTGGGAGACCACTCCAGCATGCCAAATGTCCAGTTAGATGTCCCTGTAAAACAAAAACCGTCCTACAATGTTTTTTTTTTTCCCTGTAAAGCAGGAAACGGTCCCTCGGCGGTCTCACTGCCCCCCAACCCACACCCACCCACTGTGCACCTTGCCTCCCCACACCTCCCTCACCCCATACTTACCTCTGGAGTCTGGCGCGATGATCTGCAGTGGACTGGGAACACGTCTATACTCTTTAAAGCCAACCGTGAACTGAGGAAATGCCGGTAAGCTGTATAATGGAATAAATAGGGTTTTTTCAACTTTGATGGATATCTCAGGCATTTTTTTGGAATTTTGGCACCACATTTTCAACATGGGGTTTTTGGGACCCCTCCTCATGAATTCTTTCACTGTCATGGTGTTAATTGGCCTCGAAAGGTGATTTCGCGGTCACTGTGTGGAATCACCTTTCAAGACTGATTAATAAAATGACAGTGCCAGTGTTCATGAGGAGGGCTCTCAAAAAGTGTATTTTGCAAATTTGGTGGGAAAAATCAAAAAAATGACTGTTTTACGAGTGTGCGTTGTGCAGTTGCTACGCACACTTGTAACTTCTCGAGTTTGCAATATTTTCACTCCAGATTTTCAACATTGGTATTTTTAGGCATCTCCTTATGAACAGTGCAGCTGTCATTTTTCACAACCTGGCCAAAATGTGTTTTTGCGGTTCCAGTGCAGAATAGCATGGTCGCTGTGGGAAATCCATGTTCGGGACATATTACAAAAATTGCAGTGACACTGTTTATTAGCAGAGTTCCTAAAATGCCTATGTTGAAAATTTGGTGAGAAAAGTCCATAAAATGACTGTGTTATGAGTGTGCTTTGCACAGTTTCCATGCACGCTTGTAACTTCGCACATTTGCAATATTTTTACTCCAGATTGTCAACACTGCCATTTGTCCACACCTCCTTATGAACAGTACAGCTGTCATTTTTCGCATCCCGGCCGAAATGTGTTTTTGCACTTCCGGTGCAGAACAGCGCACTCGCTGTGGGAAATCTATGTTTGGGACACATTAGGAAAATCACACTGATGCTGTTCACTAGCAGAGGTCCTAAAATGCCTATGTTGAAAATTTAGTGACAAAAGTCCATAAAATGAATGTGTTACGAGCGTACGTTGTGCAATTTCCATGCACGCTCATTACTTCACACATTTGCAATATTTTCACTCCATATTTTTAACATTGCCATTTTTCTGCACCTCCTTATGAACAGTACAGCTGTCATTTTTCACATCCTGGCCGAAATGCACTTTCGGTGCAGAATAGCATGGTCGCTGTGGGAAATCATTGTTTGGAACACATAACAAAAATCACAGTGACACTGTTCATTAGCAGAGGACCTTAAATTCCTACATTGAAAATTTTGTAATGAAAGTCCATAAAATGACTGTGTTATGAGCGTGCATTGCTCAGTTCCACGCACGCTCATAAATTTGCACATTTGTAATATTTTAACTCCAGATTTTCAATATTGCCATTTTTCTGCACCTCCTTATGAACAGTACAGATGTCATTTTTCACATCCTGATCAAAATGTGTTTTTGCAGTTCTGGCACAGAATACCGTGGTTGCTGTGGGAAATCAGTGTTTGGGACACATTAAGAAATTCACAGTGACACTGTTCCTGAGCACATCTCTGAAATGCCTATGTTGAAAATCTGGTGACAAAACTCCATAAAGTGATTGTGTTACATGCATGCGTTGCACAGTTTCCACGTATGCTCAGAAGTGCAAGCATTTTTAATATTCCCCTCTACAGATTTTCAACATTGCCATCTCTTCATACCTCCCTATGGATGGTACAGCTGTCATTCTTCACATCCTGCCCGATCTGTGTTTTCGTACATGTGGCGCAGAATCGCAGTTGCTGTTGGAAGTCAGTTTTTGGGACACATTGACAAAATCACACTGCCACTCTTCATGAGAAGAGGTCCCAAATGCTTTCCTGAGGTGGGGTCACAAAAAGGCCATGTTGAAATGTGTACTGTAAATACCAACAAACGCCCGAGGCATTATGGTTTCTAACCATAACGTCCTACCCTGTACAGACAGACAGGCATCGGGGTGTGCCTTTGGATTGCTGACTGTACTGCTCTTGCCATCCCACCCCCACCCCCCAGCCACTGATGGGCATTGAGGTGTACTTTGGACTCTTCAGCCCAGGACTTCACCCCACTCTCCTATGCTGCACCCATTTTGCCATCTGTCCTTATGGAATGGGGTGACTGTAAAGCCAAACACTCTAAGGCACACTTCAACAAGTGTCGATGTCTGCAGAATATGGTGAGGTGACATGGCTTGACCGTCATGGGCAATGACCCAAACACTTACCCCAAATCCTGTCCATCTCTACAGGATGGAGGTGGGGTTCACGTGAAGATCAATACTTCACTGCCATTCCTATTCTGCATCTGTCTAACTCCTGCATTTCCAATGCTAATACCAGCAAGCAAACATTCAGCAATGACAAATGCTTGCTATGTATTGCAGTTGTTATAAGTGGAAAGCTGTCCCCCCTTTTAGCTTTTTATGCAGGTATGTATAACGGCAGGAACAAAACATGCAGCGATGTACTCAATCTGTAGCCTATTGGTAGGGGGTTCCCGACATGGCTGACAGCTGGCCAGGGGGGCCTTGGACCAAAAAAGGTTGACAACCACTGCTCTAGAGGATGAAGATAGTCTGGGTTCATTCTCTGGAGTCACTTTCTAATCACAAGGAAAAAACACACACAATCCTGAAAGGCATGTCAGCCTAAAAGAACGTGAAGCAATAGTGAAAAAATAAGTGGATTTTCAAAAGACGCCTTAAAAATAATGAGTAAAAATCTAATTATTGTGACTATCTGGAAGTGGAAGCTCTTCTTCCTATGATACAAATAACAAACCCAAAAACCAGGATGCATCCAGGAAGGATGGTTGGCCAACCTCAAAACCAACCATTATTTGGAAAAACAACATTTAATCAAAAACAAATGATGCAGGAATTACATGATAAGATTCATAAATTAAAAGAATAAACTAAGGTGAAAAAGAGAAAAAAAACAGGGTGAAAGCATGAATCAAGCAACTTCAGTCCATAAACATGGTGTCATACATGTTTTGCTATTTTTTCCATTGAAATCACTCTTCCAGATAACTTTGAAAACCAAGTTAGTCATTCAGTCCCTTCAGTTGAAGTGTATCCAACACACATATATCCAGAAGGCTTCTCTTTGATATTTTTGAGACCATGACACGTTCTATACCAACAAAGCTATGCGATGCAGAAGATACACGATTCAACTCATCATCAGGAAAGGAGGGAGAGGGGGGACATAATAGAAAATTTCATGTATCTCAATGGAATCAACAAAGTCCACGAGGGGAGCATCTTTCAGAAAAAGAGATGTGCAAGAACAAGGGGGCACAATTTGAAGACAGAGCGGGAAAGGCTCAGGGGTAATGTGAGAAAGCATTTTTTTCACAGAGAGGGTGGTGGATGAATGGAACTACCTTTCTGAGGAGGCTGTTGGGTCAAAAACAGTGGTGGAATTTGAGAATGCATGAGACAGACATAAGGCAATTATAGTGGTGGGTAGGAGGAAGTAGGCTACTGGTTAACTAGAATCTGCAGCTTATCCAATAAGTAGGGAAATGTGCAGAATAGGTGGGTCAAGCAGTCCTTATCTGCTATCAAAGTTTTTGTTTCTATCATGTTTAGCCATACAGTAGCATGTCTTATTTTTACCCTTATGGCAGTTTTGTGTTCACCAATTCCAACTTTTAAGTGTCTTTTTGTCTGTCACACGTATGCTAAACTGCAGGAGTATGTTCATAAATACACGGCTAAGGACATATTACAATTAATAAAACCATCAATCATATATTTCTTTCCTGTCCTAGGATGTCTTAAATATTTAGTGTTGTAAGAATTATTATAGTGAACACAACCTGTGCACCACAAATTGCCCTTATGTGCTGCTGGCAGCCAGTCAGGTCTCAAACTTGTAGTTTCCTCATATAAAACTCTGTGCCAACATGTCCTTTAAACTAACACTTTTTCTGAATGCAATCCTTGGTCTTCCTTAGGTAATTTTTTCCAAACAGGGTTCTGTGTTGAGAATAGTCTAATGTTTTCAAATAACTCTTGCTACTTTGCTGCCTCCTTAGCTGTATGTGGTGTTAAATGTTATCTTGCTCTCTTCCGCTTGTTCAACATTCGATTTTTCTAAGAGTTGTTCTTTTGGAATAGTTTCTATTCTTTTCACAGCTTCCAGCAATGTTTCAGGTTCAAAGCCCTTACCACACATATTTCTCATTTCCTTCCTTGCTTCATTTACTTCTAGATAATTTGTTTTCACTCTTAACAGTTGTCCAGATGGAATGCTCTTTATCAGACTGTAAGGGTGACAGCTGTTTTAATGTAAAATAGTGTTTCTATCAGTCTCTGTTTTGAACAGTGTGGTCTTTACCAATTTTATGTTTGCCGTGCGTACTAGCACAAGTCATTATGTTTGCTGTGTGCACTAGCGAAAGTTGAACATTTTGCTATACAGAGGGTTTTGAGAGGTGTGTCATAGTGATCTAATGCAGAAGACTCTACAAGGGGCTTGATCAATAATCAGCAAGTCTGATCATGACACCGTTCAGGCATGAAAGTGTGTGGATTTCAAAACAATGTGCTTACAGACACATTCATAAATCTGCTTTTTCAGCAAGCACAGCTGATCTCATCATGTGCTCTTAGCCTGGTTCCCTTCCTACTCAACATTATAGCAATGGAAACTGAAATAGCTTGTTAAATATTGATTGCCTATTAAATTGCAAATTAGTTTACCCCCTTCAAAATACAACTTGCACATTTAACTACTTAGCATTTAAACATTTTCTTGCTACTAGCTTCAGTTGGGCAAGTGTTTTCTTTCAGAAAAGAGTCATACCTCATAAATGTCATCCTTTCCCAGTAAGGAATCTCCTAAAAAGATTTACACTGTTTTTGTAACCTCTTAAGACACTATCTAATAAGAATTGTCTCAAACATAATTTACTATAGCAGAAGACATCTGTGAAGAACTGTTATCTTTTGTTAATAATTTTACTATGCTTTTAAAAAAATACTTATGGTCTTTAGATGGCAAACACATTATGAAACCTTTAGCCCTGATAACAGCCACCTTTTCTGGTTTCAAATCTAAGTGCATAGCACAACCAGCAGTATCTAGAATGCATGTTAGTACAGGCAGAAGACAGTTGCTACTTTAACCCCTAAGACAAGTAAGGAATGATATCATGTGTTACTCCCTTTACTATACTTTTGGGGGAAGAATATTTATATTGAGCTACAGAAAACACACACACACGCACACACACACACACACACACACACACACACACACACACACTGTACACACCATCCTCATGGCCACAACATTTGAAATAAGTACTGCAATTTAATATGTTATAAAACAAGAGAGAAACTTTATTTATGCCAGTCTTAGTTATGTGGAACACAGTAAAGTTCAGCTTACAGTAGATTTCCTTTAAATTTTTCTTATCCTATATTTTGTATCCTGGATAGCACATGGGAGGTACTATATCTCATTCTCATAGGGATCTTCATTTTACACTTTTTTGCACTACATTTACTCAGGATGTTCCAGATTAGATGCAATATTTTGTTTTCAGTGGGGTCATTATTTTACCATTTTTATAACATATTTATTCAGGGTAGCCTAGTCCAGATGCAAAATATTGTTTTCAGCATGTTCTGATTTTACACAATGCAGAATAATATCATGTAAAGGTAGAGCCCCACTGAAAAAAAGATGCCATGTCTTCTGTGAACTATCCAGGCTAAATATATAGCAATTAGCAAGCATACTCTAGGAAAACACATTGTGAAAATGTGTACTGTAAAAGGAAGACCACATTGAAACTGCCTCTCAGCAGATCTGCATTGTGCAAATTCATTCGAAATAATGGGTAAAAGCATGACCACACTGAAGTGACATTTTACAGGATATGCCAGTTGAGATTCGATATATCATATATTGAATCTCATCTGGCATATCCTGTAAAAATTCAATATTTAAAATGATTTAAATGCTTTACCCAAATGAAATAAATATTTTAAATATTGACTTGGCTAGTCTTTTCTCATAGGTCTCATCCCATATGCCCTGCACCATTGTAATTGCCCTCCACTGCACCGCCTCCACCTTGTCTATGTTTTTTCTCAGATGGAGCCTCCAGAACTGGATGCAGTATTCCAGGTGTGATCTCATGAGTGTCTTATATAGGGGCAAGATGACCTTCCTCTTTATACTCCTGATACCCCTCCCTGTGCATCCAAGCATCTGGCTAGCCTTTCCAGCACCCTTATCACACTGCTTAGTTTCTCATAGTTCCTGCAAGATAATAACTCCCAAGTCCCTTTCCTGCTTTGTGACTGTCAGTACCTCCCCACATAGTTTGTACTTTGCCCCTGGGTTCTTGTGCCCTATTTGCATGATTCTGCAATTCTTTGCATTGAATACCAGCTGTCATTCTTCAGATCATTTATCCAGTTTTTTTATTGTGTTTATGCCCCCAATTTTTCCCTATTTTTGCCCAACTCCCCATGCTGCAGCCATGCGTACAGCTGTGGAGGCATCCGCATGCTGTGGTTCCACAGTGCCCTCCCTCTGCTTGCCACCTGCCTGCTTGTGCTACCCTCAGGCCTCCACCTGCAGGCAGTTGGACTGCAGGGTGGCAACAGTATCCCTCCCCAGGAGAGGAGAGGAGAGCTGCCTTGTGGCTGCTCAATCCTGCTCCCTCCTACCTCCTAGCCAGCCTTCGATGACCCAGGCTCACTGTTGAACCTGGGTCAGGGGCATATCATGAGGTGTGGCATCCAGCAGCTCAACCCTCAGCATCACCGGGCCGGCTCTCCAGTTTTTTAAGGTCTTCCATCATTCTTTCAACACCCCCTGGCATGTTCACCCTGTTGCATACTTTTTATCCTCTGTGAAGAGAAATGCCTTCCCCTCCTGTCCCTCTGCAATGGTCCCAACAAAGACACTGAAGATGACCAGCCACAACACCAACCCCTGTGGCACCCTGCTTGTCACCTCTCCCTCTCCAGGGTACTCCCTGTTTATCACAACCCTCTGGCTCCTGCCATTCAGTCAGTTATCCAGCCACATAACTATTTTAGGATCCACCTCCTAGGCTGTGCAGTTTGTTAATCAGCCTACTATGCAGGACAGTGTCAAAGGCCTTTCTGAAGTCCAGATAGGCCACATCCACCACACCATCCTGGTCCAACCTTAGTTACCCAGTCATGCTGTAGATTAGTACATTGAGTTAGTGCAAAACACAGTGCTTATCCAAAATACAGTAAAAGTTAGGCTTAGATGTATAAGTAAATAAACTCCATATAATTACTCCACCAAGCCACAGCAATGGAAATTTTGCTGCAGTCCTTCACATGGACACAATCCCACTGACATCACTGATGCATCCTAACAATGACCTACAACACGCCATCACCGACCACCACACTTAACTGTATCAATGCGAGAGGGCTACACCCCACCACACCCCACATGTGGGGGGCTCTGCCCCCACATCCCCTCTACTTTAAATATCTAGCTCCACATCACACAGACAGTGAAGTCAGGTGCTTACCCCCATTGATGAAAAATCTCCCTGTCAATGCAAAATCCACTGAGGTCTGGGTTTTGATGTCAGGGAGTCGATGTTGAAACTTCAATGTTTGAACAGTATACCCCATATAAGGCAGTGTATGTGTGTGTGTGTGTCACAATGCTCTATGTGTGCAGACAGTACATCGCTATGTTATTCTGTAATATATATGCATATACATGTATTTGTATTAGTCAGCATGTATGTATCACAACAATTGGAAAGTGCAGTTTGGTGGCTCTTTGGTTAGTGCAAGAAGTGCTAGTCCACATTTTCCCACTATCTAGATCAGTTTCAGCCTTCTGCATGTCATTGCTTATTTAACTGAAGTGTCTAGTGGCAACTTTCCACCCTCTGATGTCCCTCAGAGCCTGAAAAGAAGAAAATGGTCCCTTGATGTATTTTCTTTTTATCTATAAACATGTGTGTAGATGGTGCACTGCTATGTTATACTCACTGGGATATATATGCATATACGTGTATATGTATTAGTCAGCATGTGTGTATCACAGCAATTATAAAGTGACGTTAAGTGGCTCAGTGGTTAGTGCAAAAATTGCCAGTCTACATTCCCCCACTATTTAGATCAGTTTCAGCCTTATGCATGTCATTTCTGATTTAAATCAGAGTCTGTTGCTTCCCCGCCGTAACTGTCCTCCTCCATGCCCAGCCCATCCCAAGCCCATATTAGTCTTCTGGCATGGAAATCTGCTCCAAGACCTAGTACAATATCAATACCAGTGGTGAACATCTGGCATTGACAAATGCTTGTTCTTATAGACCTGTAGGTCTTAGGTAATCTGCTTTTTCTTTACTATATTTAGCTGTGAATTTCAAATTCCCAACACTATTGTTCATGCACAGTAAAACTGTGTCCAAATTTTTTTCTGGTCCATTCCAGAGGCACAATATGTCATAAATTAACCAAACCCACAGCTGCTATTTTCCTAGCCATTTGTTCATACTTCCATCTGAAATTAATTTCATCTCCCAATTTCCTACCTATAAATTTGGCAAAGGTGGGACAAATGAGGTGCTGATAGCTGTTCCATGGTGGTGTTTTTAATAGTAATTCCCTTTGAAAAGAAAAATAGTTTGATGTTAAAGTAAAAGCTGCTAGTTCTAGGATCAGATCAGACAGTGAGTACAATTTGGATCCCTTTGGGTCAGTGTTTCTCTCAGTATTCCTATCCCTGCTTCATGTGGGATATTGTTGTACAGAGATTCTATATCTAATGTTACCAAAATAATATCCTGTTTAATACTGTTGCCCATAAGTGTGTTCAAAACAGCTCTAGTATCTTCCACGTAAGATTTAACCTCACTGACATAGGGCTTAATGAAAAAGTCCACAAACATGAACAGAGGTTCTGTTATGGATCCAGCACTTCTTACTATGGGTCTCCCACGAGATTGTTGTGTACGTTGGGCAGTAAACATACCATAGGTCTTATAGGGTGAGAGATAGTCAGAAATTCTTTTTCAGCTTTAGGTATCCATTTCTTCTCAAATCCATTATTCGGAATATCAACTTCTTATTGATGTTGTCAGTTGGAACTCTTAATCTACTGTAATAATGTTTATTATGTGTGGTTCATAGCTCAGTGCTTAAGTAACAAATAGTGGAATGATGTAGATGGTTGTTGGATACAGAGGCCAGCATAGAATGATTTGTGCTTAAGTACTTGGATGCTTGAATTGAGTTGTTTGATAATATTTGATGGTTTTTGGCCTTTCTCTGTATCCCACCTGTAGGAAGGAGGCTTGGATTAGCATTATGGAGCCCCAAAAAGAATAAATATCAATGATTGATCAGTAACTGAATACTGAAGTCATGCATAACACTTTAATGATAAGAATAGATGATCACCTCCTCCAGCTCCAGAGAATGTGACCAGTAGCGCTCAGGAGAGGAAAACCCCCCTTAGGGGGAACCTCTGAGGACCCATGGCTACTGACCTGCCCGTCCTTCTGGGCATACTAAAGGAGAGAGAGATCCTAATTATACTAAATTAATCAGCTAAATCTGAATTCAAATTAGTAGAGTTCAATCCAGATGAATGAAGTTTAAGAAGCTGAATTGTAGATGTCCAGTGAATGATATCCTTTCAACAAAGTCAGAGTCCGAGAATCCGAATCCATGTATAATTCTGAATGATGGAGAGTAGATGTATTGAGGAACGTCTTCCATACTTCAGTTGATAGAGGCATAATCCAAGTATTTGAATGATGTTTAGGTGAAGTTGATGAGTGACGAAATCAATACGGGAAACTAGATGATAATTGCATCCAAGCTTGATATCTACGAGTCAAAACGAATTAGAAGTAATACGAGTTCCAAGTTTTTAATAGGGCTTGTAAAGTACGAATGAGAGAAGGCTTGGGGCAGGCTATCAAGTGACAAACTCAGTTCTGATAAGAAATAATCTTATAGGAATTGATATGAAGCAATGGCTGTAGAAGTAAGCTGAAATAATGTCATGCTATGAGAATCAGAGACCCTGGTGTGATTTATGAAGCATCCGAGTAGTAGAATGAGATGAGCCCAAAGGAAGGAAGGCCATCAAACTGAATCCAAAGCGAGAGGTAGTATGATCAGGAAGACATCAACATAAGCAAAGGAGAAGGAACAGGACGTGGCAACCAGCCCCTGAAGAAAAAGGTAGCCAAGACAGCTGGTAGGATAGGAGAGAGTCAGCTGTTTCCAGTAGAAGAAACCCAGCCAGACCCAGGAATGACCGCTGGCTGAATCAGGTGATGTAGTCCTTCGATGATGTGCAGAAATCCATCAGCTGGAAAGTACATAATCACCTGGAAGAAACTTGAGATGGAGATATGGCCACTGCACAAGGGAAAACATGGAGAACTGAAGGCATGCAAATTCGAGACATGAAGCAGATGAGACCTGAAGTGTCTGAGATGTAAACTGAAGAAGCGGAGTCCAATGAAGTAGCAGTGCCGCAGGTTTGAAGAAGGTAGAGCACAAGCTGGTGAATGAAAGTCCATAGGAGATGTTAACAAGTCCTGGAAAGAAGCAACAGGAATTTCCATGGCTGAGGTGACAGGACAATACATCCAAGACAGCAACTCTGGAAGCCACTGAATGAGTACTGAGGCAGTCCAAAGATGGTGAAGAATGAGGACCATCCAAGGAGTCGGAGAAGCAGGAGTCACCAGGCATGTAGGGGAGCACAGGGAGATGGTATCTAATGTCCCGAAGGTGAAGCATCAGGGAGTTCATGGCCAAAACCACAGAAACAGGTAGGCAGAAGTATAATGGAATACCCAGGTCTGAGCTGGGCGAGGCCGAAGGAGAACAGAAGTAGGAGAACCTCCCAGCCCAAAGGGCGAAGGCAGGTCAGAAGCAAATGAGTTGGCTGGTAGACCTCCCAGCCGATGGGTGAAGGCAGGTCTTATAAGCAGGTCGTAAGCTGAGAATTTGTAGGCTTGAGCCGAGCAAGCAGGCAAAAGAAGAAGTAGGTAAACCTCCCAGCCCGAGGGGTGAAGGCAGGCAGTAGAAGCAGATGAGTAGTAGGTAAACCTCCCAGCCCGATGGGCGAAGGCAGGGCCTAGAAGCAGGTGATTAGTAGGTAATCCATGATGTGAGAAAGCATTCAGGAAGTATGACAGGGCGAGCCAAATTGAGTAGGAGTGAGGTGACTGCGTAACATAAGAGATAGAGCAGCCAGCAAGGCATCAAGGTAGGTGGGTGAGATGGACTAGAACATGGCAACTAGCTCCTCGGTGCACAACTTAACTGATAACTGGTGAGGTAAGTAGAAAGGTGGCTATGTCCAGGTGACATGAAGCACAGCCAGACCCATGGAGTTCTGCAGGTAGATAGAGCGAGGCAGCTAGTCCTGGTGACGAGTGCAGCTTATCCATCAGCTGGGGATGCAGGAGAGAGATGACTAGCTCCAGAAGACATGTAGACAAGCCAGACCTTAGGAGATCTGTTAAATAAAGTATGTCATGCAGGGTGACTAGTAGGTGAAATGGTCAGATCCAGGTAGCGACATTGAACCACTCAGGTCGAGCTGTACTGATGGAGTAGGGCTAGCCGATGAGGAAGTCTTCCAGGAGGAGAAGCGTTTGAACAAATGATCAGAATCCAATAGGAGAATATGTACTTGGATTCAATGCTGAGCTACAGCAGTAAAGTCAGATATGAGATAAAGGTATATAAATACCCAGGGGCCAGACCGGATAGCAGGCTGAGAGAAGTATGAACTTTCAGACTCAATGCGGCCAGGCAGGCAGGCTCGTTGCATAGGCATAGTCAAAGGCAGAGGGGACGAGGAAGTAGACAGATCTCTAGGCCCAACAGTGCAAGGCAGGCTGACAGGAACGTGAGCCTCCAGGCTTGAATTGTGTGAGGCAGAATGCGATGAATAGGGCGAGCAGTAATGGTAAGCCAGGGACCAGCACAGGTCGGTAGCAATAGTAGAGGCAGCCGAATGACTTGCACGAGTGCAAATGGAGCAATGAGGAGTAGCATGGAAAAAGCGCACAAGGTACATAGCAGAGTGCAAACAACTGGGAGTAGTCTGACCTTCTTACATGGTGTGGTTAGGAACGCAATGCTGGAAGCAAGTAAGCACCAAATAGTCCCACGTATGCATACCCGGTTCCCCAATGAAACACAATAGAACAATCATGGAGCAGGCAGTAAGACCACAACCCTTACAGGCAGCAAATAAATGATGGTAATGGTGCAGAGGGAGTATAAGTTAGCCTAAGGATAGGGAGCAGCAGCGATACAGCAGGGGTAAGGAGCGGTAGAGTCAGATACAAATGTATAACCAGCTGGCAAGCCACAATGGGACTAGGAAGGAAAGTAAGCAAATGCAAGCTGTCATCCGGTGGCCATCAATGGTAAGGACATTAAACAAACTCCACAGACAAAGTCATAGGCTGAGTAGGGAGGCAAATAGGAATGCTAGATGGCAGCAGAAACTCCAGATACAATGTCCGTTCCCTCGAGGCAGTAACGTAGAAGTGCAGCAGCAGATGCCCCATGCAGAACAAGGTAGGAGAAGGTATGAGAACCCAGGGTATGTGCAGCTGGTAGAAGAACTGACTGTAGCAGCAAAAGGATTTGAGGCACGGTCTAAATGAAGGCTCATTCACTGGTCATGCACGCCATTCATGAGAGGAGCTGCTCGAATGAGGAGGCAGACTGGAGTGAAGTAACAATGGCAACCCCAAAGGAAAGCACAGTGTCCATTGCGAGGTCCAGGTAGCATAGACTAGCTCAGAACAAATGGTGAAAGGAGGCTGTCAGACCAAAGCAGGAAGGGTTGAGACAGGCTATGAGTAGCAGCCGTAATGGACAACCAGAACCTGCAGCCAGCAGGGACCAACAGAAGCTGCGAGCAGAGGGAGGGCGGAGGAGCGGCGGTGAACTAGGGTGGAGCCGGGCTGCCCGAGGAAAAGGAACAGAGAGAGACAGGCTTCAAAGCGAGGGAGAAGGCAGAAAGCAGCACTCAAGAGCGGGCCAGAGACCCCCCCAAAAGAAACAGAACACAGGCAAACGAACAAACGAAAAACACAGGGAACGGGAGGAGAAAGGGAGGAGATAGAGACAAAAGATGGGGGAGCAGACAAGGAGCAGCCACGGACCAAGTAACGATGCTACAGTGAGTGTGACTTGCTCTAAGCAGAGCGGACGTCAGTAGGATGATTTAAATAGGCTGTGGGGGAGGAGCTTTTCCCCACATAATAGCAGGCAAACCTGTTGATTATACAACTGATTCTCCATTTCCTTCATGTAAATTTTTTGGGCCACAGTACCACTGCTCTGCCATTGTCAGCCTTTTTTTTCAGAAAATATTTATTCATTTTAACCCTATAGATTGCCAACAGAATTAGACCGTATTGGAATTCTGGACTGATATATCAGTCTGTGGACCTGTAAGGATCAAGTTCCTTGACAGCTTCCCTTTCCCTGTGTGTTATATTTATGCCTGGTCTTTTTTTCTTCTCATCATTTAAAATATTTTCAATGTCTTGTGTAACCATTTTGCTAAACTTCGGACATGCAGGGCTAGGAATACTGTTTGGAATAAATGTGGATTTTCTTTTAAAAAGTGTTTCTTGTCTTACGTAAGATCTTTCTATTACGGAGTCATTTTCACTCTTTGTTACTACGTTTACATATGTAGGGATGACAGTGTCTGTTAACTGTTATTTGGTAAAATGGACTTGAAGGTGCAACTGCCTAAATAATTTATAACAATACATTTTTGCTCTAAAAGCATTTGCTTTAGTATTAGGCAAAAATGTAAGTCCTTTCCTTACTATACTTTCTTGGTCTGTACTTAGAGGATCTTCAGTGAGGGTTATGACCTCCAATTTCATTTTTCTGGTCGGCATTCTTGGTCCTTCACTGTTTCCCACTATCATCCATATTTCCCTCTTTTCCTCCATGGAGGAAACCTCTATGTAAACAGCTAGAAACTGTATTAAAGAAAGGACCACCCATAAATGCATCAAAACATTTAAAAATTAGAAGCACTGCATAATAGTAGTATTGCGTAACTATTTAGCATATAACACATGGAAAAGTAATAACAGTGCTTCAGTAGAAATTTTTTAATTTGGAAAATTAATATGACATGTAAAATAAAACAAAAAAAATTGGCATTAGTTTCAACACATTCAGGATGTTCTTATAGGTCCAGTATTAGGTAAAAGCAGTTTTGTGACCCCCCACAAGCATAAAATGAATTTTTGATTTTTTTCAACGGTCGCCATTATACTGTATATGGGCTCCGTCAAGTGAGTTCTGCACTCATTGACAACAGACAGACCAGTCTTTTGATTAATTATTGTAATGTTATATTGTATTTGATGTTGCATGATCACTAAAATATTTTTTTTTAAAGAAATGAAGGGTTTAGTGGCGATCAATATTAATTTGATTGGAGGATATTAGCAGTTTTATAGTGCAAGCACTCCTCCCACTGTCCTGAGGCAATTATAAGTAACATACTGGTGGAGCCTATTCATGAAAAAAAGGCCCACGTTAAGAATTTTTTTGGGGTGGTTTGAAATGCTAAGTGCTTAAGAAAATGCAAAACTATAAGCTGAAGTTCTGGAGCCAGCAGAGATTGTTGCCATAGCAACTAGGGAATATTATAAACATCCACGTTTTGTGAATAGCTTGCTCTGAAAAAGATGTCATCTTATGATACCAAAATGTCAACACTCATGTGACATGTGCATATGCATGGTCACACCCCCAACTGTGGCAATCAGAATACTATGACAACAGGTTGGTGCCAAAAAATATGGTTATGGCATTTCTAGGGAATGAAGAAGTGTGGAATAGAAATTTTGCATAGTCTGAAAAATATTGGGATTTTTGGCAATTGAGCCACAAAGATGTTTATGTTGCCTGGTGAAATTTGTGGAACAAAACTTTTTTAGTGGTATATACTGTTTCTGCACTGTTTTCACATTGTCTTAAGGTGTGAATTCAATGAGACATTAAAAAACAAGGTATTGTGAGAAACTAGTTTTTACAAGTCTCCTGCTTTTGTCTTTCTGTAGGAGAGTGGACATAGGACAATTTGCTGAACATACTGTGTTAAGTAAATTACATTTCCATGGTTACATTCCCTGCTACAGAGCACTTCTGTTTTCCTTGGGACCTGCTCTGAGTGCAGACGAGCATTCACAGGCATGGAGTAGTTCTAGTGAATTAGCAGTAGTAGTAAAAATTTTATTTTTAAACAGGAAACATGTCATTAGGATATACGTCCTGTTTACAAGACAGTCCTATAAGAATATCTCATTCACAAACATACAAATAAATAACAAGACATCAACATAACATAGTCATACAAACTTATACAAATACACAGTAGCAGCATAGCACCATAGCAACAATAGATCAGTCGAAGCATTTACAAGTATGCACAACAGTTTTCTTGATAATTTGAGAAAAATGAGAGTATTCCACAAGCACTCATATCGTTGATGAAAGTAAATTCCAAACTTTTGCTGCCCTGGTTGAAATTGTCCTGTCCCCATATCTATTAAAACATTTACTCGACATAATTGTATTCAAATAAACTGATCTATTTAAAGGCTTCCCATTTAATCCCCTACTAATAAATAAAGTTTTGGATATTGATTAGAGAATAATAACTTATGCAATAATAATGACCAGGTTCTATTATGTCCCACCTTTAAAGACTGCCATTCAAGCCTACTCAATAATAGACAATGATGAGTATAAAAGCTACATTTTAGAACATATCTAGCAAGCCTATGGTAAGTTATTATGGACAACTTTAAAAAATGTCATGACCATGCCAATAACCCTTTTAAAAGCAAAACAATCCTATGAAAATGATTTATAGATTACATATTTGTAATATGATTAGGCACAGAAACTAATCTGGAAGATTTCCATATATACACACTTGAATTTGAGAACTGACCTTTTTTTTATTATTAAAAGCCATGATACAGAACAAATACCCTTTTTTGATCTTTACATTGATTATTTACCAAACTACATAGAAAAGAAACTGATAGAAATGCAGTATCACAGGCCACAAGCTATCGCCTCAAGAACTAATTTACTTCATACCCTATAGTCGGTTCTTAAAGAGAAAAAGAAATTTCAGTGAAGACTCTGATTATAAAATATCAAAACAAGATATGGGAAAGAGATTCCATGAGAGGGGTTACTCATACGACACAGTAAAAAAGCAATGTAATGAGCTGAAATCAAAGAGAGGGGAGGTTTACTCTGAACAGGTCAAATCAATGGAGATGATCATCATAACAGGCTCTACAATGCCGGTTTGACGGCGTTGCTGTTGACCAATGTTACAGCGATGGCTCTATGTCAACCACAACTGAGGTTGGCATAGAACCTCTGTTTCTTTGGAGAGCTTTGCCCCCCAAACCTCCCATAATTAAAATAATCCACTCTGAGCCTGAGTTGATTCGGGGCAAGACCACCAGAAAGCAGTGCCGGGTCCCATGGTGACAGTGCAGCAATCTGTCAATGATATCACTGTTATGTCGTTCGCAGTGCGGGTGTCGACAGGCCATTGACACATGATCATAACATGCTAATGAAGAAGTACAAAAGGCAAGAACCCCAAACTAAATGCCCTGAGGCAAGGGGTATCCTGGAAGGGTATTGGTCATGCAGCCAAATTTTAAAGAAACACACAATTGCACACACCCCAGTAATGCAAATCATTAAGGGGATTTGCCTGTTAACCAGGCAGACCTAATTGTTAGGAGTTTCTGTGGGAAATGACCAAGGGAAAAGGAAGGGGCAGAGGGTGGCTGTGATGTCGGGGGGGGGGAGGTTGAGGCAGTGGAGGATTGTGGAAAACAGTGTGATGTCAGCCAGGTGGGATTGGTGGTCAAGCAGCTGGGGGAGAAGTTTAGAAGGGATATTTCAGGGCATGAAGGCTGAGGGGAGCCAATTTTGCTGGAATTTTACTTTTCCTCCCTCCCACCCACCCACCCAACAAGAAGTGGTGGAAGAATAAGGAGCTCAGTTATACACATATTCTATTGGCCGGCAGATGAGGTTGGTGGGCACAATGATCTGAGGTTAGGATAGTCTGTGGCATTGTTTGGAAAAACAGGGAGAAACTCCCAAGGATATTATGGGTTGCCCATTAAGAGCAATGAGTAACTTGGGACCACAGAGTGTGCAGGATTTTAGACAGGAAAGGGGGACAAGGGAAGGCAGGATATATGAGGAAGAAGGTAGAGGGGGGCCAGAAAAGGGGGGACAGGGGTTACATGGGGGGGCCAGGCACCTCTTGGGGTCAACACCCTAGGTGGCACCAAGCAGAGAGGGTGATCAGATGGTACACCTGACACCAAAAGAAATGAAATAAGAAGGCAGCGGGGGTATTGGGTGACACACCTGAACCCAGGAAGAAAGGAAGAGAAGAAAATGTAAAAGGATTGTAAATTGTTGAATGTACTGTGATATGGATATTTGGAAACTGTTTTATATTTGATGTATGAAAGAGATGTTTGGATCTGTAAATAGGTATATTGTTAGGTATGTTATGAAAATAAACCTTGGCCAATTGAAATATATATAAAATTTCAGGGGCGGAACCTGGCAGCCAACATGGTGGCACGCTAATTCTTGCTGGAGTTACCCTGTGAACTCCTAGCAGCCCATCCGTGACATCCAGTCGGGAGATCAGTGCTTCTAAGAGCAAGCTCTCATTGTCGGATCACCAGATCATTCATTTAAGATGTTTCTTGTGAGAATTGGAGGCAGACTTGCAACTCTACACCGCGATTAACAACTCAGGCCTGGCTGCGTCTCACGTACTATACAGGCCAAGAACCAAGTGCCTCCCAAGTTTTTGGAGTGTCCAGTTTGATGCACGGTGTGCAGGCATCAACCCAGAGACTGTAGGGGGAGAAATGGCTTCCTCCACCACTTCCGAAAGCTTGGCCAAGGACATTGCGAATATGACGGTGATGTTAAGCAAAGTATTACAAGATACTACACAGC
Organism: Neoceratodus forsteri; assembly: GCA_016271365.2. Taxonomy (NCBI): domain Eukaryota; kingdom Metazoa; phylum Chordata; order Ceratodontiformes; family Ceratodontidae; genus Neoceratodus; species Neoceratodus forsteri. Next base: position 371,226,630 of record CM057454.1, on the reverse strand, counting down.
TAAAGCAAGCATCTACACAAATAAACGAGGAGCTGCGAGTACTAGCCCAGTGGTTGGAAGGCTCTGAAAAAAGTTATAAAGCAGCAATCTGAACAAATTTTACAGAACGACGGTCACCTGAGGGAACAGCATGTCCAGATTCAATATTTACTCTCCAAAGTGGATGATTTAGAAAATAGAGCTCGAAGGCAGAACATCAGAATAGTGGGAATTCCAGAAGGAATGAAGGGCAAGGACATGATATCCTTTTTGGAGGATGCATTGCCAGCGATGCTAGAGCTGGAGCTAGAGGCTCCACCAGAGATTGAACGAGGCCACCACACACTTGCACCCAAACCCAAACCTGGTGAGCGCCCTCGTCCAATATTTTGCAAATTTCTTTGATACCCAGTAAAGGAGAGATATCTCTGCCTAGCAAGAGAACTAAAGTCCCTAACGTGGCACGGTTGCACCATCCAGCTTTACCAGAATTTCTCTCAGGAGCTAGCAAGGCGGTGAAGAGCATACGCAGAGGTGAAACAGCAACTATACAAGATGGGTATTCCCACCTCGCTCAGATATCCAGCGCAGCTCAGAATCCAATACAACGGGGTCTCTCATACATTTAGCAGCCCTGGGGATGTGAAACACTTTCTGCATAACATACAGATACCGAGCAGTGACATGACCAAATCCCCACAACATCCGAGTAGCACAAGTAAACCGCACAGGGAGAACTCCCCAATTTCTATGGAGATAGCAACCAGTTCCGAGCCGAAGGATACAGAGCTGGGGGGGGGGCTGGCGGAGAACTCAGCGGGGACGATCGAGGAAACCTGGGAGGGATACACTGAGCAGAAAGTCATCGGTCAGGAAGAACAGATCTAGGAGCAGACAGTGATTGCAAATCCTCTCAGATGACAGCATGATTTCCCCAGCCATTACACCTATTAAGCTCTCCAATAGATATGAATCTCTGAGGGACCTTGTGCCGCACGCCCTGGACTTAACAAAGAATTTGGACTATCCGTCCCCAGAAGATCTCATGGATCAGAGTTTGCTTAAGGACTGGGCCCCAGAGTGCACAGACTGGGCCGAATGTGAAGGGGATCTGCAAGTTGAGCAACAGCTGCCAAGATGACTGAGGGGTTCTAACCTTACTTTACCTGCCCGGCTTGCTGGGTCTTGAAGGGCTATGGAAGGGTTGAGTTACTCTCCCCATCCTTCCCTCTTGCCAGTTAACATATAGGGGATAGTCCCCCTTGTTTGGCTGGCACCCGAGTAGGGTCTTTTATGTTTGGCTGGTTATGGCGAGGAGGCAGTATTTTGGGGCTTGCCCTGCCTCCTTTGTCAGATGGCCTAAGGCCTAATATGGGTCATGTTATTTGGGTGAACCAAGTTAGGTGTTTAATAACTACATCAGAGAGTTAACGCAATGCCTTTTATTATGTTTTTTTTAGATCTCCACAGCAAATACTGGGTTCACTCAGTTAGAGAGAGTGCTTCCCCCATCTAGTGATTAAAAGGGGGAACTGTTCTGGATTTTATTGTTGGTTCTACATGGTTTAAGGGTGTCAATTTTATGTTCCATGATTTGCTGCCTTATAACCTGGTACTCTCCACATGGTGAGTTCTGAGGGGGTTCACAGGGGCCTATTTGCGGCAAGTAGCAGTAGAGGTCACACTATAGGATGACTGCAAAATTAGACGTTTCTGGTAAATTACCAGGCCCCCCCCAGGAGGGGTTCTCTTGATCATGTACCATATCCATATGCAATGGTCAGATCATACAAGGAGAGCCTTTTAGGCAATGGTTTGGTGCAAGGAGGGTGGTATGGAAAGGTACAAAAAAAATTATTTTAGGGACTAGAAGGGCATTAAGCAAATTGTTTCATAAGGTATGTGGGGATTGCAGAAATACAGAGGGCAGACATGGGAAGGGACTAGGGGTTGTTTCGAAGGCCACGCTTCCTACATACAGACTTCTAAGTTTCCTGGTAATTAGGTGGGGCTCTCGAGCATTTTTGACTGTTACTACTCATGGCAGGTAAAGATATGGTAATGGATGCCTCATGGAATGTGAGGGGCCTGAACTCACCCATTAAACATAACAAAGTACTTGCCAGACTTAAATCCTTGAGAACTCAGATAGCCTTCTTACAGGAAACTAAGCTAAATCATATGGAAGCGCAAAAACTAAGCCGGGAATGGGTGGGATGGGAAGTTCATAGTGTGGCTAACAAAACCAGAGGAGGGGTTGCCATACTGTGTCATAAAAACTTAAAATGGTCTATGCAAGAACAAAGTGCTGACAAAGGAGGGAGATGGGTATTAGCCAAAGTAGGCACCCCCACAGGGAATATAGTTTTAGCTAACATTTACGCTCCAAATGAGAACACCCCCGATTTTTTTCATAAACTCTCACAAGAGCTATTAGAGTTGTCGGCAGGGGAGGATGACATTCTCCTAGGGAGGGATTTTAATTTAACTATGGATTCCCTCCTGGATAGATCCAACTCCAAGCCAGATGCACACCCCCGATCCATTAGTGCTTTAGAGGATATGTTATCAGTGCACAAGCTGCAAGACATATGGAGAGTAGCCTACCCGGTTGAGAGGGACTATACCTTTTTCTCTGAGGCCAAACAAGTTGCTAGTAGATTAGGCTATTGGTTTATCTCTCTGGACATTATAAATAAGGTATTTGATGTTACAATTGCCCCTTTATACATTTCAGAACATGCCCCTTTAACATTAGCCTTGGGTCCTTTTGCTCACTACACTAGGTCAGTCAGTTGGAGGTTAGACCCCCTATTATTGCAGGAGACAGACTTCAAAGAGTGGCTTAAAGGGGAGGTTAAAACCTTTTTTTCTGACAATCCACGTGGGTCTGCAACTGCATCAGCCATCTGGGAGGCTTTTAAAGCCACTATTAGAGGTTGCATTATTAGTTATGCTGCCTACCGCAGGAAGCAGAGAGAAAATGAGGCTAAGGAACTAGAGAAGGCATTGGGAGAGAAAGAAGGCCTATACAAGAAGGACCCTACTAAACTCCAGAACCCTGATCTGCTGCGCGACCTTCTGGCCCTACGAATGAAATAAAACATGCTTGCGTCTAGAAAAGCGGAATTACAAATTCTAAGATTAAAATATAAATACTGGGCGGGGGGAGAAAAAGCTGGGAAACTCCTAGCCTTCCGGCTAAAAAAACAACAAGCTGAGAGGCATATAGCCCAACTAAGGGACAATAAGGGAGTAAAACATAGTAAACAAGAGGTCATTAACCAAATCATGCTGTCTTTCTACAAAACCTTGTACAGCTCCCACACTACCTAGGACGAGTCTAAATTTGAGGAGTTCATGGCAGGTACACGACTTCCTAGACTCACAGATGCCCAGAGAGACCATCTAGAGAGGCCCATGGAGATTCAAGAAATAAAAGAGCAATTAATAAAATGGCCCCAAAAAAGCCCCAGGGGGAGATGGGTTCTCTATTGATTTTTATAAGGTAATACTAGAGATAGTATCTCATCCACTAAGGGATATGTTATAAGAAGCTTGGGATCAGGAGATTCTCCCCACCACTCTCAGGGAAGCGAACATCACAGTCCTTCCTAAAGAAGGTAAGGACCACACCCTACCTACAAGCTATAGGCCCATTTCATTGATTAATGAGGACACCAAAATACTAGCTAAGGTACTAGCAACTAGATTGGAGAAAATCCTCTCCTGTTTGATCCACACCTCCCAGGAGGGCTTTGTGAAGGGCCGTGCCAGTTCAGATCACATTAGATCCTTAATTTCCCTTATACAGAAGGCAGGGATGGCCCCCACTCCAGCAGCCGCTATTTCAGTAGATTTTGAGAAGGCCTTTGATTCAGTAGAGTGGAATTTTTTCCACAGGATGCTGCTGCACTACAACTTTAGTGATGTGTTTAGGGGCTGGGTCAAAACACTGTACACATCTCCTATGGCCAGACTGCTTACTAATAACACACTGTCTACACCATTCAAACTACATAGGGGCACCAGGCAGGGATGTCCCCTCTCCCTGATGTTATTTGTGCTGGTCATGGAAGCCTGGCTAGTGCTTTGAGAGAGCATCCAAATATTAAAGGCATACGGATAGGCTCTGCGTCATATCAGGCGCTGTTATATGCTGATGACTGTCTCATTCTAAGTGACGATTTTCAATTCAGTGCCGAATATATTGTGAAGTTACTCCAGTCCTTTGCTAGCATCTCAGGCCTTAGCATTAATCAGGGTAAAACAGAAGTCCTCCCCCCGAATAAGCAGCTTTCATCTGAAGATATCTCAGTGGTGGGCTTGGTTAGGGCCAAGGTGGGAATTAAGTATTTGGGTATTAGGGTAAATGCTCATGTATCCTCCCTTCTGGAGGCTAACCTCTCTCCACTGATTGATAGCTTCAAGGTAGAAACTCAAAGATGGAAACAGTTAAACCTCTCTCTCCCCGGGAAAGTGGCGGCAATTAAAATGATGATTGCGTCGAGGGTGTTTTACATACTATCCCACCTTCCAATTGAGATCCCCAAGAAATGGTTTCAGTTACTGGATAGTATAATATGGGCGTTTATGTGGGAAAATAAAACCCTGCGGTATAGTAGAGCCAAACTCCGTACTCCATGGAGCAAGGGTGGGTGGTGCCTTCCGCACTTTCAACATTACACATATGCGTTTTCACCCGCAGTCACATGCAGACTGCTTCAGAGAAAGAACTCTGATTTGCCAGCTTGGGAAGCAATAGGGAGGGTGGCCCTGCAAGGGTACCATCTGGTTGGATATATGGGCAATCCCCTCCCTTCTAATTTTCAGTTTTGGCTCACAATAAAAGCAGCTCATAAGGCCTGATATCAAGTGGGGGCCATAAGTAACTCCTGTTTGAATGTGGGGAAATACCTCCCTCTATGGAACAACCCAGGTTGGACCATTGATCATAAACCCCTGAACTGGGAGTGCTGGAAGGGGAAGCAGATCAGCACTCTACAAGACATACTAATGGAGGATGGCCATACCATAGATAGTTTTACCTGTCTGAAAGAGAAGTTTAATTTGGGTCCTAGTGATTTTTGGCGATATCTTCAATTGAGACATGTTTATTCATCTGGATTGAAAAAAGGGTGCGGGTGCTCAATGTGCCAAGGCAAGGGCAGAGCCAAACTAAACAAACTGCCTCTAGACAGCTGGCTACAATCACAGAAAGGCCTGGCAGGCCATATTTATAGGTATATGAGGGGTGCTCTAACAAACCCATCCCTATCTGCCAAAAGTAGGTGGCAGCATATGTTAAATCTTCCCGTCACTGAGGAAGCCTGGCAAAGGGGCTGGTTAATAGCAAAAAAAGCATGTGGGAACCCCAGAAGCTTCTTTATCCAAAATAAAATAAGACACCTCTGGTACCATACTCCAGTAGTACCAAAGAAAATGAATTTACTTACGAATGACAGGTGCTGGAGATGTAATGCGAATGGAGCAGACTTACTCCATATACTGTGGCAATGTGATCCCATCCGTCCTTTCTGGTTGGAAATACTTACATGTTTTTCCAATGTATTGGGGCAAAAGGTTCCTAAATCTCCTAGTTTTTGGATCTTGGGGCTCCCGCCCACTGAATTCAGACCATCTTACCCCCACTTGTCCTGGCTTATACAAGCCTCAGTGTAGGCTAAACGTCTGCTTCTATGTAGATGGAGGACTAGGGAGGTACCCTCTCTCATGGCTTGGTTAGTAGCCATGGCTAATTTGGCCAGTTTCTCCAAGCTAACTCACTTAGCTGCAGCAACCCTGCGTGCCTTCCTGGATAAATGGGATCCATTTATGCAGTACCTTCAGAATGCACCATCACATTTCGTAAACCCTTTGGGTAAAGATATGTTAAAGCCACCTTGAGTGCTCCCAGTCTTACTTCTTCCCACCCGCTGGTGATAACTGGTATGGTGAATGAGCCCCCCTCCAGTACCCCACATTGCGAGTAACAACCCAGTCACATGTCATGACCATGATTTCTTCCACTTTCTTCAAATGTATTGTAAATGCACTGTGAATGCTTTACTATGATACAGTATGTAAAATTTGTATGAAATGTATCACTAATATATGCACTGTGATATATGCCCTGTCTCTGTAACAAAATAAAAGAATCTAACTGCAAAGAAATATATATAAAATTTCTATTTATACAGGATAAAATACTCTTGGTGGTTGGATAAAATCCTATTTAATAGAGTGGTAACACTGCAACAAGTTGATGTAAGTGTGGCATTTTTTTCCCCTTAATTTGTTAATAATGATTAATTAAAACAACTTTTTATTAACTTATATTTAGTCATAAATATTGAAAAAAGCTTCTACATATGCTTTTAGAGCAATACCAGACTCCTTGATGAAGGGGTGTTAATGCCACAAAACATACTGTAGGAGTCTTTGTACCTAGTCTGGATGCTACTTGTCAAATAAAATAAGTACTATATTATATAGTTTTGGTGAGTGGGCCCATTATTTCAATCTCTTCACAAGACTTTAGTGAAATTAATGAAAAATGGAAGAAAAGCATGAAGGACATAGTGATGGAGGGTACACAGAAGAAAACTGGTAGCATTTAAAAAGGCAATGATAGAAGCAACAGATACTGTAGCTCAGATCTAAAGGTATCTATAAGAAAAAAGCTAATAGACCAATGTGATTCACAGTCTATGTAAAGGTGGCAGTGGGAGTCAAAATGAAGGCATGTTTTTAAGTATAAGTGTAGTTAATGGAGGAAGACTGGGTAAAGTATCTGAAAGCAACAAGAGAAACCACCGTGAAAGTGAAGGAGGCCAAAGCAGAAACTAAGCTAAGGTTTACATCGGGGGTGAAAAAAGAGGATAAGGCATTCTTTAGGTACATACAAGAGAAGCACAAGATCAAAGGGGGTATAGTGATACTAATAAGGGGTGGGAGGAGGGGGGCATGGAGAAGACAAAGATATGGAGCAATTATTGTTTTCAGTGTTTATTAAGGAAAATGACAGGCCACTGCCAGAATGTGGGGTTAGGAAAAAGGGAGAAATGACTCTGTGGGAACAGTCCAGATAACAGAGAAAAGGGTATTGGTAAGGCTACTATAGCAGGGGTGAAAGAAGGTAAATCTGGACCGGATGACTCATACCCAAGAATGCTACAGGAGTTGACAGGGTTTATAGAAGAGCCCCTAGTAGACATTTTCAACTGCTCGCCATCTACAGAGGTGGTCCATAGGGACTGGAGGACAGAAGATGTAGTTCCATGGATCTGTGACACCTGGTCGACAATTTCGTTGTTGACCGACATTACAGCGACCCTTTATGTTGATCTGCATTTGGTCGGCATAAAGGAGTCACCCAGACTGTGGTTTCTTCGGGGATTCTTGCCCCTGCACCCCCATTACTAAATTAATCAACTCAGAGTCAGAGTTGTTTCAGGGAAGGGGTGGAATACCCACAGAAAGCAGTGCCAGGGTCCCGCACTGACACTACAGTGACCAGGTGCTGTTGCCGCTCTAGTGTCAGTTGTGTTAAAGTTGTCGCCATTGCAATGGTATACCTAGTTCCACTACATGAGTGGAAAGAAGAATGAGCCAGTGAACTAAAGGCAAGTCAGCCTGAAACTTGTAGTAGGGAAAATTATGGAGTCTCTACTGAGGGAGAATCTACTAGACTTCCTAGAAAGGAACCTAGATGGCATTCACAAAAGTAAGGTCTTGCCTGATGTATCTGGTTGAATCAACTGGGTAACCACAGCAGCAAAGGGGCAGGCAGTTGACACAGAACACCTACACTTCAGCAAGGCATTTAACCTACAGGAGACTGATCAAAAAGATCAGGAATTCTGGTCAAATAGAAAACAACAAAGAACAGGAAAATATTAAAGACATTTAATGTGATGTATGTTATAGCTACATGAGCTGACATGTCTAGTAATTCATCTTTTAGCAATAATGTTCATGCTGGATGTTTCCAGAATTTCTAATAATTTATCTTCATTATAAGGAATCTGCAGTGTAGGTACTGATATCTTCATTATAAGGAATCTGCAGTGTAGGTGCTGTAAGCATGAGGAATCTAAATAGATGCAGGATTATATGCTGTTGTACCATAGTAGTGACATAGCTATTGTATTACAACTGCATTCTGACATCACTAGTGTGGTAAAACAGTATGTGACAGTACACTGATTTCATTACAAAACAACACTGGATCATATGTTATTCTTTGGAAAAAAACTTTGTTAATGCACCAGTTTGGGTTCAACTTAACTCCATAAAAGTAGGGAAATGTGGTGTTAGGGTTTTGAACCCTAACTCCACACCCAACCCTCTGAAGCAGCAAAAGGAAAAAGCATTAGGATTTGAGGTCTCTGGAGTCTTGGTGAATCAGTGGTGTGGTCTTCCTTGGGGCTGTTAACAATAGTGCTTACCCCTTCCTTCCACCTGTAGCCTCCTGCCCCAAATACAAAGTACAGCTCCAAGGCAGTGTCTCATAACGATACATTCTTCAAAGGTAGAGAAGTATGTCTCACCACATGTTGCCAACATAATCTGTTGTAGCTTTCTTCATGCAGGGCTTGCAAAGGGGATAATGTCTGACTTTGCCCATGGGGGAGAAGGTGGACATTAGGGTTGACAACTACAAAGAAGATACCACCACTGATTTGCCAAGACTCTGGAGACTCCAAACCATAATGTTTTTACCTTTTGCTGCTTGGGGGGGGTCGGGAGTTAGGGTTAGAAACCCTAACACCACATTTCCCTACTTATGTGGCATTAAATGGAATCCTAACTAGTGCCATGACACAGTTTTTTAAAAAGACATTCCTTTCTTTTTGAGGTAGTGGAATCATATCCTTATTCACACAGGCTCCTGCACCAAGGTAAGACTCCACCCACCTATGGAAGAGCAGCAACAGATGTTAGCAATTCATGGGACTGTTTGGTGGACTGCAGAAGTGCAGGTCCTTCAGAGCCCTGGACTTCCATGAGGTCACAGATACAGATGCACAGGACAAAGGGTCCATCTCTAAGCTGAAACACAAGGACCTCTGGCACCCACAGGTGCAGAGGTGTCAGTCCCTATGCCAAGAGAAGTGTTCTCTTCATTAAATGTTACATGGACTAGTGCAGGCAACCCCACACCTACCCTTCCTAGGTTGGAGGGTGGTGTTGCATGACAGTGCCACCGCCCTAGCATCAGCCCATCCAGCGGGTCACTTAGCTGGACATTGTAGTTAGCTCACCAGCATGAGATTACAAAGCACTACTTACTATGGTACAGGCTGGTACTACGTACAACATTCCTTAATAATAATATACAGTATATTTTTTAAGTATGACCCCAAATATTGAAGATAGTTGTTTTATGACTCCCCCTTATAAACATGATTTGTGGCATTTACAGAATACTGGCCAAAATGTCATTTGCCACCACAAGTGTGAAAACACATCTCACCTGGGATCTGAAAAATGAAAGCTGTCATGTTTGTGAAGTGGTGTAAAAAAAGGGCTATGCTGAAAGTTTGGATTCAAAATTTTGAAAATTTGCCATGTTATGTGTGAACATTGAACTAGTTAATGTTCATGCATAGCTTAGTCATTATTCTATACTTTTACACCAAAATTTCAATAGTCTTCTTTTGACCTCATCTCATGCACTCAGTAGATAAAAAAATCAGTTCCACCATGAAATATAATTTCATGGAGTGACTGCAAAATCACCTTTCAGAATGTACTTGAAAAATGTCACCTGCCTTGTTAATGAGGTGGGTTCCCAAAAAGGCCATGTTGAACGCATAGGAGAAAAAATTTTACAGATTAACAAAGCTATAAGTGAATGTTGAAATATTTACATGTTCCCTCATAACTATGTCATTTTACCATATTTTTCAAAGAAATTTCAGCATAGCCTTCTTATAAGTCCACTTCATGAATCCAATATGTGAAAATGTTCAAATCCCATCTGAAAGTTGATTTTGTGTAGTAACCCCCAAATCACCTTTCAGGGCACATTTTAAAATATCCACCTACCTTATTCATGAGGTGGAGTCCCAAAAAGGCCACATTGAAACTTTGCTGTAAAAATATTAAAAAATGACAATGTTTTGAGTAAAAGTTCAAAATCCATTGAAATACATTTTGCCAGACTTGTCTTATTTTCTCATATCACAGTCATCGGTTGCAGCAGCGAAAAAAATGTCTTTGATCAGAGAGTGGATCTATGTCAGGAGACATTTTCAAATGAATGAGGGTGTGCGGTGTGGTGGGTGCAGTTTTTAAAGGGACACTATCAGACCCTGATTTGTGAAATTTCAGCCTAACTCTCTGGAATTCACTACTGCTACTGGATGCCCATCAAGAACCTTCTTTATGTACTATCCCTCCTTTTGGTGCAGCTCTTATCCATTTTGTTTATAAATTGCACTAATAAGTGTCTGACAGGGTCATCCTCCTTAAATTTTTCCTGAACATCCACTGTATTCTGTGCTAAGCACTCCTTATCTACTCACCGAAGGGGAGCATGGTGATCTGGACCAGGAAGAAGAGTGGAGAGTGTGGTGACTGGACAGAGAGAAGTGTGCACATGGTGCTTGAGAGAGGGAGGAGTGTGTATGGCAACTGGGACCAGGGAGAGGGAGAGGGCATACTGTGGTGATCGGGAACAGGGAAAAAGTGCACACCACAATTGGAATGGGGGAGATGGAGAGGGAATGTTTATACAGTGATTACATGAGGGATTTTAATGTCAAGTTTCAGGAATGTCAGTACTGCATCCAATCAGAACTAGATCAGCAGGAACTGGTGATCAAGAAGAAAAATGTGACGAAAGATGACAATTGCCATTTCATGCCTTCTTGGCTTTGGAGTACTGAGTACAGTATTGTACTAGCAAACAGGCTAGAAGGAAGGGTGGAACAACAATGGGCAAATATCAAAACTGCCATCACAGAGGCAACAAGCCTTTGTGTGAAGCAAATAAACAAATCAAAATGAAATAAAAAGCCACTATGGTTCTCAAAAGAGGTGGCAGTGAAGGTTAGGGAGAAAAAGATAGCATTTAGGAAGTATAAGGAAACACAGAAGGAGCAGGACAGAGAACTGTACCAGTTAAGGCAGAAGGAAGCAGGGAGGGTATTCAGAATAGCAGAGGCACAAACTGAGGAAAAGATAGCTAACTCAGTTAAGAAGGGGGATAAAACATTTTGTAGGTATATCAGGGAGTGTAGAAAGACAAAGGGAGGGATAGTGAGGCTGAATAGAATGGATGGTGGGTGGGAAGAGAGTGACAAGGATAAAGCAGGGATACTGAATGAATACTTCTGTTCAGTATTCACAAAAGAGGAAGTGGGGGAGGTGCCTAATCCAATTAACAGAAGCGCTCTGGAGAGCGGGGGTTGATCTCAGTTCTTTCACAGAAGAAAGGGTTCTGAAAGAACTCCTAAAACTGAAGGTGGATAAAGCAATGGGGCCAGATGGAATTCACCCCAGAGTTATAAAAGAATTAAGCAGAGAACTAGTGACACCACTGACTACCCTTTTTAACAAATCATGGGAGGATGGTGTTGTACCTGAGGACTGGAAAAAGGCAGATGCGATTCCCCTTCACAAAAGTGGGACTAAGATGGAGGCAGGAAACTACAGACCTGTCAGTTTGACATCTGTGGTAGGGAAAGTGATGGAATTACTTCTGAAGGAAAGAACTGTTGAGTATCTAGAGGTCAGTGGAGCACAGGACCCAAGGCAGCATGGGTTCACAGCGGGAAGGTCATGTCAGACAAATCTAATTGATTTCTTTGACTGGGTGACCAAAGTAGTGGACCAGGGAGGGGCTGTGGACTTGGCCTACCTAGACTTTAGCAAGGCATTTGACACAGTCCCACACAAAAGATTAATAGTCAAATTAACCAGCCTGGGAGTGGGTCTCAAGGTGGTAGCCTGGGTAAAACATTGGCTGAACAACAGGACACAGAAAGTAATTGTGAATGGAGTCCACTCTGAAGAGAGGGGGGTTACTAGTGGGGTACTGCAGGGTTCGGTACTGGGTCCAGTCCTTTTTAATGTCTTTATAAGTGACATTGCAGAGGGACTGGAAGGAAAGTATGCCTCTTTGCAGATGACACAAAGATCTGCAACAGGGTTGATACACAAGGAGGCGTGGAAAGGATGAGAAGGAACTTGGCAAGGTTGGAGGAATGGTCAGAAGTATGGCAGCTTGGATTCAATGCAAAGAAGTGCAAAGTAATGCACCTGGGAAACAAAAACCCAGGGGAAGATTACACAATGGGGGGGAGGTAGTAACAACAACAAAAATGGAAAGAGACCTAGGGGTAATCATATCAGATGACCTTAAGGTTGGCAAGCAATGCGAGAAGGCAATAGGGAGGGCTGGGGGGATACAGGGATGTATAGGGCGAGGTTTCACCAGCAGAAAACAGGAAGTTGTTATCCCCCTGTACAGACAGTTGGTGAGACCCCATCTGGAGTACTGTGTCCAGTTCTGGAGACCCCATCTCCACAAGGACATAGACAGGATGGAGGCAGTTCAGAGGAGGGCAACTAAAATGGTGCAGGGTCTGCAAGACAAGCCATACGAGGAGAGATTAAAGGAGCTTAATATGTATACCCTTGAGGAAAGGAGGGAGAGGAGGACATGATAGAAATGTTTAATTACCTCAGTGGAATCAACAAAGTCCAAGAGGGTAGCATCTTTCAGAAAAAGAGATGTGCAAGAACAAGGGGACACAATTTGAAGATAGAGGGGGGACGGCTCAGGGGCAATGTGAGGAAGTATTTTTTCACAGAGAGGGTGGTGGACACATGGAACAGCCTTCTTGAGGAGTTTGTGGGGTCTAAAACTGTGGGAGAATTCAAGAATGCATGGGACAGACATAAGGCAATTTTTGTGGGGGGTAGGAAGAAATAGGCTGTTGGTTAAATAGGATCTGCAGCTTATCCTCTAGGTAGGGAAATGGGCAGACTAGGTGGGCCAAGCAGTCCTTATCTGCTGTCAGACTATGTTTCTATGTACTCTACTGTCTGACTTTATTGACAAATTGATCTTTAAATAAAAAAAAAAAATTAACTTACAATGAAACATGAGCCACCGGTGCTACACTTCATGAAACCTGCATTTGTTGCAGGAGTTTTAAAAGCAGTAGCCCTTATAAATGTATTGATTTATGTTGAAAGAAAATCTGAACAATATGGCAGAAATAGGCAGACTGAAATCATGTTCATGTCTCAAGTTCCAGTTTCATAACATGACACAACAGAAGCTGCTGTTCCTGCTTTACTCACAAAATTCCTTTTTATATCTCTTTTAAATTCCCCTGCTTTCCAGCTTTACAGCTCAGTCCCTTAATTAGTCACGAGTGCTCTAGGTAATCAGCTTTCACTGTCTCATGGTTCAGTCAGCTCAAAATCAACTCACAAAATTTGAGGTCCATTTTTACCTGCTATACCTGCTCAGTACTACATTCCATCAGCAGTAGGTGAACAAGAACCAAGAATCGAGAAGAAAAATGTAGTTTGTTCATTTGGGGTGGGAGATGGCAACTACCATTTCAAGCCCTATCTGCTGTGGAGTGCCAAGGAGTACTGTACTGTCTGACTTTATTTACAGATTGATCTAAAACAAAACTGTAAGTCACAATAAAATAGCAATTGCCAGCTCTGCACTCTGAAATCTGCACTTGAGCGAGTTTTAAGGCAAAGATTTGTTTGGTGTTGGAGGTGGGCATTAACATTTTATAACAATGCCCTTCGAGATACTCAATGTACACTGATTTTTTTTAAAAGAAAAGCCAGCCCTTGAGGAGAAAGGCACCCTCTGCAACTCCATGAAACCTGCACTTGCTATAGGAGTTTTAAAACAAAGCCCATTGGTAAGAGACAAACCTCCCGTGACTGATGCTGACTACACTAAATTTTATAACAAAGCCCCTTGAGACCTGATTAACACTGAAATTCTAACTCTAGGAAATCTTTGGGGATAAAGAAGACCTTACAGTTACTTTGAGCAGAGTTACTACAATATTTCCTTTCAAAATGGCTCCTCTCATTAAGCTGGACACCCTGGATTTTGGGGTGCCCAGAAAAAGTATTTTTGGATGTTTTTTTAAACAAGCATAAGAATCTAGCTAGACAGGACCCATTTAGTTAAGTTTAGGTGTTTGTTTTTAAAAATACACAATTTTTATGTATTTTCCATGATTTTTAGTTGAGGGAAAACAAGAAGGCAGCCTTAGCTTGTTCCTAACGAGAAAAAAACTAACACCTGGTTGTTCAGGTCTGGGACAGTGAGAAACAGCACCCTGTTAGATGAACTTGTGAGCCACTTGGTGAAGGATTCTGTAAGTGAACAGGTTAAGTTCTATTAATATTTCGGGATCTGGGTAGACTCGGAATTGAAATTTGATATCCCTATGGAGAGGATTTGTGCAAAAGTTTCTCAAAAACTTGGTGCTGTTCATAAAAATAAAAGCTGTTTGATTAGGGATGCAAGGGTGAATGTTGTGACCACAGTCTTTTTCCCCATTATAGATTACGGATGCATAGTCTATCATTTTGTATACAATAATAGTCTAAGGAAATTAGGCAGATTACAATATCGATTGCTAGATTTGTTTTGGACTTGGTAGGTTCAGCTTCAACATTTCATCATTGTTTATTACTGCTTCAACTGAATTGGACTCACTTAGAAATTAAGAGGAAGAGATTCCTTTGTAATTTGGTTTTCAAATGAATGAAGGGCCTTACTCCATAGTACCTTTTGAAAAAATTGCCTACGGTGTCATCCACCTATTCCTTATGGGGAGTCACAGGAAGAGGCCTACAAATCCCTTGGACTAGAACAAGATATGGCCAAATGACCTTTGCTTATATTGCTGCTACCACTTTGAACTTTCTTCCAATGAAAATTGTGAAATATGGTTATATCTTACAGTTTTAAGGCTGCTTTCTTTGGATCCCAATTTCCTGCCTTTGTTTTTAATTGTATTGTTTCTAGTTGTTTTTTATGCCATTCTACAGTATGTAACTCTATATAGTATGTGTAATTTTACAAGACAGCTCTGAAAACAGGCCTGCATAGTGCCTTATCCTGTCCAAATATAAATAAAACTTCAAACTTTAAGAGGTGAGAAACCAAAAATGGTCTTGTTACTTTGAATTTGTCATGTTGTATTAGAGCATTATCCAAAAAACCCTACTGAGCACAGTCAGAACAACTAAAAAAACAAAATGTTAAATCCTTATAACTCTGAAACTGTTTAATAATGTTTCGTGAAACCTTTGAAAGGCACTACTGTACCTTGGCAAAGCCCACTTCTACCCTGAACATTTCGTTAAAAAACTCTATACCATCTAGGCTGTAGAGCAAAACCAAAAACCCATGTTAAGTATAGGAAGAAAATTAGATATCTATAGAAAAATGACATATGAGGATCTCAGAAACAGCACAAGCTACTATCCTGAAACATCTCACATACTGAGACCTTGTCTAATGGACAATGCACACCAACGTTCAAGCAATTTCATTAAATGCTCCCAAATCTATTAAGGTGCAATGTTAGGGGTTTAACATAAAACCTGTTTGGTAACCTTAACTATGTTGGTGCTACCACAACAGTATAATATAGAGGATAATGTATGGGCATTCATACACAACAAGCCTATGTCTGAATCAAGATGATTCTATGGCAACCAGGAAACTTGAGGGCAAAGATCTAGATGTCATTGTTCCCAAAGAAAACTCAAGATACAGATGCTGGCTTGCCTATGTATGGATGCCCATACATTATCTTTTATAGTGTATAGGAATGACATCCTTTATTATACAGTGGGATAAATCCAAATCTCCAATCCCTGAAATCTGATTGGTTGGCTGGCATCTTTTCAGTGTGATAAATCCTCCAGTGTACCCACTGGATAAGGTGCCAGCCACCAGTCATCTGCAGCAGAAAGTCCTCCTAAAATCAATCCAAGTACCAGAAAGCAACAACTTGCAAAGACAGCAATGGACAATGAGATGCAGCACTGTACAGTACTGCCATTGCTGCTCTTAACAGTACTGTCTGGTCTCGTTCTGAGCCCTTGAAAGCCGGGTTCTGTACAGGATAAAAAGAGAGGCATATCAGAAAAAAAAGGTAAACAGTCAAAGTACAGCCACCATGATTCACTGTATGCTTCAATCCTGCTATCAGGCCACCAGTAAAGCTTTTTTTATGTGTTGATACGTTATCTGACCACTGCACCCACCTTACTTCTGGCTCTCTGTACAGTCCACTCCCACTTCCTCTCAGTCACCACTCCCTTCCTGACTACAGTCGCACTCTTCCTCTGTTTACAATAACTTGACCAGGAATGTAATAGAAAAAAACATTAAAAACAAATTCCCACAAGTGGCACCATCACTGAACCTACTTAAACCCAGAAGCACATGCTATGTGACCTCTCCCCTAACTAACACTTGCCATGCACTCTCTCTCTAAACTTACATAATTTACTTATAGACTCTGAGACCCTCTAAAAAAATTACAACATATAATTCTGTATGTGACACTGTACTATGGATGCCAACAGCAAGAGTGGACAGCAGTACTGCATTCATAGCAACAATCCCACTAACACAGAACTATTTTTTTCTGGTGGACTAACAAATATAATAACAAGCATTTGTCAAAGCCAAATGTCTGCTTGCTGGCATTAGCTTTGGAAGTGCAGGCATTAGAGAGATGCAGAATAGGAATGGCAGTGAAGTATTGAAGTGCCACCAACCACACTCCTATACTGCAGAGATGGACAGGCATTGGGGTGTGCCTTTGGGTCAGTGCCCATAATGCTCACGTCATTTCACCTCACCCTACCCTGCAGACACCGACAAGTGTTGAGGTGTGCCTTTGGGTGTTCAGGCTTTACATTCACCCCACTCCATATGGAAATACTCTGAAATGGGTGAAGAATAGGAGAATGGGTGAACTTTGGGGCTGAAGAGTCCAAGGCACACCTCGATCCCTGTCACTGGCTGCGGGGGTGGTGGGGGTGGAATGGCATGAGCATTACTGTTGACAATCCCAAGTTGAGTTAATTACCTTAAGAGCTTGCACCAAATCAGTCAACTTCAGGTATAACTGTCCTAGGGGTGATTATGAACACATTAGAGTTTCATGCAATTAAATTGATTGTATCTCTTTATTATCAGATCTAGATGCAAATGAAGGTTGGAATCTAATGAAAAGTATCCTTCTTGATCTAGAATCACTATAAATTCTCACAGGGCCCACAGCTCTGCACCATGGACACAGGGGGGAGGGAGGTGTGCACTAGTCCCTTCACAAAAGAAAGGGTCCTACAAGAGCTTGATAAGCTCAGGGTGAACAAGGCAATGGGACCTGATGGCATACATCCCAGGGTACTAAAGGAGCTAAGGGTGGAACTAGCAGAGCCATTATCAAAACTGTTTGGTGAGTCTCTGAGCACAGGAGAGGTCCCAGAAGACTGGAGAAGGGCTCATGTGATCCCGCTCCACAACAGTGGTAGCAGGGAAGAGGCAGGGAACTACAGACCAGTCAGTCTTACCTCAGTAGTGGGCAAGATTATGGAGACACTCCTTAAGAAAAGGATAGTGCAACACCTGGAATCCATAGAAGCACAGGATCCAAGACAGCATGGGTTTACTAAAGGAAGGTCCTGTTAAACTAATCTCATAGACTTCTTTGACTGGGTAAGCAGAGTGGTGGACCAAGGGGGAGCAGTTGATGTCACCTACCTTGACTTCAACAAAGCTTTCGATACTGTTCCACATAGAAGATTGATTAATAACCTGGGTAGGCTCGGGGTTGGTCAGACATTGGTCAACTGGGTGGCAAACTGGTTGAGGGGGAAAGAAGAGAGAAGTGGTAAATGGTATACAGTCAGAAGAGATGCAAGTCACAAGTTGGATACCTCAGGGATCAGTCCTGGGGCCAGTCCCCTTCACTATCTTCATCAGTGACATTACAGATGGACTGGAGGGTAAGGTTTGTCTGTTTTCAGATGACACCAAGATCTGCAACAGAGTAGATGATCCAGATGGTGTGGGCAGAATGAGAAGAGATCTGGATAAACTAGTAAAATGGTTGGAAGAGTGGCAACTGGGGTTTAATGCAAAGAAGTGCAAGATCATGCACATAGGGAAGAGAAACCTTGAAGCCACCTATAGGCTGGGAGTGGAGTTGCTGGCAGTCACAAGGGAAGAAAGAGACTTGGACATCATCATCACCGATGTCCTGAAATCATCCAAGCAGACCTCTAAAGCAGTAGGTAAGGCTAGAGGGATGTTGGGGTGTATTAGTACAGCTATCACAAGTCAGAAGAGGGAGGTAATAATCCCTCTTTACAAGACACTGGTTAGGCCCCATCTGGAGTACTGCATGCAGTACGGGAGGCCACACCTTCACAATGACATTAACCAAACTGAGGCAGTCCAGAGAAGGGCAACCAAAATGGTGCAGGGACTGCATCAGAAAACATATGAGGACATATTAACTGAACTCAATATGTATACCCTAGAGCAAAGGAGGAAGATAGGTGATATAATTGAAACATTCAAACACCTTAAGGGCATTAACAAGGTGAAAGAGTCTAACATGTTTCAATATAAGAAAAATAGCAGGACAAGAGGACACAGCATGGAATTAGAGGGAGGTTGATTAAGGGGTAATGTGAGGAAGTTCTTTTTCACAGAATGGGTGGATGCATGGAACCGCCTACCTCAGGAAGTGGTGGATATGACTACAGTGCAGGGCTTCAAACAGGCATGGGATAGGCATAAGGGAGCAATACAGATGAGTATGAATAGATAGGCCATTGACAGAGCAAAAGCCAATGGCACATTCATAAGGTAGAAAAATAAATGGGCAGACTGGATGGGCCTTGTGATCCTTATCTGCCATCAACTTCTATGTTTCTATGTTTCATAAATGTAATAATAATAAGGGAAAAATCCCCCTATGGCTTACTCCACCAATCCTGAAATAGACTAAAAGAAAAGAAGCAGCCTTTAATAAAACGAAAAAAAAAAGATCAGCTACATTATCATCCTTTAGATTGGAAGTAAAAAAAACTAAACTGCTTATTAAAACTGAAAGAAAAAAAAAACAGAATTTAAACTTTCCGTCTCTAAAGGGAATACTAAAACTTTCTATGCTTATGTGAATTCTAGTAAAAAAAAACACTTAACCCTATTTCCACTATACAAAGTAATGGTGAAAATATTAATGACACTTCCAGAACAGCAGATATCTTTAACAAATATTTTAGATCAGTTTTCACAAAAAATTATTCAATCTCCTTGTCTCCTCTTACCTCATATGAATAAATCCAAATTACTCCAGGGGGAAATAAAAGCTGCAATACTTTCCTTAAAAAACAACTCTTCCCCAGGGCCGGACAATCTGAATACCTATTTGATTAAAGAAACAATGGAACAACTCCTGCATCCACTAACTACTATATTTAACAAATCCCTCCTAACTGGAGATGTTCCAGATGATTGGCGCAAGGCACATGTGGTTCCAATATTTAAAAAAGGCCATAAAAAATGAATGAGAAGTACAGACCCATCAGCCTCAGGTCTGTTGGTTCTAAATTGTTAGAAAAAATCTTAAAAAAACAAAATAGATATTGAAATTAAGGCACTGGGTTTAACTGATATTTCTCAACATGGCTTTCTCAAAGGAAGATTGTGTACAACTAATTTGATTACCTTTCATGAATCAGTCAGTAGTAGCTTGGATATAGGCATTCCAGTGGATGTCATCTATTTGGATTTTAAAAAGGCATTTAATCTGGTCCCTCATAACTCCTTAGTAAATAAAATGATTAAACTAGGCTTTAATAGTTATCTTACCATCTGGATTCATAACTGGCTATCAAATTGTTCACAAAAAGTGAAAAAAGGTAATACCATCTCCTCAAATGTTGAGGTGACCAGTGGAGTGCCTCATGGTTCCGTATTGGGGCCTACTCTTTTTGGAATCTATATTAGTGATCTGCACATAGGGGTTTCTAGCAACATCTGCAAATTTGCAGATGATACTAAATTATCTGCAGAGGTTGACACCCCAGACAAAATTTTACTATTTAAAAATGATTTTGTTCTCCTTATGAACACTGTCACTGTGATTTTCCTAATGTGTCCTGAAAGTTGATTTTACACAGCGACCACACCATTGTGCGCCAGATGTGCGAAAACACATTTTGGGCAGGATGTGAAAAATGACATCTATACTGTTCATAAGGAGGTGTGAAAAAATGGTAATGTTGAAAATCTGGAGGGAAAATATAAAACATTCTCAAAATAATGAGCGTGCATGGGAACTGTGCAATGCACATTTGTAACACAGTCATTTCTTGGAATTTTTTCACTAAATTTGCAACATAGGCTTTTTGGGAGCCCACCTCATGAAGAGTGATACTGTCGTTTTGTTATTCAGTCCAGGAAGGTGATTCTGTGCAGTGACCGCAAAATCACCTTTCAGGACCGAATAATGACATGATTGTGACTGAGTTCATGAAGTGGGATCCCAAGAACCCCATGTTGGAAATTTTTTGCCAAAAGTCACAAAAATGGCTGAGGTATCCATCTAAGTTGTAACCACCCCATTTATGCCATTGTACAGCTTACTGGCATTTCTTCAGTTCGAGGTCAGCTTTGAAGAGTGCAGATGTGTTCCCGCTCCACCAAAGATCATTGTGCCAGGCTCCAGTATGGGGTGAGGGGGGTGCAAGGAGGTGAGGAGCGCAGAGGGTGGGTGCGGATTGGGGAAGGGGACCCAACGGTGAGGGACCATTTTCTTTGTTTCAGGTTATAAAAAAAAAGGAAAAAGAAAGAAAAAGGAAAGGGGTGGCAATTGGACAAGAGACATGCAGAGACCACTGGTTGGGAAACCATATGAGCTTACCCCCCATAACAGTGACAAAGGACAAATGGCAAGTACTATTGGTGATGCTAGTAAAGGAGGGCAGGATGGGAGGGTGGGGAAAGGGTGGAAGGTGGTTACCCTTAATGCTAGGAGCCTTGGGAGGAAAACTGAAGAATTACAGGTGCTCATGGCAGAGGGAGAGGTAGACATTGCAGCCATCACAGAAACATGGGCCCCCCAATACAATGACTGGGACCTGTCTACCAGGGTACTGGATATTTTGTAGGGACAGGGTGATTGGGAAAGGAGGGGGTGTGGCACTATATGTGAAAGAAGGACTGAAGTGTGTAAGGGAGGAAGGGGAGGAGGGTAGTACGGAGTCAATTTGGATGCAAATCCAGGATTCCAAGAATAGGACTCTTAGAATGGGAGTGGTGTACAGGCCGCCATCTCAGATGGAGGAGTTGGACAGGAAACTAGCGGGACAGATCAGGAGGACCTGCAAGAAGGGTAGTGTGGTGATTGTGGGGGACTTCAACATGCCAGGAGTGGACTGGAGTACCCCAGGAACAGAAGGGAGCAAGTACTGCTGGATGCCTTCTGGGACAGCTTCCTGCTGCAAACGATCAGTGAACCAACCAGGTTAGGGAATACCCTTGACCTTGTGCTGGCAAAGGGGACTTTGTGAGAGAACTTACAGTGGAGGAACCACTGTCAGGGAGTGACCACCACTCAGTATGGCTCACATTGGATATGGGCAAGGAAGGAGTAGAATCTGGCACAAGAGTGCTGGATTTCAGGAGGGCTGACTTTGGGAGGATGGGAGAAGTGGTAAAAGGATACCTGGCCAGAATCTAATCTAGTATGGACACTAACCAGAGGTGGGAGCTGATAAAGCTGGGGATAGTGGAGGCAACCAAAACCTGCTGCAAGGCCCAGAGCAAGAAGGCTAGGGCTAAGAAACCGAGCTGGTTGAGCAAGGAGGTCATGGAAAAGGTAAGGAGGAAAAGAGCTGCCTTTAGGAAGTACAAGAAAACAGGAAGAGGGGAGGACAGGGAGGAGTACTTGACGGAATCGAAGGAGGTGACAAGGGCAGTAAGGGGAGCCAAGGCATCTATGGAACTCAAGCTGGAACAAGGCATTAAGAAGGGGGAGAAGGACTTCTTTAGGTACATCAGGGAGAAAAGGAGCTGTAAGGACCACATAGTAAGAATTAGGAAAGAGGGGTGTTGGGTGGAAGCATGGTGCGATAAGGCAGAAGCACTAAATGAGTACTTCTGCTCAGTATTTACTAAAGAGAAGAGGAGGGTGACACCCAAGGGGGGAGAAATAGCAGAAACAGGGGAGGGGTGACAGATGGGGAATCATGGAGGGCAGAGTTTGGGAGGGTTTGAAGGCACTGAGGGTGGATAAGGCGCCAGGCCCAGATGGCATCCACCCCGGGTACTGAAGGAGCTGGCAGAGGTCTGCAGGACCTTTGGCAGACCTATTTAATGCCTCACTACATTCGGGGTGTGTACCTCAGGACTGGAGGATGGCTCATGTGGTGCCCCTCCACAAGAGTGGCCCCAAGGATGAACCGAGAGACTACAGACCAGTGAGTCTCACATCCATCGTGGGTAAGCTAATGGAGACTATCCTGAAGGAAAGGCTGGTGGCCCTCCTAGAGACCAAAGGACTACTGGACAGCAGACAGCATGGCTTCATATGGGGCAGATCCTGCCAAACCAACCTGGTGGAGTTATATGACTGGGTAACTAGGCAAGTGGACAGGGGCCATGCAGTGGATGTCCTGTATCTGGACTTCTGTAAGGCATTCGACTCGGTGCCACATGGAAGGCTGGCAAGTAAGTTAGAAGGCACGGGGGCGGGTGCAAAGCTGGTGAGATGGGTAGGGAACTGGCTTCAGGGAAGGTAACAGAGGGTGGTGGTGAGGGGAGCTCTCACACCCAAGGGTAGTGACAAGCGGTGTTCCACAGGGCTCGGTGTTGGGACCAGTGTTGTTTGGGATATTCATTGCAGACATATCATTGGACATCAAGAGCAAGATCAGTCTGTTTGCTGATGATACCAAGGTAGGAGCAGTGGTGGATGACCTAGGGGGATGGCAGGGGTTGCAGGATGATCTGGCAAAGCTTGAAACCTGGTCAGACACCTGGCAACTGGGGTTTAATGCCAAAAAGTGCAAGGTGCTGCATTTTGGGATGAAGAACCCAAGGAGGAGTTACCAGTTGGGGGGAATGCAGCTAGCCCAGACAGAGGAGGAGAAAGATCTGGGGGTGTTCATTACAGGGTCAATGAACAACTCGGCACAATGTAGGTAGGCAGCTGCAAAGGCCAACAAAATGCTGGGTTGTATTGCAAGGGGTATATCCTTGAGGACGGAGGAGGTGATTCTGCCACTTTATAGGTCATTAGTTAGACAGCACCTGGAGTACTGTGTGCAGTACTGGCACCCATATCTGAAGAGGGACATTAAGTTGCTGAAGGGGATGCAGTGCAGGGTGACAAAGATGATCAAGGGGCTGGGGGACTTATCATACGAGAGGAGGCTGAGGGAGTTGAACATGTACTCACTGGAGGAGAGGAGGGACAGGGGACATGATTGAAAGCTTTAAGTACATGAAAGGAATAAACAAGACAGGTACAGAGGGGCTGTTCAAACTAAGGGAGGGGAGGGACACCAGGGGCCATGATATGAGACTGGAGGGAGAAAGGTTCAGGAGGGAGATGAGGAGACAGTTTTTTACAGAGAGGGTGGTGGCTGGGTGGAATGCGTTACCTGCAGAAGTGGTATCCAGTAGAACAGTGGAGTGCTTCAAAAGGGGATGGGACAGGACAAGGGGGAAGGTCAATGAAGGGGAAGGGTGGAAGGGAGGGGCAGCTGCAGAATAAGGGGTGCTAGCTGCACATTCGAGCAGACTTGATAGACCTCTATGCCGTTATCTTCTGGCAAATTTCGTATGTTCGTATGTTCATAACACTGCAGACCATTTTCTTTCTTTACAGGTGTAAGGAACAGTTTGGGGGGTGATATTAGTCACACTGGGATGGGCTCCTAGTGTGGCACACAATGGGGATAGGGCACTGAAGCCGATGGGGATTGGGTCCCCCCATGGAAAGCATATCTGTGTTTGGGGGGGGTGATGCTGAGGGGGATTGGGCATCCTCCTTGGCAAACAAAAACAACAAAGGGACACATATGCTGACAGGGATTGGGCTCCCCCATTGGCAAATGAACTGGGAGGGTGCATGCTGATAGGGGAATTGGGCACCCCCAACATCAGCTTTTGCAGGACTGTAAGAAGTGGATGGTGACAGCCACCACCATGTTTATTGAAATGGTACATCAGACAAGGCATGCCCTGCAATGAGGTGGCGCTCCCTCATTGCAGTGGTGAAATTGTTTCAAGTTGGTGGCACACTTCTAAGTAGCTGTCATAGACAGCGTGTTCATTTATTAGTGCCACAGAGACAAGCCCCAAAAAGCAGTGGCGGCACTGGCCACAACACGACCGCACCTCCACAACCTGCTACTCCAGCAAAGCTGTCACAACATGTTTCTTGCACATACATGCAAGCAAACATAATAATAAATAAAAATGCCCCATAATGTTTTTCTTCATAATTTTTTCCATCTAAAAAACAGGAGGGCCATTGTATAATAGCAATATACCACTACAGGGTGTGGGTATATGAGCGGATTTACCACTTCTGGTGTGGTTAAGTTACTCGGCCTACAGCTTAGTGACTGAACCACATCAGGCATGATAAATCCACCCATATTCCCACACCCTATAGTGGTATATTGCTTAAATGAATGAGAGTTGAGAGGTCTGTACTCTCCAATTTTGAGGATGGTGCTTTGAGTAGTCTGTGACCTCTGCTCTACCTCCCAACACTGACGCACTGTGGGGTACACCTCTGTCATCACTGCGGCCCCTAATATCAGCTGCTGTCTCTCTGGTTGCTCTCACCACTGCAGCCTGATTAATTACCACTTGATTGCGATTGATGAAACAGGAAATTGATAAATATACAAAAGAAGCTTCAGAGCTCTCACTATATCATCCACTAGATCTGCTGTTTGTTCCAGATGTCCTCAAGTGTTGAACATTCCGTCTGCCACTGACTCTGACCAAATTGCCAAACCTGACTCTGAGGACAGACAAAACAAAATCTGGCCAGAGCTGATAGGGCTGCAGCTGAGGAATCTGGGGTAAAAATATTGAAAATTACCAAAGTTATGAGCCTGCATTAGCAAAATGGAACATAGGGTCATATATTTGTTGTTTTGTAATATTTGTGCACCAAATTTTCAGCATAGCTTTGTTGTGACCCTGCCTCATGAAGAAGGGCAGAGCAAATGTTCAACTCATGCCTGAAAAGTGATTTCATGTAGGTACAGTAAAATCAACTTTCAGGAGACAAAAACACATTTTGGTCTGGAGCTGGAAAATGACAGCTGTCACATTAATGAGGTGCTGTAAAGAAATGGTTATGTTAACAAGCATTTGTCAATGCCGAATGTTGCTTGCTTCTATGTGCTGTTTAGGTATTTGGAAGTCATTGGAGTGCAAATATTGAAAATTTGCGAACTTACGAGCGTGCGTAGGAACTGCGCAACGCACGCTCGTAAAACAATCATTTTTAGGAATTTTTTCACCAAATTTTCAACATAGCCATTTTAAGACCTCTGCTCATGAACAGTGTCACTGTGATTTTGTTAATGTGTCCCATACATTGAGTTTGCACACCGACTGCGCCATTGTGCGCTACAGTGGAAACACGTTTTGGGTAGGATGTGAAAAATGACAGCTGTACTGCTCATAAGGAGGTGTGGTAAAATGGCAATGTTGAAAATCTGGAGTGAAAATATTGAAAATTTGCGAACTTATGAGCCTGCGTAGGAACTGCGCAACACACGCTTGTAAAACAGTCATTTTTTGATTTTCAAGACTTACCAACATGAAAGCGGGACCTTCTCATGAATGATGTCACTGTCATGGTGGTATTCCATCAGCGAAATCACCCTTCGGGCTCAAATAACGCCATGACAGTAACATCACTCATGAGAAGGGGTCAAAAAAAACCCATGTTGAAAACTTGGTGCAAAAATTCCCCAAAATGCCTGAGATATGCAACAAAGCTGAAACCCCACCCTATCTAGCCCATTATACAGCTTACCGGCATTTCCTCAGTTCGCGGTCAGCTTTGAAGAGTGCAGACGTGTTCCCGGTCCACTGAAGATCGTCGCGTCAGAGTCCAGAGGTAAGTATACGGTGAGGGGGGGTGTGGGGAGGCTGGGTGCGCAGTGGGTGAGTGCGGGTTGTGGGAGGGAGGTCGGGAGATGCTTGTGGAACCGTTTTGCATTTTTCAGGTAAAAAATAAAAAGGCGTTGTGGGACCATTTGCCACGCTGGGTGGGCTCCCAGCGTGCTTTAAGAACAGAGGCGTTCAGCCCGGCCGGAAGTTGGGCACCCGTCGGCCAAGAACTGATTGCCACGCCAGTGGGCTCCAGCATGGCACCTACAACTGGGGAGAGACCAGTTCAGCCGACGGGGATTGAGCACCCTCGGCTGCTACATAGTAGGTGCGAGGCGCTGCATGCCTGCATGTGGGGAGCTACGCTCTTATCTCTGCTCACTGAAGCGTAGCTCCCTTTCATCTCTAGAGCACTGCATTTTGGCGCGGTCATAGCTCCAAATGCATTGGCTTACAGGATGCTACCAAGCAGCTCACTGACTGAATTAGAGGAGGAAGTGACACACCTCCGAAATCTCCGGTGATGGCACTATGTTTCTTGCACATGCGTGCAAGCAACATAAAAATGTGGGTAAAAATATTGAATATTACCAAACTTACAATCCTGCACTTGTAAAATGCAACATAGCCTCATAACTTCATAACTTTTTTGATTCTGAATATTTTTACACCAAATCTACTACATAGCTTTCTTATCATCCCACCTCCTGAACAATGGCAGAGAACATTTTCAACTCCTGCCGAAAGGTGATTTCATGCTGGAACTGCAAAATCAGCTTTTGGGATGTAAAAAATAGAATCTGATTGCAGATAAGGACCGCTTGACCCACCTAGTCTGCCCATTTCCCTACCTAATGGATAAGCTGCAGATCCTAGTTAACCAACAGCCTACTTCCTCCTACCACCCCACTATAATTTCCTTATGCCTGTCCCATGCATTCTTGATTTATCCCACTGTTTTTGACTCTATGACCTCCTCAAGGAGGCTGTTCCATGCAACCCTCTCTGTGAAGAAATACTTCCTCACATTACTTTTGAGCCATCCCCCCTCTATCTTCAGACTGTGCCCCCTAGTTTTTGCACATCTCTTTTTCTGAAAGATGCTACGCTCTTGGACATTGTCGATTCCCTTGAGGTATTTGAAAGTTTCTATCATGTCCCCCCTCTCCCTCCTTTCCTCGAGGCTATACATCTTAAGCTCCTTTAGTCTTTCTTCATATGTCTTCTGGTGCAGACCCTGCACCATTTTGGTTGCCCTCCTCTGGACAGCCTCCACCCTATCTATGTCTTTGTGGAGATGGGGTCTCCAGAACTGTACACAGTACTCCAGATGTGGTCTTACCAACTGTCTATACAGAGGGCCAACAACTTCTTGTTTTCTACTGGTGATGCCTCTCCCTATGCATCCCAGTGTTCCCCCAGCCCTCCTTACTGACTTCTCACATTGCTGGTCCACCTTTAGGTCATCTGATATGACCACTCCCAGTTTCCTTTCCATTTTTGTTGTTGTCAGTATCTCATCCACCATTGTGTACTCTTGCCCTGGGTTTTTGTTTTCCAGGTGCATTACTTTGCACTTCTTTGCATTGAATTTAAGCTGCCATACATTTGACCATTCCTCCAACCTTGCCAAGTCCCTTTTCATCCTTTCAGCCCCACCTTGCATATCAATCCTGTTGCAGATTTTAGTGTCATCTGCAAAGAGACATACTTTCCCTTCCAGTCCCTCTGCAATGTTACTTATAAAGACATTAAAAATGACCGGCCCCAGCACTGAACCCTGTGGTATCCCACTAGTAACCGTTCTTTCTTTCTTCACTGCAGACTCCATTTTCTACTACCCACTGTGTCCTGTTGTTCAGCCATTGTTTTACCCCTGGCTACCACTCTGGGCCCATGGAATTTTTTATTAACCTTTAAAGCGGACTGTGTCAAATGCCTCTAAGTCTTAGTAGGCCATGTCCACAGCCCCTTCCTGGTCTTCTACTTTGGTCACCCAGTCAAAGAAATCAATTAGATTTGTCCATGATTTGAAAAATGACAGCTGTCACATTCAGGAGGTGCTGTAAAGATATGGCAATGTTTTAAATTTGGGGTAAAAACACTGAAAATTACCAAAGTCACGTGCCTGCATTCACAAAATTCAACAGAGGCTCATAACTTTGTTGTTTTTTAATATTTTCACACCAAATGTAGAACATAGCCTTCTTATGATCCCACCTCATGAACAGTGACTGAGAAAATATTCAACTCCTGCCGAAAGGTGATTTTATGCAGAGACTGCAAAGTCATCCTTTGGGATGTAAAAAAAAATGTTTTGGCCAGGATTTGAAAAATGACAGCTGTCACATTCACAAGGTGCTATAAACATATGGCTATGTTGTAAATTTGAGATAAAAATGTTAAAAATTACCAAAGTTATGAGCCTGTGTTTGCAAAATTCAACATAGGCTCATAATTTTGTTGTTTTTTAATATTATTACATCAGATTTTCAACATAGCCATCTTATGAGCCCACCTCATAAACAAAGGTGGAGAAGATTTTCAATCCCTGCCCAAAAGGTAATTTCATGCAGCAACTGTGAAATCACCTTTCAGGACAAATTTACCTAACATCACTTCATTGGTCATGAGGTGGTGTCCCAAAATAAGACATGTTGAAAATTTGGGACAAAAATAATGAAAAATGGCCAAGTTCTGCTGCACAGTTCAAAACCCCATTGAAATACATTGAAGTGCATATCTAATTTCCTCAGTTCATGGTCTGGCATTGAAGAGTGAAGATGTTTCTGTGGTAGAGACCAGATTATGGCATTGGATCTCTGATCAGTTAGTAAGGATTTGGAGGGGGGTTGGGGTGGTGGAAACTGAGTAGGAGGGTCAAGTGGGGGAGTCTTGGCCACAAAAGACATCAATGGATGTTTTCTTTTTACAGGTACTAACAATGTAAAAAGAGAGAGGATTTTGTCATTGGGGAATTGGGCAGTCCCCATGCCACTATTATGTTTCAAAGAGTGAGGATTTTGGCACTGGGGAATTGGGTACCCACTGTGATGAAATAGCACCATACATTTGTACTTTTCAGATATGATACATATACATGGGCTGTGTTTCAGAATTAAACCACTGGCCCTTTTTAGCATTCTGTGAGGAAACCTGAGGAAAAGCTAACTGATGGGTATAGCTCTCAGACAGGCTTACATATCAAAGGACTGGAAGCCAAGAACTGGCTTAAATGAATCAGTTAAAATGTCATTTGTGTTTGAATGTCCAGACCTCACAACTTGGAGAATGGTGACATGACATCTAGGGTCCTTTTGTAATCTATGTTGTGTATTTCCCTTAGATCAAAGGGCAGAAATGTATTTTACCAGAAACAGTTCAGCAGGGGTCAACATGCTAAACTAAGCTTGTTAGACCACAGCGGGGTGGGGGGAGGTTAGGATGGTGGACAGAGACCCCAATTTGATGGATTTTCTGGTATTTTATACTCTGGAGAAACAAGGGTGGAACGGGAGAGATCCCTCCAGTAGAAAGGGTGAACTGCTGAAACATCCCAGCCTAAATAGCCAACCATTCAAAAGGGTAGGCTGGAATAACATCACTTGAGGTATAAAAAAGGAATACAGCTAGCAAAACAGTGATTTTTGGTATAATTTTGCTAAGTGTTAGCTTTGGGTAGTTTTGCTGAAAAAGAACTACTGATTACCGAGGAGAACATTGCCTCACTGAAGAAAGAGAAAAAAACTCTTGGGAAAGGAGCTTTCTTTGAAAAACCCTGCATTCTGAGACTGACTTAACATCTTGTTGAACTTTTTGAGAACTCTTTTCAGAAAACTTGAAGAAATTTTCTAGCAGATGAGACTTTTCGTACCTTGGACACCAAACATCAAGCATTCATAGTGTGTAGGTTTATTGTTTAATTCCACTTTTTTTTCACATTGTCTGCAACCCAGTATCCTTAATTGTGTAGAATATTTAATGTGTTTTGTTTCTTTAAGTAAACTTGTTTAAAATTTTTCCTGTCAGCTCTGCCTGGGTCTAATTTGTGAGGTATAACATTTTAAAGTAAAAGATTTTGTCAGACTGATGCCTCATTTTAGTAGGATCGCTCGACTACTAACTACAGAATTTCAGAAATGGAAAGGCTCTTTGATAGAAGGAGAGGAAGCTCTCCTCCTTCTTGACAGTCAAAGTCACAGGGTTCATAAAGTAAGGGGGTGTCCTGGAAGTAGAGGATTTAGCTGTGCCTCCCTCATTCCCCAATAAGCCAGCAGTTGGCACTGACATCATGCATAGCTAATGTGGCCACCAGATCTAAGAAAAGGTCTGCTGCAATGACAGCTTCGCTGTCATACAGCAGGACCACAACACGCCTCCTGACGTGCAAGCAACATGGCGGCAGTGACTGCAGCCGCCACCTGCCACAATTCTGAGGGGGTGCCCACTCCCCGTTGGCATACTTCCTCCTCCCATTTCCACTGTGCCGAGGGGTGCTAAATCCCCCGCATCATGCGCCTCAAAAGACTTTCTTTGCTGACAGGAGGCCCAATCTCCATTGGCCTCAGTCCCCCCTTCCCAGTTCAATCTACCAATGGAAAGCCCACTCCCCATTGGCATAATGTCCCTCCCCCATTTGTTGTGTGCTGAGGGGGGTGCCCAATCCCTCTCGGCTCTCCCGCCCCCACTGGTGTTTGCTGACGGGGTGCCCAATCCCCTGTTGTCTACAGCCCCCCCAAAAAAACAACTCAGGTGGCATGCTGGGAGCCCACTCCAGCAGGTCAAATTACCCTGTTGGAAAAAAAAAGTCCCGCAATGTTTTTTTTTTTTTTTACTTTTACCTGTAAAACAGAAAACGGTCCCTCGCGGTCTCTCTGCCCCTCCCCCAACCTGTGCCCACCCTCTGCGCACCCTGCCTCCCCACACCCCCTCACCTATACCTACCTCTGGAGCCTGGCGTGATGATGTTCGGTGGACAGGGACACGTCTGCACTCTTCAAAGCCGACCACGAACTGAAGAAATGTCGGTAAGCTGTATAATGGCATAAATTTTTTTTTTAAACTTTGTGCATATCTCGGGCATTTTTGGGAATTTTGACATCACATTTTCAACATTGGGTTATTGGGACCTCTCCTCATGAATTGAGGCACTGTCATGGCGTTATTTGGTCCCAAAAGGTGATTTTGCGGTCACTGCGCAGAATCACCTTTCGGAACTGATTAACAAAATTACAGTGCCACTGTTCATGAGGGGGGCTCTCAAAAAGCCTGTGTTGCAAATTTGGTGGAAAAATTAAAAAAATGCGTTGTACAGTTTTCACGCATGCTCATAAATTCATGAATTTGTAATATTTTCACTCCAGATTTTAAAAATTGGCATTTTCCACACCTCCTTATGAACAGTACAGTTGTCATTTTACATATCCTGGCCAAAATGTGGTTTTGCATGTCCAGTGCAGAATAGCGCGGTCGATGTGCGAAATCAGTTTTTGGGACAGTTTGAGAAAATGACAGTGACACTGTTCATGAACAGAGGTCCTAAAATGCCTATGTTGAAAATTTGGTGGTGAAATTCCATAAAATGACTGTGTTACAAGTGCGAGTTGCACAGTTTTCACGCACCCCTGTAACTTCGTAAATTTGCAATATTTTCATGCCAGATTTTCAACACTAGCATTTTTTCACATCTCCTTGTGAACAGTACAGCTGTCATTTTCCACATCCTGCCCTAAATGTGTTTTCACACCTGTGGCACACAATGGCGTGCTCACTGTGGGAAATCAATGTTTGGGACAAATTAACAAAATCACTGTGCCACTGTTCATGAGGGGAGGTCCCAAAATGCCTATGTTAAAAATGTGGTTAAAAAAAATCCCAAAAATAATTGGGTTACGGATGTATGTTGCACAGTTTCTCTGCATGCTCATGACTTCACCAATTTTTCATATTTTCACTTCAGATTTTCAACGTTGCCATTTTTTTTACATCTCCTCACGAACAATACAGTTGTCATTTTCCACGTACCGCACAAAATGTGTTTTCATCCCTGTGTCACCAAATGGCATAGCTGCTGTGCAAAACCACCTTTCAGCTAACAAACTGATAATGCCGCTCTTCATGAGGTGGGCTCACAAAAAGTCCATTTTTAAAATTTGGAATGAAAATACCAACACACACCTATGGTGTTAGGGTTTCCAACTGTAACACCCCACCCTGTAGAGACTGACAGGAATCAGGGGTGTGATTTGGGATCATTGGCTGTAATGCTCATGCCATTCCACCCCCACCCCCACCCTGCAGCCAGTGACAGGCACTGTGGTGTGCCTTGGAGTGTTTGGCCACAAAGTTCACCCCACTCTCCTATACTGCACCCACCTCAGTGTATTTCCTTATGGAATGGGGTAAGTATAATGCCCAAAGACCCCAAAGCACACCACGACACTTGTCAATGTCTACAGGGTAGGGTGAGGTTAAATGTCATGAGCATTATAGCTGACGACCCAAAGGCACACCCCAATGTCTGTCGATCTCTGGAGTGTGGGGATGGGGTTGGCATCATTTCAGTACTTCATTGCCATTCCTATTATGCATATCTAATTCCTGCACTACCAATGCCAATGCCAGCGAGACAATATTCGGCATTGACAAATGCTTGTTACTTTACTGGTTTGATTGGATGTCTCCATATCTTCTGTCAGGTAAGTATCTGTGTTTAGCTTTGGTTCTCTGCTAGGTAAATATATTTAAAAAAAATGTAGATCCTTTGTGATAGTCCCCCTTGTTTTATTTTACAGAAACCAACCTCCATTTGAGATAAGGAACTAACACCAAAGAACCCTGTCTTGGACAGGTAAGTTTAAAGATTTGCTTCATTTTAGGCCCTGCCCTTGAGTTATTATAAGAGTAAGATAACACCTGTTACATGTTATGACACATGTAAGCTAGTGGACTTACTAAAACAATCAGTAGTGATTTTGGCCCTGTTAAAGAGGCAAACAAAAACAGTATACTAGTAATGCTTGACACACCTTATACCGGAGGTACTGTGTTGCCATTCCCAAGGTTCAAGTTTTGCTTTGTGGCTATTTTCATGAAACTGCACCAAAATGACGTTAACTTGACAATCTCACCAATCATCTCAAACCGTGCAATAAAAAAAGCAACTTAGTATCCAAAAAAATGTACAATATGCAACTTAGATTGTTTGCTGGGTAAATTGCACAATATCAAGAAACAGCAGTGTTTTGGCAGGGGAAAGTGTCCAGGGCTACATCTCCCATGATTTCTGACAGTTTTTCTCAGAGTATGCATCCCATGTGATCACAAATGGGAAGTGCAGTTGACAGAGCTCTCGGAGGAGCTATATATGAATAGATCAGTTCAGAATCCGGATTCAGTTTAAAAAGTGCTGCTGAATTTGTTTTTTGACATTAGTTTAAATAGCCAGAACCTGGATTCTCAATAGTTAAGTTGTTCATTTAGCTTGAAATTTTGTCATCTTTCTGGATAATTAGGAGACTATGCTCTGGGAATATATTTATATAAAGTTAGAGAGTGTTAGTATAATTTGTACAATAAAAAGAAGCTGTTTCATGGTGATGAGAGCTAGAGTGCATATGTCAAAAAGCCAAAGTCCATGAGAACAAAATAAACTTGTGTACACACTACTCCCTTATGTTCAAATGTTTGGTGTGGATTAATAAGAGCACAGTTTCACAAGGTCTCTGCATCGTTTTGAACAAGTTTGCAGTTTGGGGAACTATTACAAATCTGTATCAGCTCTACACATCACAATACGTGACATGTAGTGCCATTTCTCATATATCTCAGGTGTACATTGGACCGCAGATTCACAGACATCACTTCCATGTCCCATTGCTCCCTAATGCCCTGACCACTTGTTAACTTACATAACTGAACAGCCAGTCAAGGGTGAGGGTGGGGAGAAGACATGCAGAGGATGACCTGGCAGTGCATAGCATTCACCGTGCGTTTTGTGCTCTGCCAGCCTGGTGTCAGGGGAAATTTGTTATACCAGCCAGAGAGCTGCTGTAATGAGTGCACTCCCCCACAGACAGCCATCCAGTCAGCTAAATGGTGTCCCACTGCCATGAACCCCATGCCATCACCATGCCACTGAGGGCTTGGTTGTGGATCATGGCTGTGGAGTATGGTTCCAGTAAAATAATTTAACTGCACCAGTACCTCCAGGACATGGCAGTCTCTATGATGAATGCCATATCCTATTATTGCCTGTTCCCACTGAGGGACCAGCTAAAATTTCAACTAGGAAGCCCATGGTTCACCCCAGGTCTAGCACTTCACATGGTACTGCCCTTGTATGGGACTATGCATCCATATAACTAGCCATCCAAGGATGGAGCACCCCTGATCTGCATGTCCATCTGGGGCCAGATGTGTGGTGTATTGATATGCATCTTGGTGCATGCTTTTCCAAGTACGCATGAAGTCACTTTGTGCATAGGGCCATATGTTAGTGCAAAAGTAGCTGCAGAATTCTTCAACGATGTATCTTCCATAGAACTATCCTCACCTGAGGATCTCCTGATTTCTTTAGCACCAATGGAGTGCTGTACTTGGGAAAAATATGAAACTGTGATTTGTTTTTCCATATATCAGTGGCACTTCAACAACTGTGCGTTCATATGTGTAAAAATGGCACTCTTTGTCAAATTGTGCATTTTGTACAAAAATAGATGTATTGTTTGCAAAATCACAACTTTTACAGAGAATTGCACAATTGAAAAAAAAACAGAAAAAAGTGTCAATTGCATGAAGTGAAAGAAAATGTGTGTGCAGTTCAAGAAAATTGTGCAAAATAGAATTTTCTAATTTTGCTCACCTATGGATGGTACAAAGATATATGTAGTTATTCAATATGGGTGTGCAGTTGCTCATCCCCTCTTATACACAGTAACTAAAACTAGAATAAAAGCACTATTATAGTGCATGCTGAAAATCAAGACTGAAGTTATAATTGGTGTTTCAACCATTAGGCCATCTTTAAGAATGATCTGTCATAGAAAGAAAAAATGTAAGTGCTAGCTATACTTACATTTTTTCTGCATAGATTATTCACAAAGTAGATGTGATGGTCAAAACATTGGTTCTAACTTTCATTTCTATTTTGAAGTTGTGTTAAAAATAATATATTTCTTCTATTTGTAGCCCACACTCTGGTACAGTGCTCCTTTTCTATTACATTATTTCAGGCTGCTTTAAGGAATAGTCTCAACAATACAAGGGACTGAATATTCTGGATATTTTTATTACTACGTTTTCTGCTTCACCACACTCTATTTTAAAAGCTTAAACTGGTATTTAATTTCTTCTGATTTTCATAAAATTAGGTATGATCATTGAGGCTGAGTACACTGTGAGAATGCAGTATTACTGTAATTAACCCCGGGATTGATAACCCCTTGCACACATGACAAGATTAATACACATGCCTACAGTATTTTGACTGCTACACTGCAATAATTTGTCCAAACATGATTTTCTCTGTAGTTGTCAGGATTCCTCTACTCTGTCACAGTACATACCTGCTGCAAAATTAGGCTTGTGTAAAAAAAATATCTGACATAGACTAGAATATTCAAAAGTACTATGAAATAACACACATGCAGCAATCCCTGACACACACAATGCAAGACTAGCAAACAAACTTATATATGAACACAGGAATGCCCCAAAGTTATAAAGGTATCTAAAATTCTAAATGAATCCATACCCCATATATTACCTAGATTGATGCAATCAGTAATCCCTAAGATACAAGACATGTAAATATTGATACAGCTCTGCTTCTTTTTAACTTTACAAGCATCTCTGTACTATTATAAAAAGTATATAACCATTAGAGTTACACCAGTTATGGTGTAAATCTAATTTAGTGTTTTCTAGTTTGTTTGTTTTACTTTTTCCTATGTTTGTCTATTACATATGGAAGAAAATGCAGCACTTTCACCACATTTTGTAATGTATCTAACTCTGTTATGCTGTCATAAACAAAAGTACTGTGAGGTTAACTAGGGAGAGGTAAATGTTTGTAACACATACTTTTTGGATTGGCTACCAAGATGTGCAAAAACTCCTGGAAAGGAAGACAGAAAAAACCATCATGCAAAATATAATTGCTGAAATATTAGATTTCTGCTGAAGTGCAAGGTTGCTCTTTAACGTTTGCTAACATGATATTTATTCTCATCTGCTTTTTATTTTTTAATTGAGTAAAGTAGATACAAAGGTAAGACAGTGCTATCTGTAAATAGGTGGTTTGCCCCTTCTTGATGGATTATTCCAATATAATTAATTGGAGCTTCATTTTCATGAATTAAATGTCCCTATTAATTTTTGAAGAAATCATTTGTTTTTGTCATGGACCAGAAAAAGGGGACATTATTTGGGATCACAATATTGAGTTTGCATTTTAACACAGCATTCTACCATTATGAAACAATATAATAAAATAGATAAAAGAAATCAAGACATGTGATTGGTTAAATGCAATCACTAATGTTGAGTAAAAGTTCAATTCAGTTTCAATTATGCCTGCATCATAGCACAAAATGGCTGATTTTGCATTTTTGCTCAAAACTTATACAAATTCAGCAACTGTGCATTTTGTCTAAATTGTTTATTTTTTAAAACCTGGTTTATTAAAAATGTGTAACTTTGAATGTTTGTTTGCAAAATACATGAAACTATGCTATTTACAGTAGTTCTGAATTGAGAAATTGTGTCATTTATTTCTGTAAATTTTTGAAACCCGTTTGTTAAACACAGAACACAAGTATTTTGTGACATTCATATGTAAACTATGTGAAAGTGCTTCTTTTTGTCCAAATTGCTTATTAAAAATGCAGATTTTAAAAAATACAGTTAATTTTTTATGCACAAGAAAAACTCAAAAGTGCTCCATTTGTGCACACATTGTGCATTTTTAAAAAGCAAGATTTTTAAAAATGCGCAGCTTGGAATTGTTATGGGCAATAATACACAAATGTGTGTATTTTTACATAAAAAGCTGTTTTTTGCCAAATTGCACATTTCAGAAATTTAAAATTGCACACTTTAAATGTATATGTAAAACTGAGTGCATGCTCCTATCAGGTCAATACCGCTAAACAATATGAGTGTGGTAATAACCTTGCAAGAAAAAGCACGTGATTGAATATAGCAACAGGTAAAATATAGCGCTGAACACTACAGCACTATATCTGTAGCTATGTTCACTCACGCTGATGGCTTGTTCACTCACGGTGATGGCTTAAGGAGTTGAAGTGCAGGAAGGGTCAGTGTGCTGACACAGTGGCACAGAGGACAGAGCCACTGGCTTGGGAGGCAGCACAGGTGAAGAAATCAAGAGTTCAAATGCAACCCCCTGCACCCAGCATATTTCTATATTCCCGGTGTCTGTGTACTTTGATTTTCCTGCACTGCCTGAACTCCACAAGCATCCAAGTTTTGTCCCCCTTCCCAAGTATGTCCCTCCCTTGGAGCTGATTATATTTTTTAAGGGTGTGTGGGGGCATAGCTCCCTGCATTACACAGTATATGTGGTATTTTAATCCATGTAGTGTTTCTAGTTGGGGTTCAGCACAGAATTGTGGCATTGTGAGCTTCGCTCTTTTTCCCCGCTGCAATCTTGTACCTCGCTGTTTTCCCCATGTTGTTTTTAACTATTCTGTTTGCATGATCTTTTTGTGAAAAATGTATGTAATAGAATTTGATAATTTTTCCCACCCCTAGTGATTATATTACTATGCAAAATTAAACCCAATACAGAGGTCAGAAATATCTAATTATCTAAACCTCATTACTCAGTTTTAAAGTTAAAAATCAGGAGTCATTCCTAAATCATAATGATGCTCTTTGGGGTGCGTAATATTGAGTGATAACAACATTTCTCAGTTGTGTGGGGCACTTGGCCCTGCCTTGTGTTGCACTTCCTTAAACTTACTGATATAATAATGATAATAACAATTAATATCTTTAGGACAATAAGTGATGCCTAGTCAAAGCTATTAGAATCTAAAATAAGGCTAAGCATAGGAAATGGACAGCTTTTTAACCCGTAGACCACCATGGACACGTTTAAGCAAATTTAAAACATCCAAAAATAGACAGTGATTTATTCAAGTAATAATGTTAAAAAACTAGAGCTAAATTTGAAAAAGAACACCTCATGCTTGGTCACACAGTAATTTAGGCTTTACTGTTTTCTGTCTATCTTATGCAAGAAGCCACAGTCAGAGGGATAATACCCCAAATACGAAAATAGGGTAAATTAGTATTGCATCCAATAGCCACACAACACAACAATACAATTTACTCTGTTGCTACAGAATTGCAAATTACTGAAAACCATGAAGAAATTAAGAGGTATCTATATTTATATGTATATATACGTCGTGGCCAAAAATACTGGTGCCCTTGCACTTTTTCAAATAACTCACAATTCCTCTAAACATAAGTTGAAATTAACAACAGTACAGTATTTGGTCTCCACAATTCTTTATTTCTCTCTTAATATTACAGAACCTTTATTTTTGATTCAGAATTTAATATATCCTTTTAAATCAGAAAATGAAAAGAAATGGCATTGACAAAATTATTGACACCCTAGACTTAATATTTGGTAGCACAGCCTTTGGTCAAAATAACTGCAATCAACCGCTTCCTATAGCCATGGATGAGCTTCCTGCACCTTTCTACTGGCAGTTTGGCCCACTCTTCTTGTGCAAACTGCTCCAGTTCTCCCAGATTTGAAGGGTGCCCTCTCCCAACTGCTGTTTTCAGATCTCCACAGGTTTTCAATGGGATTTAGATCTGGACTCATTGCTGGCCACTTCAGAACAGTCCAGCGTCTTGTCTTGAACCATTCCTGGGTGCTTTTTGAAGTGTGTTTGGGGTCATTGTCCTGCTGGAAGACCCATGACCTTCGACGGAGACCCAGCTTTCTGACACTGGGTTCAACATTGCTCTCCAAAATGGCCTGGTAATCTCTAGATTTCATGATGCCATGCACACGTTCAAGGCACCTAGTGCCAGAGGCAGCACAGCAACCCCAAAACATCACTGAACCTCCTCCATGTTTGACTGTAGGGAAGGTGTTCTTTTCTTTGAAGGCTTCATTTTGTTTTCTGTAAACATAGAGATGATATGCTTTACCAAAAAGCTCTAATTTGGTCTCATCTGTCCACAGGACATTCTCCCAGAGGGATTTTAGCTTGTTCAGGTGTGTTTTGGCAAACCCCAATCAGGCTTTCTTATGTCTCTTACTCAGCAGTGGGGTCCTCCTGGGCCTCCTACCATATAACCCCCTTTCATTGAGTTGGCAACGGATGGTGCGAGTTGAAACTGTCGTACCTTGTGTCTGAAGGTCAGCTTGAATCTGTTTGGCAGTTGATCGAGGTGCTTTCTCCACCATTCAAACAATCCTGCACTGCAATCTTTGATAAAGTTTTCTCTTGTGGCCACATCCAGGGAGGTTGGCTACAGTGCCATGGGCCTTAAACATCCTGATAACATTATGTATGGTGGAAACAGGAACATCAAGGTCTCTGGAGATTGATTTGTAGCATTGAGACTGTCCATGCTTGGCTACAATCTTCTATCTGACCTCCTCAGACAATTCTCTGGCTGTCTTTCCTTTTTCTATGCTCATTGCGGTACACACAGTGACACAAAACAGGAGAATGAGTCCTTTTCTCTAGTCAAACTGGTTGAATGAATGATTTTTATATTGCAGGCACCTGGAACTCACCACGGGTGAGTTCAATTCCAAAATGAAGAAGAATCACCTGCTTGAAATCTAATTATTTCTAACTACTTCTAAAAGGTGGCAATAATTTTGTCCGGGCCATTTAAGGATTTCTGTGTGGAATAAGCTAAGACTTAGTAAATTTTTCTGCTTTTTGTGTTTTATTCCACTGCAAACCAAAGAAATACATATGTGGATACCAAAATATTTTTTAATTTCAACAATTTCCTGGAAGGAATGGTGCATTATTAGAAAAAACTGCAAGGGCGCCAATATTTTTGGCCATGACTGTGATATATATATATATATATATATATATATATATATATATATATCTTCATTGCAAAAACTCTGTTAATGCATCAGTTAGGGCTCATATTACAAGCAAAAGGTATGGAAATGTAGATGTTAGGTTTCCAAACTCTAACACCCCATCCCAATCTCCCCATCAACCCTACCACCCCACTCCCACCCTCCATACAACAACAGGCATCGGGGTGTGTCTTGGGGTCATTGACCATAACACTTACTCCATTCCATGTGTAAGGAAGCAGATATAGTACAGCATAGGAGAATGGTATGAGCATTAGGATTGATGACCATAAGACACACCATGATTCCTGTTGGTGTGGGGGGGTGGGGGGAGGTAGGGTTGGTTGGGGATGGGATGGGGTGTTAGAGTTGAGAACCCTAACTGCACATTTCCATACTTTTGTTGCTGTAATATGAACCCTAACTGATGCATTAATGGAATTCTTTGCAATGAATTTCCTTACATTTTGTGAAAGTATCACCTTAGCCATAGCTGTTTATGGGAGCGCACGGCCCATCTATCCATAAGTGTAGAGGCATTGTAATTAACCTTCATCTCCCTGTCCCACACTGGAGGTGGGGAGTGGTTCTAGTGCTGACATGGGGGTAGGGCACCCTGCTGTCAGAAAATCATTTTCATACATTTTTTGGGACAATGGAAGTGGACTCCTCAGTGTCTCACAGTAGTGGGGGGATGTAGGGGATATATGGGGACATGGGGAGTGGACTCCCCAGTGTCCCCCAATGGTGAGGGGGTGGGGGAGGTATTCTTACACTCCCAGTATGGGGACTGGGCACCCCAATATTGGGGCATATATGAAGAATATAAAATGTTAAGTTTCCATGGCACCCTTCCCCTTACAGGCAGTAAAAGGGGAAAATGTGTGTTTTTAGGTAAACACCAACAAGCTCTCTGAACTGGTGGCCTTGATGGAAGATGGCTGCCTGGATATCATACCAGTCACAGAAACATGGTACACAGAGAATCATGACTAGGATGTTAACATACCAGGGTACATAACCTATAGGAGAGACAGGGAGGGGAGAAGAGGGGGTGGAGTAGCTCTCTATGTAAGGGAAGGGATAAAAGCAACTGAACAAAAGAGTAAACAGGGAGGAGAGGAGGCACTGTGGGTCACCTTAGAGACAGGAAATGGCACCACAATCTGCACAGGGGTTGTATACAGACCCCCATGTCAGGAGGGAGGGAATGGACAAGGATATAATAGAAGGCATCCTTAGGATGGCTAAGAAATGGGAGATACTATTGATGGGGACCTTAATATGCCAGATATTAACTGGAGTACCTTTGCTGTAGCCACATCCAAAAGCAGGGCTATTCTCAATGCCTTTCAGCTGGCATGCCTCAGACAACTAGTTTTGGAACCCACTCATGAGGGAGCAATCTTAGACTTTGTACTTTCAAATGGGGACAGTGAGAGGATCTCAGATCTAGAAGTGGGTAGCCATCTGGGAACAAGTGACCACCAAACAGTGTGGTTCATGATAAACTCATCTACAGAGTCAAGCCATACAAAAGTGAGGGTTCTGGACTTCAGGAGGGCTGACTTTGGCAAGATGGGAGAGTGCCTTAGAAAAGCACTAGCAAACAGGCTAGAAGAAGGGGTGGAGCAACCATGGGGAAACATTAAAACTGCCATCACAGAGGCAACAAGCCTGTGTGAAGCAACTAACAAATCAAAATGAAAGAAAAAGCCACTATGGTTCTCAAAAGAGGTGGCAGTGAAGATTAGGGATATAAAGATAATATTTAGGAAGTATAAGGAAACACAGAATGAGCAGGACGGAGAACTGCACCAGTTAAGACAGAAGAAAGCAGGGAGGGTAGTCAGAATAGCAGAGGCCCAAACTGAGGAAAAGATAGCCAACTCAGTTAAGAAGGGGGATAAAACCTTTTATAGGTATATCAGGGAACGTAGAAAGACAAAGCAAGGGATAGTGAGGCTGAATAGAATGGACGGTAGGTGGGCAGAGAGGGACAGCGTAAAAGCAGGGATACTGAATGAATGCTTCTGCTCAGTATTCACAAAAGAGGAGGAGGGGGAGGTGCCTAATCCAATTAATAGAAGCACTCTGGAAAGGGGGGTTGATTCCAGTTCTTTCACAGAAGAAAGGGCTCTGAAAGAACTCCTAAAACTGAAGGTGGACAAAGCAATGGGGTCTGATTGAATTCACCCCAGAATTCTAAAAGAATTAAGGAGAGAACTAGTGACACCACTGACTACCCTTTTTAACAAATCATGGGAGGATGGTGTGGTACCTGAGGACTGGAAGAAGGTAGATGTGATTCCCCTTCACAAAAGTGGGAGCAAGACAGAGGCAGGAAACTACAGAACTGTCAGTTTGACCTCTGTGGTAGGAAAAATGATGGAATCACTTCTGAAGGAAAGAATTGTTGAGTACCTAGAGGTCAGTGGGGCACAGGACCCAAGGCAGCATGGGTTCACAGTGGGAAGGTCATGTCAGATGAATCTAATTGATTTCTTTGACTGGGTGACC
Organism: Neoceratodus forsteri; assembly: GCA_016271365.2. Taxonomy (NCBI): domain Eukaryota; kingdom Metazoa; phylum Chordata; order Ceratodontiformes; family Ceratodontidae; genus Neoceratodus; species Neoceratodus forsteri. The sequence continues at coordinate 371,183,839 of CM057454.1, read as the reverse complement.
AAAGTAGTAGGCCAGGAAGGGGCTGTGGACATGGCCTACCTAGACGTTAGCAAGGCATTTGACACAGTCCAACACAAAAGATTAATAAACAAGTTAGCCAGCCTGGGAGTGGGTCCCAGGGTGGTAGCCTGGGTAAAACTTTGGCTGGGCAACAGGACACAGAGCATAATTGTCAATGGAGACCACTCTGAAGAAAGAGGGGTTACTAGTGGGGTACTGCAGGGTTCAGTACTGGGTCCAGTCCTTTTTAATGTCTTTATAAGTGACATTGAAGAGGGACTGGAAGGAAAAGTATGCCTCTTTGAGATGATACAAAGATTTGCAGCAGGGTTGATACACAAGGAGGCGTGGAAAGGATGAGAAGGGACTTGGCAAGGTTGGAGGAATGATCAGAGGTATGGCAGCTTGGATTCAATGCAAAGAAGTGCAAAGTAATGCACCTGAGAAACAAAAACCCAGGGGAAGATTACACAATGGAGGGAGATAGTAACAACATCAAAAATGGAAAGGGACCTGGGGGTAATCATATCAGATGACCTTAAGATTGGCAAGCAATGTGAGAAGGCAGTAAGGAGGGCTGGGGGAATATTGGGATGTATATGGAGAGGCATCATCAGCAGAAAATAGGAAGTTGTTATCCCCCTGTGCAGACAGTTGGTGAGACCCCATCTGGAGTACTGCGTCCAGTTCTGGAGACCCCATTTCCACAAGGACATAGACAGGATGGAGGCAGTCCAGAGGAGGGCAACTAAAATGGTGCAGGGTCTGCAAAAGAAACCATATGAGGAGAGACTAAAGGAGCTTAATATGTATACCCTTTAGGAAAGGAGGGAGAGGGGGGACGGGGGGACATGATAAAAACTTTTAAGTACCTCAGTGGAATTAACAAAGTCCAAGAGGGTAGCATCTTTCAGAAGAGGAGATGTGCAAGAACAAGGGAACACAATTTGAAGATAGAGGGGGGACGGCTCAGGGGCAATGTGAGTAAATATTTTTTCACAGAGAGGATAGTGGACGCATGGAACAGCCTTCCTGAGGAGGTTGAGGGGTCTAAAACTGTGAGGGAATTCAAGAATACATGGGACAGACATAAGGCAATTTTTGTGGGTGGTAGGAAGAAATAGGCTGTTAGTTAAATAGGATCTGCAGCTTATCCTTTAGGTAGGGAAATGGGCAGACTAGGTAGGCCAAGCGGTCCTTATCTGCCATCAAAGTCTATGTTTCTATGTTTCTATGTTACCTAAACCAGGCTGCAGAATTGGATTCTGGGGTCTGTTTGCACCAAAAATGTATGGGGGACATTTTAAGAAGCAGTGCCACAAATTAATGCTGCATTTTATTTATTTTTACTTATTTATTTAGTTTTTGTTTACCAGGTAAGTGCACTAGAGAAATCCTGCCTATTTTCAATCACGACTCGGGGGAAGGGGATACAGATGAATGCCATCTGACCTTGAACCAGATTAAGCTGTGGCACTTTTGCTAATGCAGTGCCACAATTTACAGCATTTTCACAGTTGTAGTGCCGTAATATGCAGTAGTATGCTGCAGATTTACAACACTATAACAGCCTGATGTAATAAGCATATTTTTGTAAATTATTTTTAAAAAGTAATGCCAGATCCATGTTCCCCAGGCCCGGATTAGGTAAACATAAATATTGGTGTTTACCTAGGGGCAGTATTTTTTTAAATTGTTTCATTTTTTACCCATCACTAACTGAAAACAAGATGATGGCAGCATGAAACAACTTTCCCATTTGTGAAAGAGAAAAGTGCGTTTGCGAAAGTAAAACAGTACTTTTGTGTGGCTCATCTAATTTTTCCCATTGGATATAACAGGAAACTTCAAAGTTTAACAAACTTTTGAACAGTTTCATATTTTTTCACCAAACTTTCAAAAGGCACATCTGCGACCCAAACTCCATATACCCTAACAATTTCAGACTACACCACCAAGCCATTTCTGAGATGCAGAATGTTAAAAAATTTGCCCCTAAATGGTCATTTTCACAATTATTTGACACTATGCATCTCTGCAACTGCACATCCAACTGGACTGAAACTTGCCACATCAAGAGATCTATGGTACCTGACAGCGCTTGAAAAATGTTATGCACATCAGTTATATGGTTGCAAAGTTATTAAAGTGCAGAATTTGGGGTTTAACATAGAAGTGACCATTGAGGCCTAACTATACTGGTAGTACAATGCCAATTTAATATATATATATATATATATATATATATATAGAGAGAGAGAGAGAGAGGGAGTGAGTATGTGTGTATGCATATGTGTGTGTGTGTGTGTGTGTGTGTGTGTATGTGTGTTTTTGTGTGTTGGGGAGTATTTCCCAATATTCCCACTTAAATAAAACAATACTTGGCTTCTCTTTTCTTCATAACAGGTAAAATCTGATTATGAAGAAAATGTCACCTGATAAATTATAATAAAAGATCACAGGTTATCAAAAATCACATATTTCTATTAAATACATAATCTCTTGGTGGAAAAAAAAAGTGTTGTTTCTCTATAAAAATCTGAAATCAGGTTTGCAGTTTCCCATTGAAATACACTGCTAAACTTTTTTACATCATAGTATAAGAATTCCATTGACTTCTTTTTCTGCTAGTAGTTGACAAAATACAAATAAAATGATGAATAGGTAATTAAAGAAATTAATAAAAGCAAACAAAATGATTACTGAGGCATCTAAAGGCCCCAAACCTTCATTCTTTTAAGATATATCTCCTTATTAAGAACTGGCACTTAAAGCAAGCAAGTAAGAGAAGAGAAAAAACACTCTGTAATACGGTTTACTAAGGAAGTAGCCAGGAGGTTAACAGAGGAAAGGATGCCATTCAGAAACTACAAAAAAACACAGAGGGAGGAAGATAGGGATATACATACGTGGAAAAACTGAGGGAGTCCAGAAAAGCAGTTCTAAGGGCCAAAGCACAAACAGAGGAAAAGATAGCCCAGTCAATTAAGAAAGCAGACACAACCTTTTTTAAATTTATCAGTGAAAAGAAAAAGACTGGGAGAGGGATAATAAGAATAAAAAGGGAAGAAGGAGGGTTGGCAGAGGGGACAAGGTAAAGGCAGAAATCCTGAATAAGTATTTCTTCTTCTCAGTATTTAAGAAAGAAGGGGAGCGCGAGGGACCACTATTGAAAGAAATAAGAAGTCAGAGGCAGGGGGTGGATACCAGTCCATTCACAAAGGAGAAAGTACTAACTGAGCTTGAGAAACTGAGACTAGAAAAGGCACTGGGACTGGATGGAATTTGCCCCAGAATATTAAAATAATTCAGAAATGAACTGGCAGCACCCCTGACAGAATTATTCAATAAATCATTTGAGATAGGGGAGGTACTGGCGGATTGGAGAAGGGCAAATATCCCTCTCCACAAGAGTGGGAGTAGGGAGGAGGTGGGTAATTACAGACCAGTAAGCCTAACCTCAGTGGTAGGGAAATTGATGGAATCATTGCTCAAGGAAAGGTTTGAGGAGTACCTCAAATCCAGTGGGCAGCAGGATCTAAAGCAACATAGTTTTGTGGCTGGGGTCCTGCCAAACAACCTGATAGATTTCTTCAATTCGGCAACCAGAGCGGTAGATCGAGGGGCGAAGGAGATGGTAGATGTGGCCTACTTATATTTTAATAAGTCCTTCAACACTGTTCCACATAGAAGGCTAGTAAACAAGTTTAGCAGTTTGGGAGTGGGGCACAGGGTGGTGAACTGGGTTAGAAATTGATGAGCATGAGGACACCAAGAGTGATAGTGAAAAGATTGCAATCCATGAAGAGGGAGGTGACCAGCAGGGTGCCCCAGGGTTCAGTGCTGGTGCCAGTCCTCTTTAATGTCTTCATAAGCAATATTGCGGAGGGGCTGGAGGGGAAGATGTGTCTATCTGCAGATGACACAAAGATGTACAACAGAGTCGATACTTCAGAGGAGATGGAAAAAAGGCAAAAAGATCTGTGTAAGCTTGAGGAGTGGTCAAGGGTGTGGCAGCAGAAATGTAATGCAAAAAAATGCAAAATTATGCATTTGGGGTCAGGGTGTGGAAACCCAGGAGAAAAGTATTCAATGGGGGGGGACTGCTGACACCCACCAAGCAAGAAAGGGATCTGGAGGTGATTATAACAGATGATCTAAAGGCATCCATACAGTGTTAGAAAGTGATAAGCAGAGCCAGCAGTATAGTGGGGTGCATAGGGAGGGTTATCTCCAGCAGAAATAGGGAAGCGATGATGCCACTTTACAGATCACTGGTGAGACCTCATCTGGAATACTGCATCCATTTCTGGAGACTGCACCTCAGAAAAGACACAGACAAAGTGGAGGCAGTCCAGAAGAGGGCTATAAAAGATGGTGCAGGGGCTACACCAGAGACATATGAGGAGAGGCTAATATACTTTGACATGTATTAGCTGGAGATGAGATGGGAGAGGGGGGATATGATAGATAGTTTTAAATATTGCAAGGGTTTTAATAGGGTCCATGAGGGGGTCCTCTTTAAGAAAAGAAAATGCTTAAAAATAAGGGGTCATGATATGAGGCTGGAGGGAGGTAGACTAAGGGGGAATGTGAGGAAGTGCTTCTTCATAGAAAGGGTGGTGGATGCATGGAATAGCCTCCCCATGGAAGTGATAAGGGTACAAACAGTGAAGGCATTCAAAAATGTGTGGGATAGAAATAAGAAAACCCTGGTAGTGATGAGGAAAGGTTTAACAAGGGACACTTGTGGGGGTAGGGTATATGGGCAGACTAGATGGGCCAGGTGGTCCTCATCTGCCATCAAATTCTATGCATCTATTCCACATGCTAAATATTTTTGAAGATTAAGAATCGAAAGTTTACATAAACTATGGACTCTTTTTTTCTACAGTCTGTGGAAAATTATTCTGGGATTTCTGTCATCCACTGAAAATTATTCTGTGGCTTACACAGAAATGCTTTTTGGAATTCCATGGAATTTCAAAAGAACACCAGTGACTGGGTTCAGGAGGGAACCAGGATTGCTAGAAGGCCAACTGGGGAAAGACACTCACTTCCTCATGGGAGGGAGGGAGGACTGCTGATCTCCACCATGATACAGCCACCTGGATGAACACAGGTGTCAGTGCCGGCTAGAGTCAGTGGCAGGGAGGCATTGTCACTCTGATGTCAAAACAGCAGGAGCACTTCCTCACCAATGCTCAGGAATGGGAAAGAAAGAAGCAAAAATCTCCCAACTGCAAGATGCCATCTGCCACCCTGCCGCAGGCCCAGCACCACCAACTCCTGACATACATTCCCTTCGCTCCTCTTCGAGGGGCCTCCTGGATGTTCCCAGGGTTCGGCTCAGGACCTCAGGAGATCACGTCTTTAGCATCTCTGGGCTGACCCTGTGGAACTCACTACCACCTGCAGTCCAGGAGGCCTCCTCAATTGAGGTGTTTAAGTGGTGAATGAAGGCCCACCTGTTTGCCATGGCTTTTGCAGATTGCTGATTCCATCTTTGTCCAGTCCCCGGGTGTGGCATGCTGAAGCTTTTTTAAAGTGATTTCTTTTAAAACAGTGTTTTATACTCATTGTGGGTATTTTATAATTTTCTTTATGTGTTTTAATGCTATTTCTCCTGTATTGATACTTGTTCGGCACCCAGAGCCTCCGGGATTGGGCGCCTTATAAATAAAATTGCCTTGCCTTGCCTGATCAATTTCCCAGCCAACAGTGGCAATGACCCCAGATAAAAATGTTTAGCACCATTGTCTTCCATGGCTAGACCCACACCCACTGCTGACGATTCTCCCCCACCTTCTGACAGATACTTAGGCCCACCTAGGCAGGATGGTTGCAGGTGAGTCACTATGATAGCCCACAGTTTGCATTGTTGGTGTCAAATGTTTATCAGTATGATGGGGTCCACACTTTGTGTTGCTGGTGTTGGGTGTTTCTCTTGATGACAATGTATCACTGTATTGTTCATGTCAGGTATGTCTCTCTGTCACAATCTGTAGTTTACGTTGTTGCCATCAGGTGTACTTCTGTGTGTCATGGCCTGCACTTCATGTTGTTAGTGTTAGGTGTGTCTCTCTGTGTTACAGTCTGCAGTTAGTGTTAGTTCCAGCTGTGTTGTCAGGGTTTAAACATTTGCTAGTGTGAAGTATGTCTCTGTGTGTCAGGTTTTGCTCTTTGTGTTGTTATAATTGCGTACGGTGTGTGTCTATGTGATGTGGTACGCACATCATGTTATTAATGTCAGGGGAGTCTCTGAGTCCAATTTTTAGTCCATCACAATGGTCGAAGGACTTTTGTCAAAGGTGTTTGACGCAAGTTGTGATTTGCGTCACAACTTGCATCAACTGGGATTTTCTAATGTGGCCTGCATCTGTTCCGGACACAACTGCATTGAAGCCCACTTGTGCCAGAGTTTCATCCGACATCCCAGTGTGGCAGGGTGAAAGTGGGCTTGCATCATGGGGGGAGCTGCCACCTCCCCATGTCTTTTATTTTCAAAGCCCTGCCATGGATGTAGTAGGGGGCACCACTTAGACCAGCCAGGAGGTGGTCTAAGTAGTTGAGCCCACAGGATGGTGTGGTGCAGGGGGCAGTAGGGGCACACAGAAGAGGCACTGGGGTTGTTGGGGCACAGATGTGCAGGAAACTCAGCTATGTGGCACAGAGCTGTGTGCCATTGTAATATGCCATCGGAACATGTATATGTAAACTGGTGCTCGTATGTTTACTATCCCAATAGTGTAGCGCACCCCCCATCTGAAATTAATAAAAAAAAAAAATTGCACTGCGGTTACATGTTAATTGCACGCATTAACATGTAACTGCAGTGCAGGTACAGTGTAGTTAAATAACACTTCACTTAAAATAAAGTGTAACCAGAATTTTTTAGAGAACATTTTTATTTGTTTTGTTCTGTGCTCATCTCCAGTTTCTTACACTTTAAATCTGGCACCAGAATTTTGCTGCAGCAGTGACTGCTTTCTGGCCTGGCCACCCCAACTAAGATGCAGGCATTGGGGCGAGGGGGAAAGTCAGAGTGGATGGCTACTTGCAGGACAGTGATACAATAGTAAAATTTGGGAATGTAGGTAGGTGAGTCTGATTAAGAGGGTGGGATACTTTTCAAACTGCAGATGGGAATAGGCAGTCCCAAAAGGTAACCCACACATATGGGTCAAAAGGCTTCCTCTTCTGCTGCCCCTAACCTATGGAATGGCCTGCTGACCTCCCTGCAGTCCCTAGACACGCAATGCCAATGCAAATCCCTCTTTAAGTCACACCTAGTGGTCACAGTAAACTGGTCCTGCACACCTGGGTGAATGTCCTGTTTATGGTCCCATATCCCTCATGCCTTGGCTCTAGCCTTAATATACCTATATGATGTCTTGTGCCAATTGTAATAATTCTGCACTTTCCTGAATGGAATATATTCATTTTGTCTTGTGTCTTGTGCCAACTATATAAAATTCTATACTTTTATGGATGCAATACATTTCACCATATTTCCTTGTTCACTGTATAAATCTATTCTTGTAGTTGTTCATTGTGAAAATCTATTGTTGTACTTCCTAATATTTTTCCAGAGCTCTGTATTGAACTTGATTCATTGTATTTGTGTCTTTTTGTGCCATCTCCATGGCCCGGGTCATGCCAGAAAACAAGCCTTTGGATGAGTGCACCTACCCGTAAACAAACAAACCATTTAATACATACATACATCATTTAAAACTGTCACCCAAGAAGTGCTTCTTGCTGAGGCGATTTTAAGATGTGGTGAGTCAAGAAGGAGTTGCCATAGATCTTGATAAGGTCAAGACAATCATCAACATCCAGAAGAAGGACTTGATGGACACTGATGGTGTTACACCTTCCCCCAAAAAGATGAGATTTTTCCCTGGCATGGTCCTATACTATTCACTTTTTATTGAGGGTTCTTCAGCAAAACCAAAACCACTTTTCCATTCACTTGCAGAACCAAGACAGATTCATCAGGCAAAGTGGGGATCTGGCAAAGGCATGAAGCTAAGGCCTAGGAAGCTGCACCCAGAAGACTGGTCAAAATGCATTTGAAGACCTTAATAATTCACTTGCACAGTGTGTCATCTTATTTATTTAGTTTTTGTTTACTGGGTCAGTGCACTAGACAACAGCAAGTTGCCTATTTTCAGGCACATTTGGTTCACCCAAACTTTAAAAAGCCATTTATCCTGGCAGTAGATGCTTCATTTGATGGCCTTGGAGTAGTACTGTCCCAAGTTGCAGATGGGGAAGACAGAGCATGCCCTGTGGCCTTTGCCAGCAAGACATTGACACAAGCCCAATTGAAGTACCCTCTGCATTGGCTGAACTTTTTAGCTTTGAAATGGGCTGTTTGTGAAAAATTCAGTCATCGGGTAAAGGTCCAGCACTTTATTTATTTATTTATTTATTTATTTATTTATATCTCGGATTAACACCTTTGAGCTATGAGCTCTTTTACATAGGTTCCACGTCTAAATACACAGGCAAACATATAGTACAAACTTAATGACATGAGGCTAATAAGACATATGATAAAAAAGTAACAGAAAGAACAATGGACAACAGGCAGTCTGTTAACCCTTAGGCTGCCGACAGAAATAGAATGCATAGGAATTTTGAACTGATATATCAGTCCTCTGCTCTGCAAGGGTTAACAGGCATTGTACAATGTATGCCAGTGCTAATAAGAATAACCCAACTCTAAGCTAGGGATTAGTAGTTACAAGTGCTCACAGTTCTACTGTACATAAGGAGTAACAAATGCAGCCTAGAGGCATTGTCAAGGTGGGGGAAAGATACATAGGGCAGGGAGAAATAGGAGAAGGAGAAAGAGGGGATGGAGAGGAGGGAGTGGGGAATGAAGGGGTGTGTGAAGTTAAGAGTCAGGTGTGGGGAAGTCAGAACTGGACTGAAGATACTGAGATAGGAGCAGGAATGGGAGGGGGAAGGGAGGAGGTCAAAGGGGGAGGGAAGTTAGGAGAAACAGAGCACAGAAAGTAAAGCATAATAGGTGGGGAAAGGGGAGGAGGTCAGAGGGGGATGGAAGTTAGGAGAAACAGAGCACAGAAAGTAAAGCATAATAGGTGGGGAAAGGGGAGGAGGTCAGAGGGGGATGGAAGTTAGGAGAAATGGTGCACAGAAAGTAAAACATAATAGGTGGGGAAAGGGGAGGAGGTCAGAGGGGGATGGAAGTTAGGAGAAATGGTGCTCAGAAAGTAAAGCATAGTAGGTGGGAAGAGGAGTGGTATGGGAGTGGGGAGGAGGATAGAAGTAAGGGGGATGGCGAGAGGGAGATGATAAACGAAAAGCAAGAGGCACAGGGTGGGGCAAAGAGGGGGAACAATTTCAGATGAGGACAGATTGAAGGAACACATTAGCTAAGGGAAGCTGGCCTTTGATGGAGTTAGTTGAAGCAATCACAGGTGGCACTTGCCACAAGATGTTGCCACAGTTTGTGTTTAAAAGAGCCAAGTGTGGCAGTGTTGGAGATGCCACAAGGAAGCGAGTTAAACCACTTGGGGGTTCTGATTGCAAACAACCTCTGTCCTTGGGAAGTATGACAATGTAGCACTTGGAAAATTTGGTTTTTGGAGCATCTGGTTCAGTGGGAGCTGCTATATGGACTGAGGATCAGCTGAACCCCACAGGGCATAAGTCCGGGAGAGACTTTCTTTGCCAATAGGCAGGTTTGGTAGGAGATCCAACCATTAAGCTGAAGCCAATTAGCCTGCACATAAAAGCCCATGACACTTGCTACCCAGTGTTATGGGCTGCTACTGACTTCGCTTTCCCTGCTGCTTGAATACATCACTTCCCCACAAAATTCAGCCAGGTACACAGGATTTAACAACATGGTGGATTTATTCTGTAAAAAATCAAATAAAAACATGAGCTGCAACCTGCTGCATAGAACATTAGTTTATCCCTTCAGCATGCCTCCATTTGTCGGCTGCAGACTGTAGTCAGAGCAGAGGATTCAAAGAATGTCTGCCAGGGGCAGCAAGTAACCCACCTGGAAAACAAAAACCCAGGGGAAGAGTACAAAATGGGGGGGGGGGGTACTAACAACAGCACAAATGTAAAGGGACCTGGGGGTAGTCATATCAGATGACCTAAAGGTGGGTAAGCAATGTGAGAAGTCAGTAAGGAGAGCCAGGGGGACACTGGGATGCATAAGGAGAGGCACCACCTGTAGAAAACAGGAAGTTGTTATCCCTCTGTACAGACAGTTGTTGAGACTCCATCTGGAGTACTGCTTGCAGTTTGGATCTTTGCAAAGATATAGGCAGGATGGAGGCAGTCCAGAGGAGGGCAACTAAAATGGTGCAGGGTCTGCACCAGAAGCCATGCAGAGACAGACTAAAGGAGCTTGTTTAATATATACCCTCAAGGAAAAGATGGAGAGGGGTGACATGATAGAATCTTTCAAGTACCTTAAGTGAATCTACAAAGTCCAAGAGGGTAGCATCTTTCAGAAAAAGAGATGTGCAACAACAAGGGAGCACAACTTGAAGATAGAGGGGGGGGACATGAGGAAGTATTTTTCACAGATAGGCTGGTGGATGCATGGCATGGCCTTCCTGATGAGGAAGCGGGGTCAAAAACAGTGGAGGAATTCAAGAATGCAAGGGACAGATATAAGGCAATTCTAGTGGGGGTAGGAGGAAGTAGGCTGCTGGTTAACTAGAATCTGCAGGTTATCCAATAGGTAGGGAATAGGCAGACTGGGTGGGACAAGTGGTACTTATCTGCCATCAAAGTCTATGTTTCTATGTTTCTATGTACCCCCCACCCCTCCTATTTTCACTGTGTGACACCGGGAAGCCCACCCTGGTGCCACCAAATGTAACACAGATACTTGAGAACCAAATCCCAAGTATCGTTACCTGAAATAAAGGAAACCATCACTCGTAGTCTTTTTTTATTTTTATACACCCTGTAAAAAATTAAAACATTCATCAATGTCTGTTGCCGCTGCTGGCACACCACAACCATTTCCCTCTCAACACCCAACTCTCCCGCTCAGAACACCCCCACCCCAACCCTTACATACCTACTGGGTGGCCAACAATGTAATCTTTTCTGGACTGAAGACATGTCTTCATTCTTCAATGCTGGACTGAGAACTGGGTAAATCAGGTTATGTGGTTCAATGTATTTCAATCAGTCTGAACTTATCCTTATAACTTGATCATTTTTTAATATTTTTCCCTCAAATGTTCAACATGGCCTTTTTGGGACCCCACCTCATGAGCAAGTGTGGTGAAATTTATGCAAATCTGTCCTGAATGGAGATTTCATGGTCACTATGCAAAATCACCTTTCCAAGAAAAAGAAGGATCGGCATTTACATAACACTTTTCATATACAGTGTATCCCAAAGTGCTTCGAGCAGGATTTGAAAATTTTCAACAAGCTTGTTCATTAGGTGGGGTCATAAGAAGGCTATGTTGTTAATTTGGGGTAAACAAAACCCAAAAAACAACAACGTTATGAGTGTACATTTACATTTTTCAATGCACGCACTTAGAATAACTTGGTTGTTTGCAATATTTTGACACCAAGTTTTCAACGTAGCCATTTTTTTCACACCACCTCATGAACATGACAGATGTCACTTTTGAAACCCTGGCCAAAATGTATGTTTGCACTTGTGGCATAAAATAACATTTTGGGGAGGCGTGGCCTGGCTGAGCTCAAGATGGCAGATTAATCTTCACTGAGCTTGCAACTATACCAGCAATCTAACTCCATCTGCTATCATCCAGGGTATCAATGTGAACCAACCTCAAGCAACTTATTAACAAACTTCCATACCACTGTCTCTGTGAGTAATGTCTACATTTTGAACAAGATCTGGCTATTCTCTCTCTGTGTTACTACTGCTGCCTAACATCAGGCCTACAATGATGGCAGAGTCAAAAAATCTCTCTACATCCATATCTAAAGTGGAATCCATGTTTCCAAAGCTTGTGGAGGACATGAATGAGCTAAAAGTGGTCACTCAACAAAACAATACCACTTTAAAAATGTTGGATTCAAGACTTTTAACCACAGAAGCTAAAGTATCCAAAACAGAAACTACTGTGCAAGATCTAAAAACAATAATCAGGGAGCAAGATCGTGTTATCAAATCACTGCAAACAAAATTAGATGATTTTGAAAACAGAAATCGCAGAAACAATTTAAGGTTTTTTGGGATCCCCAAAGGTGTGGAACTTGGAGACACAAATGCATTCTTATTTCATGTCTTCCCCTCTATGCTGCGTCTTCCACCTGACCTAAATTTAACTATAGAGCGCTCTCAGCACTCCTTGGGCCCCAAGCCAGACCTCGACCAAAAACCTAGACCAATTTTGGCAAGATTTCTGAATTTTGCACACACAGAGATAATACTACAAAAAGCGAGAGAGATAGGGATCATAATGTGGCAGGACATCTGAATCTCGATTCTCAGGGACTTTTCTAAGGAGCTGTCCCTTAAAAGATTGGCATTTAATCCCATCAAACCAGCTCTGCACCAAAAAGGAATAAAACTCTCCCTAAGGTACCCAGCAGTAATGTGTCTTTATTTGAACGACTCTTTTAAAGACTTTAATACTCTCAAAGCACTCTCTGCATATATTGAAAATCTACAACCTGAATTCAGCACTTCTGGCCCAGTCAGAACTGCCAGTACCTCCGTTGCAAGTGCTTCGGTCCTGGGAGATATGCGGCTGGTCTCACGTGAAGAGGAACACCTGTCTGCTCACTCTGAGAAAGCCAATCTGTCAACAGCAGCTCCCTCAACTAGGCACTCCACCCACATACAAGAAAAACTTTCATCTGGTATCCAGCCCCAAAAGGTTACCTGCAGTGAAATGGGAAAATTTCAGGGGAAATTGGTTTCTTAGAAGGCAGCTCCTCCTCTTGAATCCTCTATCTCTCTCAGCAACATGTTTGCCCTGCTCCAGGACAACATGTTTTCATTGCAAGAGGATTTAAACCAGGATTTTTTTTTTAAATTCTAATTTTTATTTGATTTCAAGAAAACAATAACAATAACAACAACCATACAGAGAACAGGAATGGAACAAAAACAGTAACAATGTCCAAGGCATAGCTCAAGACATGGAAAAAACATGGGATAAAACAAAAACAAAACCCCCCCGATTTAAACCAGGATGACCCACCGATACAACCTATCATCCCAAACACTTTAGAACACAGGGGTATGTCGGCCAACTCATCGTGGGTAGAGGTGGTTTCTAGCTCCCCTCTGAAATCATCAGAATCTCCCAAGAAGAAACAGAAAGCAAAACAAAAAAAACAAAAAAAACATTTTCTTCATCCCCAGTTTCTCACAGAAGGGCTGTCACTTGAATCCAGCACATTGAGGTTTTCTTTATCAATACAACAACCAAGGTTTGACACTTTCAGACCTTGTATAATGTTTAGAGATGCTGTTCTCACTACACGTAGCTGCATATATGTGGGAATCCCCTTACTATCACACTCAACTGGTGCCTAATCAGAAAGCAGTAAATCGCAGGTGAATTAAGTTCACTTTAACCCACCTTATGCCTCATAAATTTTTATTAATGGCATGATCCCTTTTGTGACCAGGTTGCTTTTCATACCAAAATGCAACTAATTTAATCCTAATCTACCATCTCCTTTAACCTGTCTCTTGATCTTTGCTATCTCTTCGCTTCCTTCGGTTTTATATCTCTTGGTGCGACAGATGGAAATAAAACAGCTTAATCCCAATCTGCATATAGCTCTGCACAAATACCTTTCCCTATTATACCTGAACCTGATTGAAAATTAACATAATTCCTACATTTTGGCAGGCTTTAATTCAGTCTAGTTGCAATCTGCTACTTTGTACTGATTACAGTCAATATTCGAGCTTATGGTACATATTTATAAGGTTCGTGGAGGTAATGTCAGATAATAAAAAAATATAATAACTCTACTGGAAGCCTAGACAACAGAGAGTTACTGTATTCTCATGTCAACTCTCATTTTTGGGGCTCACAGGGCCCAGCTAATGAACCCAGTCACCCCATATTGTACAACTATTTAGGCAATTTTTGAGTAGAACTGGTACCTCTATACATAATACCTTCATAATATCCATATGACGCCATGAAGTTCGAAGTCTGTTTATTGACTATAATTTTGTATACCTAATTTATAGGTACAAAGACCAATTATTTCATTGATAACAGGCTATTTTACAAAATAACTACATTTATTCTAATCTCTATGGAATAACCTGGTGCACCAAAGGGGCGCTAGTATTTGACAGGTCCATCTCTGCCTTATGGAAGTATGGCACAATATTAATATATAGATTCAACATATTTGTGTGTATTATATCTAGATTCCCCAACATAACATGGCTACTGCTATTTATTTATGGCTGGCTTACATTTCTTTTTCACTATTTAGTTATATCCACCAACCTGGATTAAATAATCTGTCCTTTTTCGCTGCTGGACTCTGTCCGGCTCCACCTTTTTTGTTTAATTACAGTGGGGTTAGGATGCTGTTGTTTTTTTTCATGTTGAAATCGGACCTTAAATTCCAACAAGACTTACCTCCAGTTCCACATGTTCTTATACAAACTGCCTACTTAACTACGTTGAATTACAGTTTAAACCATACTAGTTACAAGTATCTCAGGTATTTACCTGTCTGTTTAATGCCCACCTAGATGTGTTGCAAGAGAGTCTCTAGTATAGCTGTACTGACTCATATCTTGCTTCATATCAAAATTGTTCTATTGTTGTATATAGTACCATTAGAAAGTAGTTTTATGTTACTGTGTTTGTTATTGGTTTCTAACATTTTTACATTAGAGAGACATGTTGATTTCTACCATTCTAAGATACCAGCCAGATTAAGTATTTGGTCCTGTGCAGGTTTGCAAACTCAAACTACTTTAAAACAAAGCCCTAGCCTACCCAGTTGTCCTAGTGATGCCCTATGTCCTAGCACACTTCAGTCCCTTTTTAAGAACTTTCTTCACAGACCCTTTAATGCCATTACTATGACAGATCTAATATTATATTCGTGGAATGTTAATGGGCTCAATTCTCCTTACAAACGTAAACAAATACTCTCACATCTTAAAAAATAAAGCAAGGATTGCCTTTTTATAAGAAACTAAATTATTGGCAGAGGACATAGACAGGTTTAAGAGGGACTGGGTCCGCCATATATATGCCTCATCCTTTTCTGCTAAAAATGAGGGGTTGCCATACTAATTCACAAGAATCTCAAATGGACCAATATAAAAACAGTCAGAGATACAGAGGGTAGATAGGTGATTGTTATATTTAACACCCCAGCTGGCCCTCTAACTTTGATAAATGTCTATGCACCCAACTCTGATTCTCCTGAATTCTTTCATAACCTATCTCATCAAATTATGACTAACAACCTAAATAACTCCCCAATATTCCTGGGAGGTGACTTTAATCTGGCTTTGAGTGCATACTTAGAGAGAAGTACTATATCCATGGATGCCCATCCTGGTTCTATCAATGCCCTCTCCTTACTCATGAATGACTTTGGCCTATCAGACGTATGGAAACTTTATCATCCCTGCAACCGTGACTATACCTTTTACTCATCTTTACATAAATCTTACAGTAGAATTGATTATTGGTTTGCATCCCCCTCCTTAACAGAAAAAAATAATTGAAACTTCCATCCTTCCAATAGTAATATCAAATCACTCTCCAATTAGTATACTGTACATCTGCTTTTGGGACTCACCCCTACCAAATCCCCATCATGGCGTTTAGACCCCTTGTTACTTAAAGATCCAGAATTTCTCCAGTGGATTAAATTACAAATTCAAGATTTCCTTTCCTTCAACATAAACACTGATGCCTCTGTGAGCTTGATTTGGGAAGCCTTGAAAGCCACAATTTGAGGGGAAATCATAAGTTTTGCAGCTCACTGGAAAAAACTTAGAGAACAACACCTGGCTGATCTAGAAACCCAACTTAAAGAAAAAGAGACACAATACTTTAAAAATACTAAACCTAACCCTAATTCTCCTTTACATCTCATGATTCTGCAACTTAGAATAAAAATCAATGAGCTCATAACTAGGAAAATGGAACTAGCCATATCTAGACTCCAACACAAATTCTGGGAACACGGAGATAAATGTGGTAAATTACTAGCTTACCAGCTTAAGGCTCAACAAATGGAAAGACACATAGCCGACCATACAGGCTTAATCCAAACAGACAACTCTTCCATCAACTGTATTATGGCATTCTTTTACAAACATCTATATGCTTAGCAGAAACATATTGCTAGCACCTTCATACAACAATACTTAGAAAAATTACAACTACCACACCTCGCAGATCGGGATCAAAATCTTTTAAATAAGCCATTCACTAAACAAGAAATCCATGATGCCCTATTCTCCTTAAAATCAGGTAAATCACCAGGTGAGATTGTTTTCCTGTTGATTTCTATAAATTACTCTCAGAAACACTCACCCCACTGCTCTTTAGGGTATTCAAGAAGCCACTCAATTTGGTAAACTCCCTTCCACAATGACAGAAGCCAATATCACTGTGCTACCCCAAAAAGATAACGACCCCTTCCTTCCCACCAGCTATCGTCCAATTTCCTTACTAAATACAGATGGGAAAATTTTTGCCAAGCTTTTAACATTATGATTAGAATCACTTGTTTCTAAACTAGCACTTAACTCTCAGGCTGGTTTCATTAAAAGCAGAACAGGACCCGATCATTTACGCTCACTTATTAATCTAATGCACATAGCTAAATTTCTTAAAACTCCTGCAGCCGCAATCGCCATTGATTTTAAAAAAGCTTTTGATTCATTAAACTGGAAATATCTGTATCAGGTATTATCCCTTTTTGGTATTGGCAAAAATTTTTGTTCATGAATTAAACTATTATATACTTCACCCTCTGCCAGAATTCTTACTAACGCCACTCTCTCGTCTCCCTTCTATTTAGCAAGGGGTACCAGACAAGGTTGCCCTTTATCACCTTCATTCTTTATTCTTGCTATGGAACCTCTCTCTGCTCTCCTTCATCAATCTAATAATATTAAAGGGATTTATATCAGTAGCTCATGGTACACATCACTATCTTATGTAGATGATCTTCTAATTTTGCTAGAAGACCTTCAGGAAGCTAGCCAGACACTAGGTAGCTTACTTAATAATTTCATAGAACTTTCTGCACTAGCCTTAAACTGTAATAAATCAGAAAACCTCCCCCTAAACACCCTCTGTAAGCCTTCTATGAATACTCTCTTAGGTTTCCACTGGCACCTCAAGGGCTTACATATCTTGGTATCAAGATTACCCCAAAATTAGAAAAGCTCTGGGAAATAAACCTTTCTCCGATATTAACTAACATCAAGACCATATTTGATAGATGGAAATTACTTAATTTATCCTTTTCAGGGAAAATAGCTGCCATCAAAATGTGTATATCAGCTAAAATTCTCTATCTTTTTGCCAACATTCCCTTAAAGTTACCTCATAATCTCTTAATTAAACTTGATAAAATAATGGGAAAATTTATTTGGGGCAGGAATATACCCAGATTTAGTTGTACTAAACTTCGTTCACATTGGTCTAAGGAGGGGGGAGTTGGGCTCCCTTTGTTTTCACCTTACCTTTGGGCCTTTCGTGCTGCACAAACCATTAGATGGTTTAGTAAACCAACATCTCAAGAAATGGAAGCTTTGTTAAGTGCCAGCAACACTCATACTTCTTTTATTTACAACACTTTTCCTCCTAAACTAAGATCTCACCCTAACACTGTCCTCTCACTCTATTACTGGAAAATACTTCATAAAAGATTAAAATCTAACCCTACTCCCCTTTTGTATGCCCCTTTATGGGGTAATCATGATATATCTCTTGAACATCACCCTATCTTTTGTCACACCTAGAAAAATAAAGGCATAATCTTCCTTGGTGACATTTTGGAAAAAAACTCTCTAAGCCTAAAACTCTTCTCAGATCACTGTGATAAATAAGACTTATCTAAACATAATTTCTGGAAATATCTTCAACTTCGCTCAGCATGTAATAATTTTCTCCTTCACCAATCTATCCAATCCCTACATGACCACCATATTTTACACTGGATCAATAAATCATCTACTCCAGCTAGTATTATATACAAACATATCAGAGACAGTCAACCAGACCAATCCATTGCAGCAAAATCTAAATGGAGTCTACCCCTAAATTATAACATAACTGATTCACAATGGTGCAATTGTTGGCTCCTGTCTCATAAAACTTTCAAGGATGTATGCAGCACTCTTATTCAAACTAAAATCCTCCACTTATGGTACAGAACCCCTATGGTTTTGTATTAAATGGGCCTAACCAACACTAAAAATTGTTGGTGCTGTAATTCACGCAATGCAGACCTGCTCCATATATTATGGGACTGCAGTCCTATAAAAAAAAAAAAAAAACTCTGCCTTAAGGTATATCAATTTGCATCTAAGGTTGCTGGCCTTAATTTTACATTTGACCCCAAATACTGTCTATTAGGTATCTGTACCGATCCCAATGTTCCTCTCTCCCAAGCCCAACATAGATGGTTGCATTTATTGTTTCTGTAGGTGAAACAACATATTTTGATGCTTTGGAAATCTAGTAGTATTCCCAGTTTTTCTGATATTACCAAAAATGTATCTTAATATGCATCCCTTGAGTGGATTACTTACACAGTTTTGGACTGACTTAAAGACTATGAAACCTGTTGGCAGGACTACTTTAAATATCTGGAATCTTCTAATAATACTAGATAATGATTGGTATTTCCATACAATATATTCTATAGTATTGTTTAGCACAATACCTTAATTTATCTACTTAATATGTCTTTCATTAGTTAGGATGTTATACTTCTTATGTTGCATTAGGCTTTTCAAATAATACTGTTAATCTTTTCCCTTCTTTTTATTTATAAGGTTCAACTGCTGCTCTTCATGTTATACAGCAAGAAACTGTTTCCCTTGTATCTTATATTATAAAGCTGTTTACCTTTATAATTAGTATGGAGTATGTATGGATCCATGTTTCTTTTTCCTCAATATGAAAATTCTTGTTGTGGACTCATACATTCATATTACATATGGATCCTATGTAAACATTTGGAAACACTAGGCATTTCTTTTTCTTAATTTGGCACAAATATGCTGTATTTTATCTGTGTATCAAACTCTTGACATGCAGTTGTCTGTAAACTGTTTTCTTTTTAAAATCTGAATAAAAAGCTAACTACAAAAAAATGAAAAAAAAAATACCTTTTAGGCATAATTTGAAAATGTTCTCGGCTCTTGTTCGTGAGGTGGGTCATAAAAAGGTTATGTTGAAAATGTGGTGTAAAAATATTAAAAAAACAACAACAAAGTTATGAGCATACATTGACATTTTTCGATGCATGCTTGTAACTTTGGTAATTTTCAATATTTTTACCCCACATTTTCAACATAGCAATTTTTTCCACACCACCTTACAAACATGATGGCAGTCATTTTTCAAATCCTGGCCAAAATAGGTTTTCACACTTGAGTTGCAAAATGACATTTTGGCCACTATTTTATAAATGGCATATGTCATGTTGAGAAGTAGTGGCCAAACAAATATTATGTTGAAAATTTGGGGTCAAAATGTGAAAAAAATAATTAAGTTATGAAGAAACTTCGAATTGTTCCAATGTTTATTCATAGCTTTATTTTTTGCAGATTTTGGCCCTTAATGTTCAGCATATTCCTTATGTTACCCCACCTCCTGAACATGATAGGAGTCAATTTTCAAATCTCACCCTAAATTTGTTTTTGCAGTCACACTGTGAAATCACCTTTTGGATGGTATTTAAAAAATTCCACCCACCTTGATCATATTGTCAAATCATAAAAAGTCTGTTAAAAATTCATAGTCAAAATGTGAGTGCTCACTGACAATTAGATATTGCCTCTCAACTGACCAATCCTGGGTAAATATAGTCTAAAAGTGTGAAAGCCAAAGCAGGACACCATTGAAAATGAGATATTGCATCTCATTTGGTCTGTCTGGGGGGGAATATATAGTAAAAATGTGTACAAGCAAGAGCTGGCACAACAGTAATGCAACAGCTAACATTCCACATTGGAAAATGCTTATTTATTTCTATTCTTACATCAGTATTCTAGTAGCATTTCTCAGGGTTGTGGCCACCTGCCTTAAAAGGACACAGTGCAGCTACTGAAAATTTCCAGATCAGAGTAATGTTACTTTTTAAAAATTGTCAGTGATGTTCATCTTTGCTATCTTTTTTATAAGTTGTAGTGAGAAATAAATAATACACTCTATTGGGAATTGAACCCAGGCCCCCAAAATACTATCCTTGTGCTCTAACCACTGACCTGTAGGCTCACAAGGTTGGGCCTGAGGTTCCCGGATACACTTCTTTTTTCTGGTGTTGCAAATCCTGCAACCTGGAACAATCAAGATAACAATTAGATGCATTTTGGTGCAGTGCTAGCCACTGCTTAGCAAATAAATAGCAAATTGTAGTGGGAAAGAAACAATGTAGCCTGCTATCAGCAGACTCTGCTAATTGGGCAATATCAAGTGCCTTTCTCAGAACAACATCTTCAACAGCTGGAAGTACAGTATGTACTAAACTTTTTCATTGCCTTGATGACAAATGAAACCATTATGGGGTGTATCATCTAAGTAATTTTTAACACTACTACGGAACCTTTGTAAATGAGCAGTTCCTGCTCAAAGGTGTTAATCCTAGAGTTAATAAAATAAAAAAAATAAAAATGTTTAACAGCTTTTTTGAATTTTGTGAGAACTAAACAACTGATCTACCCTCCAGTCACTTGCTTAATGGTATCTGAATCTTTTTTTTTAAATGACCATTGGCTTTAATTGCCTCAAAGAGGGACTTTTATGCAGTGGCATGCCTGCACAGGGTAACATTTAAAATAAAATCCATTTACTTTTGTATTTCTTTTCCTATTCCTGTAAAAGGTGAAGATAACTGTACTGTTTGCAAACAAAAGCTTTCCACAACTCCCACCATCCACTCCTACAGCTTCAGCATATATTGACAACCATCATGTATTCAAAGAAGTACCAGATTATACATACTGTACCCACTGGTGCAAAGCATCATGTGTAGTACAGGCACATCACAGTGACATATAATTATAATATTGGACATATGTTCTTAAAGCAGCAGTGCAAAACAGTGGTGAAAAGTTTGGCCTACACTTTTTTATTTTATTTTAGATTGCCCTTTATCTCTTGACTTGAATTATATCCTTTTTTCCCCAATTTTGTGTCTACTTTACAACTTGTACAGTTGAAATAATAAACAGGTCACTCTTTTTAATGTGGCTTGGACCAGGTTTTCATCAGTATTCCCTTTTCTTTTTGAACACCCATTCTTTAAGTTCACTTTTCTTGTAACTATAACAAACTAGCATGCAGCAGATACTGCATCTTAACATCATAGGACAACTGGTGAATAGAAATGGCTAATGCAGCTGAAAACCAGGTTTGAGCCATATTAAAAAAAGTGTTCCTTTTATTTTTTTAAATTAGAAAAAAGTGCTAATGTAGACTTAAAATCAGAAAAGAAGCTTAACATACAAGTCAAGAGATAAGGGACAATCTAAAATAGAATAAAAAAGTATAGGTCAAAATGTTCACTCCTATCATGCACTGCTGCTTTAGTATCTCCTGTGTATTGTTTTGAGTATCTGTTTGAAAATAATCATTTTTCCCTTACTTTAGTGTCCCTTCTAATGCTGTCATTTTCCCACCCAATATTCATTTTTTTTAATTACATATCAGTGTTGGAGACCAGTGACATCAGTTGAGCTGAATACCTGCATGGAAAGCTGCATTGCTGACTTTCATTCAACTGATGTTACTGGATTCTGAAACTTGATAATTACAAAATGAATACTGGATGGGAAAATGGCAGCAGTACAAAGAGCACTAAATAAGGGAAAAAATAGGGCTATTTCCAAATAGACATGCACAATGATACACTTGGGATATTAAGCACATATGCCCACAGTTAGAGTTATATTAATAAAAAAGGCAGCATTAACAAGGAACCCTAAATAAAGGAAGAAATCAACTATTTCAAAGCAAACACACAAAGCAATACACTGGAGTTATTAAACAGCCTTCACATATGCTCAATTTTGCAGCTAAGCAACAAGGTTTATGTTCCCTTTTGGGGATTTCTCATACTCAAGAGGTCAGGTAGGTCAGCAGTGGGGTACTTCAGGGATCAGTCTTAGGACAGGTCCTTTTCAACATTTTTATTTGTGATATTGGAGTGGTTATCCAAGGAAATATCTGCCTTGTCACAGACAAGACATAGATCTGAGGAAGAGAGGACAGTGAGGAGGGGTAAGAAATATAAGAAACAAGCATTTGTCAATGCCGAATGTTTGCTTGCTGGCATTGGCATTGGTAGTGTAGGAGTTACAGAGCTGCATAATAGGAATGGCAGTGAAGTATTGAACTGAAGTCAACCCCATCACCACCCTGCAGATAGTGGCAGGCATTGGGGTGTGCCTTTGGGTCATCAGGCATAACGGCCACGTCATTTCACCACACCCTACTGTGCTGACACTGACAAGTATCACGGTGTGCCTTGGGGTCTTTGGCCCTTATGCTCACCCCATTCCATCAGGAAATATTGTGAGATGGGTGTGGTATAGGAGAATGGGGTGAACTTTGGGGCCAAAGAGTCCAAGGCACACCTCGATGCCTCTCAGTGGCTGCAGGGTGTGGGTGGGGGTGGAATGGTATGAGCATTGCAGGTGACAATCCCAAGTCACAGCCCTGATTCCTGTCATTCTCTGAAGGGTGGGGTGTTATGGTTGGAAACCCTAACATCTCATGCATTCATTGGTATTTTCACTCCAAATTTTCAACATGGGTTTTTTGTGACCCCCACCTCATGAACAGTGGCAATATCAGTTTGCTAGCCAAAAGCTGCTTTTGCACAGCGATTACGGCATTTGTCACCACAGGTGCAAAAACACATTCTGAACAGGATGTGAAAAATGACAGCAGTACTGTTTATGGGGAGGTGTAAAAATGGCAATGTTGAAAATCTGCAGTGAAAATATTTAAAAAACTGGTGAAGTTACAAGCATGCGTAGAAATTGTGCAACATGCACCCGTAATGTAATTACTTTGGGAATTGTTTACAGCAGATTGTCAACACAGGCATTTTGGGACCTCCGGTCATGAACAGTGTCACTGTGATTTTCTTTATCTGTCCCGAACAATGATTTCCCAAAGCGACCACGCATTTCTATGCTGAAAGTGTGAAAACACATTTCAGCCATGTTGTGAAAAATGACAGCTGTACTGTTCATAAGGAAGTGTGGAAAAATGCTACTGGTGAAACTGTGGACTGAAAATATTACAAATTCATGAACTTACGAGGGTGCATGGAAACTGTGCAATGCTCACTCATAACACAGTCATTTTTAAGAATTTTTTCACCAAATTTTCAAAATAGCCATTTTAAGACCTCTGCTCATGATCAGTGTCACTGTGATTTTCTTACTGTGTCCCATACATTGATTTCGCACACCGACTGTGCCATTGTGCGCTACATGGGCGGAAACATGTTTTGGCTGAGATGTGAAAAATGACAACTGTACTGCTCATAAAGAGGTGTGGTAAAATGGCAATTTTGAAAATCTGGAGTAAAAATATTGAAAATTTGCGAACTTATGAGCGTGCGTAGGATCAGCGCAACAAACGCTCGTAAAATAGTCATTTTTGGGAATGTTTTCACCAAATTTTTAACATAGCCATTTTAACACTTCTGCTCATGAACAGTGTGACTGTGATTTTCTTAATGTGTCCCATACATTGAGTTCGCACACCGACTGCCCCATTGTGCGCTACATGCACGGAAACACATTTTGGGTGAGATGTGAAAAATGACAGCTGCACTGCTCATAAGGTGGTGTGGTAAAATGGCAATGTTGAAAATCTGGAGTGAAAATATTGAAAATTCATGAACTTACGAGTGAGCGTAGGAACAGCGCAACACATGTTCGTAAAATAGTAATTTTTGGGAATATTTTCACCAAATTTTTAACATAGCAATTTTAACACCTCTGCTCATGAACAGTGTCACTGTAATTTTCTTAATGTGTCCCAAACATTGATTTCGAACACCGACTGTGCCATTGTGCACTACATGCGCAGAAACACATTTTGGGTGAGATGTGAAAAATGATAACTGTACTACTCATAAGGAAGTGTGGTCAAATGGCAATGTTGAAAATCTGGAGTGAAAATATTGAAAATTTATGAACTTACAAGCGTGCGTAGGAACAGCGCAACGCATGCTCGTAAAACAGTCATTTTTTGGAATTTTTTCACCAAATTTTCAACATAGGCTTTCTAAGAGCCCGCCTTATGAACATTGGCACTGTCATTTTGTTAATCAGTCTCAAAAGGTGATTTTGTGCAGTGACTGGGGAATCACCCTTCGGGCCCGATTAACTCCATGACAGTGACAGAATTCATGAAGAGGGGTGCAAAAAACCCCATGTTGAAAATTTGGTGCCAAAATTCCAAAAAATGCCTAAGATATGCAGCAAAGTTGAAAAAACCCTATTCATTACATTATACAGCTTACCAGCATTTCATCAGTTCGAGGTCTGCTTTGAAGAGTGCAGACGTGTTCCCGGTCCACCGAAGATCGTCGCACCGGAGTCCAGAGGTAAGTATGGGGTGGGGGGATGTGGGGAGGCAGGGTACACAGTGGGTGGGTGCAGATGGAGGCAGAGACTGCAAGGGACCGTTTTTCTGTTGCAGGTTTTTTTTTTAACAAAGGAGGAGACAATGCGGGACATTTGCCACGCTGGGGTGGGCTCCCAGTGTGGCACAAGGATGGTTTGTGGGGGGGTGTGGAGCCAACAGGGGATTGGGCACCCCCGTCATTGACAGCATCTGTTGCCATGCTGGGGTGGGCTCCCAGCGTGGCACCCTGTACTCTCAGGGGGAAGTGTAGCTGACGGATTGGCCACCCCGTCGGCTATACATGCGTGTAGCCATGCTGGGTGGGCACCCAGTGTGGCATGTACAACTCTGTTTGGGGCGCAGCATAGCCGACGGGGATTGGGCACCCGTTGGCATATACAGTGAGGGAGCGAGCACGCAGTATGCGTGCGTGTGTGTGTGTGTGTGTGTGTGTAGGGGAGCGCGCATGAGCAGGTGATATCTTATCACTGCTCACTGAAGCGTAGCTCCCCCTTTCAAATGTATGCCACTGCATTTTGGACTGCTGTCATAGACAGCTCCAGCAGGCATTGGAGAACTGTGGCCATGCCTGAAAACACACTGACTGAATTGGAAGAGGGCTGCCACACCTCCAAAAACTTGGATGATAGCACTATGTTTCTTGCACATGCATGCAAGCAAACATAAAAAGATCTAGAAATGGTGCTTAAGTGACCTAGGGTTTGGCAGTTAAAATTCAATGCCTGTAAGTACAAGGTAATGCATATAGGGGCAAGACATCCTGGCACAACACAGAATTTGGGGGGAGGGGGAGTTGCTGAGGATAGTAAGACAGAGGAAAATAATGAGGTAATAATATCCGACAATTTGAACACAACAGCACAGTACAACAGGGTGGTAAGAAGGGTAAATAGGATTATGGGATATATAAGAAGGGGGATTAACAGTTGGAGGTGTAAAAAGATACTGCTATTATACAGGTCCCTGATTCAGCCTCACATGAAGTACTGTGTGCCATTCTAAATTCCTCAAGCAAAATCATTCATGGCCAGCAGGATAAAACTTACAAGGAGAAGTTACTGAATCTCAACATTTACAGGCTTGGAGACAAAAAGAGTGTGTGTGTGTGTGGGGGTGCATGATAGAGATGAACAAATAGCTTTATAGGAATATTAGAGTAGACAGTTAAGAGTTGTTTATGCTGAGCAGGAACACCAGCTCCTGGAGGAACTGAATACTGTACATCTGGTGGTGGTGGAGATTTATGAGGGACCTCAGAAAACATTACTATATGGAAAAGCTGCTAGAGGAGTGGGATAGGCTGCCAAGGGAGGTAGTCTGTGTGAAATCAGTAGGGGAGATTAAAGCATCAGTGGGATAGGCATATGGAGTTGCTGAAGACAATGACAAAAGAGAAGGGAGGAATGGACAGCCATGGCCACTTGGGCCCTCACAAAATTTACAGTAGGTAGATACACAGATCCTTTTCTGCCTCCATTTTTCTATGGTTCTATGATTCAATGTTTGTGGAATAGCAATAAGGAGAGATAGGGTATATAGTGTTTGTGTAACTTGTAGTACATTTTGTGGCTTTACTCTATTCCCACCCTTGAGTAGTAGGTATGTAGGTAGTAATTTGTAGAGAAAAGAAGGCCCATGAACAAGAGTGAGAAGAGCTCCAGAGAAGGAGGAGGAGGAGGAGGAGACAGTGGTGGATGAAAAAATACTTCCTAAGCAAGGGAGGTATGTTAGAGGCGGGCTAAAGTAGAGATTGTCGGAGGAGCTAGTCCCCAAATTGAACCTCAGGCATACCCTCCTATTCAATGTTTGTGGAATAGCAATAAGGAGAGATGGAGTATATAGTGCTTGTGTAACTGGTAGTACTTTTTGTGGCTTTACTCTATTCCCACCCTTGAATAGTAGGTATCTAGGTAGTAATTTGTAAGGAATAGAAGGTCCAAAAAGATACTTCCTCCAACCTATGGAGAATATGACCTCCTGGCACCTAGGAGAGGAAACACCCCTGGGTGGAGGAAACCTCTGAGGACCCATGGCCAGAGGTTTGCCCATCCTCTGGGCATACTAAATGGAGAAGGAACTAGGTTCTAGTAACCATAGATAATTTAAAGTTGGTGAGTTGCTTGGAGAGACGATTATCCATTCTCAATCCATGGATGTTGCTGATCGCACGATGATCTTGAGGGTGAAGAGTAGGTCTGTTCTGAATTAGTGATGGAATCCTAAGTATGAAGTAAATCCGGGTGAAGGAGGACAAAGGAAGTCCATGTTTCCAAGATGATGAATTATAGTTCTCCCACAGGATTGCAAGGGTGTAATGGGCAGAGGGACCATGACCAGATCAATAAGGTACTAAACTTTGAATGGTGGAGATGAAGTGGTAGGAGAAGTCATTGGTGAATGACCCAACTTATGAAAGGTTTGAATGTAAGGGTATGGTCTGGAAGCTAGGAAGTCTGTATTGAACAAGGAGTTGCTAAGAAAGCATCACAGAGCAGAAACTGTAGAAAAAGTCTTTGAGTGACCAGGAGATGAGGTTCGTTCTTGATCCAATGATGATACAGCCTGAACGATGATCCTGAGGATGAAGGGTACAAGATCCAATTAAAGAAGGGCTAATGTAGTCCATGTTTCTGAGGTGACAAAGGATGCATGTCCAAAGGGACTGAAGGAGTGTAATGAGTCAGGAGAACAGGATTTGATTGATATAAGACCAGACAGTGCACTGTAGGAGTTGTGATGATTTGTAAAGCTATGGTGATTGATTCAATTCATATAAGGTTTGATATTCGAGGTAGTCTGGAGGTAAAGAATCTATTAGTGAGTGATAAGTCACTAGGTAAGCACACCAGAGTAAAATGAGTAGAGGATATTTTGAGTGCCTGATGAGAGTAATGCCATCAGTAATTAATAAGCACTAGAGGAAGATTTGTAGAGCCGTCCAGGTGGTAGCCTAATATATATGAGGAATGATTGGAATTTCAGTATAAGGAATAGATGGCTTCTTCAGTCATGATGTTCGTGACTTTATACTCAAATTGGCTGCTGCCACGCTTCCTGAAATAAGTGTGGATACTCGTGTGGTGTGATCATTTAGGAGATGCAGTGTGGTGGCATAGGTGGTTAGGTTTAAAGGTAATTCCAATGCTAAAGTACATGAGAGAAGCTTGGGGCGGATGAAAGGAAAGGTCTGTAGGCTGGATTGGAAGTGAGATCAATTAGTGCAGGATGCCATAGGATTTTGTGCTACAGCTGATTAATGCCGATTGGGATGCAAAGCTGAGTTGGTGAATTTGTCTTGGCTGTTACAGATTGACAGTTAGAATTCAGGAGAGCCAGTTCTCAGTGATGATCTTTACTGTTGAGATTAACGAAGGTACTTCAAGAAGAAGAGGCTGAAGGGTCCGTTGGAGAGCAGTTGACCTGGCTGAAGGTACTAAGTGAAACAGTGCAGATAATAGTATAAGGGATAGTGATATCCAGGAGTGAAATCAAGGTTTGGATGGCGTGGCATCAGAATCAGCTTTGCTGTGGAGATCCCATAACATATATTCTGGAAGATATCTGTGCAGTTCCTAAAATTAGCAGTGACTGCTGGGAAGTAGAAGTCGAGTAACTTGGTCATCAGAGTCAATGTTGAAATAAGAGGTGGCAGAAGGTAAAATGAATGATGTCAATAGTTGAATGGGTTATATTGTGATTCCCAGTATCTGTGGAAGCGATGTTGATTACAAAGTGGGAGTAGAACAGAAAGATTTAAGTCTTTTCCATGTACGAGGATAGCCAATGAGATGAGGAATACAGGGAAGTCATGGTGATTGGAAGGACAGGGATTGGAGGGCATCTCCAATAAGGATGAAGAAGATCTTCCTATTGTCCAGGTGAATGAGATTCCATGAATGATTGTGAAGAACTGAATGGGCAGTAAAAACTCTATGATAACATAACCGTCTATGGGGCAAGTGAGCCAAGGAATGTTTGCTAGCAGTAGTAGTACCCATAGTAATGAATTAATGGTCCAATGAGTAGTGGAAAGGTACTGTTAGAAGGGCTGGAGTAGAAGTAGGGAATGGATCATATGGGAAAGCAGATGACTGGGTAGGGGTGCTGGTCAGAGATAGGATACAAGGCCCAAAAGAGCCACAGCAAACAGTATGAAGCCCCCGGCCAGCAAGACAAAGATGATATGGCAGCCATCCAAAATGGGAAGGAAGTCCGAAGCAGATCCTGAGGAACTGGAAGAATAAGCAGAGGAAGATATGGGCTAAGTGAAGTGTGAGGACATTCAGAGAAGGAACAAAACCAGGGCAGTTCCATGGCGAACAGCAGCAAATTACAGGAATGCTGAAGCAAGGCATCAGATGATGAGCCACAGAAGTCCAAGGAGCCTAGCCAAGCACCATGAGCAACTGAGGTATGACACAGGAGTCCCACATCTGACGAAGGCATGAAGGACTGGAGAAATGATGGAAGGCGGTAGAGCGATGAAGGACAAGGTCCCAAACCTGTAAGAAAACAAGTTTATACAACAGCTGAACTGATGACCTGCAGCAAAGAAGTCCATGAGGCAGTCGACATGGAGTGAGCGAGGGAGTGAACAAGCTGACAGGATCCATATGATGAGGGAAAGGAAGCCAAAAGGGGAAAAAGAAAGCAGGTCCATGGAAGAGCTGGATGGCGAGTGGAGTCATTCAAATGCAGAAAGGTCCTGTGATTGAAAGAAAGTAGCAAACTGGCAGTATGGAGGCAAACAAGTCAAAAAGGTTCAGGTTCCACAGTCAAAGTCTCGGGCAGAAGTAGGAGGTCCAGGTCCAGAAAGGTTGAGGCATCGGGTAGCAGGTGGAGAAAAAACACATGTGAAGCTGCAGAATGGAAGGACAAGCATCCAGATGGGATGCTCGAGGCAAGATGATCCAGACTGGATTTGGATAGTGAATGTAGAACGATGAGAGATCTTAGTAGAAGAAGTTCTGTTCCTAAATGGAAAAGGCTATCTGCATTGGTGTAGGTGCAACAGTGGAGACAATCCATGACAGAATCAGGATCCCAGCCATGCAAGTCGGCAGGTGGGACAAAGAGCCTAGGCTGCAGATGAGATAAGATGGAGAAGCGAGTCAGCAAAGTCCTGTTCCTGAAGGAGCAGCAGCCAGGTATCAGGCTGAGGGCATAGAAGATGAAGCAGCAGACTGGAGACTCAGGAAACTGTGAGAGATGGCAGATGAATGGTGGTGACTTTAAGCAGCATAAGTGAAATGAGGAGGGTACTCAGAGTGTAACAGTTCCATTCCCGAAGGGACATGGCAACTGGCATAAGGTATAGAAAGTATGGTATAATTCTGTAGATTGGAGACAGCACTCCTATCCATGGTAGTCAGGGCTAGCCAACCGGCACTCAATGTTGCCAGTCAAAGTTAGGGACAGACGATGTCGAGCTGGTAAGTAGTAGGTAGTTCCATTCCTGAAGGGAAGTGGCAACTGGTATGAGGCAGAAAAAATGTAGTATGACTCAGTAGATGTAGACATGGCTCCCATCCCCAGTAGCCAGGGCGAGCTAACCTTCACTCGATGCTGTCCAGTAGAGTTAGGGATGGAGGATGTTGCTTTGTGTTGGGGAGGCTGCACCCGCCTGCACACCCCGCACGTGGGGCATCACCCCCGCACCCCACTACTTAAGGATTCTCAGCTCCGGGGGGGGGGGTGCATGTTGGGGGGGTGAAAGCAGTAAAAAAATTAAGGTGCGGGCAGGGCGCAATAAAATCGCAAATGTACCCGGATCCGAACCCAATACCTCACCCACTCCAACCACTAGCCAACTCCCAATGCTACGATGCAGCTCAGCCATCCACTGCAGTGCCACCCCTACAGCCCTTCTGACCCTTCCCAGCCCACGCTCACCATACTCACTCCCCTACTGCGTACGAACACATAGCGACAACCTGTCGCCCAGTTTGCCCACCCCCTCATCCGGTCACCCCCTCTCCCATCACCATGAGGGATTTCGCTGGGAAGGAGCCACCATTACAGATGGCACCCTTCACCGTGCACCCACCTCATGGGTTATCAACATGGAGGGAATGGTAAACACAGATGATGAAGGTAAATAGGGTAAGTGCACTGGAATGCACTGCAGTGGAAGGTACCCACAGTCCCCAGTTTGGGTAAAACAGGAGAATGAGGCTACACTACAGACACACATAGGAGTGATTTGAAGCTGCATGTCTAAATTGGACCTTCCTGTGCTGAGGAAAGCTATGCCATCCTTAGGGTGTGGTAAAGGCTGTGAGTAAATTCAGTTGCCTTTTGCTGATGGAGTAAAGTAGTACAACGGCTGGTCTAGCATTATAGAGTGGGATGACAAAGGCCATATAACATTTGGCTATACAAATTCCTGGTACTGCGCACCACTCCAGTTGATTAATATATGCATGTAGCGGCTTGCAGATGTGGGAGTGCAGAATGCTAAGGTAACTGGTGGGCATTCTGAGAAAATGTGTTTAAGAGAATCAGGTGCAGGTCATGAACGTGACAAGAATTATACATAAAAGTACTTACTGGTGAGTCGGTGGTGCCTGTGGAGCAGAGTCCCATTGTGGCCTAGTAGTAGGAGATGATGCAGGGCAAAACATGAAAGTAACAATCCGAGTAGTGGGGTTGGAAGGTAGAGGTCCAGAAGAAACAGTGAGGATATGAGCAGGAATAGAATAGCATACAAGGCATTGAGAGGAGGCACACAAAATAGAAGGTGAATCGTATGGGTACTCAGGCAAAGTACTGGGAAATGCCAGCATCATCCTTGGCCTGTAATTGAAGGGGGAGCTAATGCCAAAGGAAAGTATACGGAACAGGGAGAGAGCAGGGATGCATGGCATCTACCAGTAGGCTAAGCAAATGCCCAAAAACAAAAGGGGGGAAAAAAAGGAAGGAAGCCCTAACACAAGGAAGGAGCTTAAGGGAGCAGGGAGACACCGAAGTGGCAGAAACAAAACAAAACAGACAAGGGGAGAGGAAAAAAAATACAGGGAAGAACAGGACACAAGGGGGGCGGGGTTGGGGGGAGAGAACAAATCAGGCAGCAGAGAGCACAGAACAAGCACAGTCACAAAAGCCATGCAGGAGCCCAGGGACAAAAGAAACTCAGGTTGCGGGAGGAGCTATTCCCCCACATCAAACCTCGGGCAAGCCCTCCCATTCTATAGGGTTTGGCAGGTTCAATGGACTGCAAAGCCTTTCTCTGTTAACAATGACTGTGTTTCTATGATTTGCATCTACAGTACTTTCCATCATGCTTTACATTAGTGGGGTATGTGTAATTCTGTATTTCTTTGAAACTTACCTTTGTTGTCAGTACCATTCTAGGGTAAGTGTCACTCCAGTGATTTTGTATGGAAGCTCTTGTTTTTTCCATAACCTTGTATCTGTGACATCAAAACTGATGATATCAACACAAGTGTGACACCAGAACCATGGAATTGTGACATAACTGCATGCTTTACCTGTAAGGTAAGGTGACTTGTGTGCAAGAAACCAACAGTTTAGTAAATATTATCTATAATAGGTTATAAAACAGAGATGGAAAAACAGAAAAATGAATTAAAGAGAGCTAAATCCTTATTTTAGTTCTAACAGGTTGTATAGTGTGCCTAGCCTGAGAATTCCTCTTTAAGCATTCCATTAGCAAACAAAAAGTCTTATTAACAGGCTTTTCAGGGCCTGATTATTTTTCAGGGAATGTGGAATTCTTTAGCTCAAGTGGTCAACAGGTAATAGGACCTCCAGCACCAGGGCACCCAATCCACCAAGACAGAAGAAGGAAAAGGCTGGGAGGAGGTGTAGGAAGTCAGTAGTCAAGTGTAACTCAATTATTAGGGCAGTGGGTGAGGTTGGAGGGGTAGGGTGAGGTGGATCAGCATGGTATCTTGGATGAAATGGTTTACTTGCATGGAGTATTGGTTGAGCAAATGCTAACCAGGGCCAAGCAATATTCATCTTTCATTTCTATAAATAAACATCCTATGCTTTGTTTATCTCTTTCACTCTTAACTTAAAACCCCAGGCTTCCTTGACCTGAGACATTATGCACAAGCGGTATCATGCAGTATCATCATACTGATGATGACCACAAAGTATTCTTTTTTGGGAAATGACCAAAACACCATATTTCAGCACGACATCTGGGTCTGTCAACTACTGTGGGCTGTTCATGCTTACTTTTCTCATATCTGCCTTATCTGACCACAGAATTGGAACACTTCATTATTTACCATCTTGGTTCATTTCAGTCTGTCTGAATTGTTTATATTGAGCTGCTGATCTGGTGATAAATACAGCTGGCTTCCTTTTGGGGTGGGGGGTTATGCCTGTTGTCCTCTGTGGCGCCTTTAATGTCCTTTTTTGTGGTGTGTGTGTGTGTGTGTGTGGTGGGATGGGTGATAGCAGAGGGTGAGGGGAAAGGGGTGTTATTGCTTTTACTGGGTCAAGTGGGGTACAAAGGGAAGGAGACTTGGACTGACGAGTGAGGGGAAGGGTGTTTACACTAACTGCTGGGGCACTAACTGTTGACTGCTATGCTTCACTTTGCAGGATCGGGGTAGGTTGGGGGCTATAGGGGTGGGGATGGGGATAGCATTCATAATGATTAGGGCCTGTAGGGAGAGGGGTTAAAGTACTATGTGAATGGAAGTGGTTTTAATGTTTTAAACTCTTTAAAAAAACACTCTGTTGATTGAAATTGGTGGGGGAGGGGACTGAAAAGCTTCCCTAAGCTACGAGCAGCACGAAGTTCTTGATTTTGCACCAGTTTCAACAGTGAAGTTTTAATTTTCTGCATCACTAATGCACAGTACTTGTTAAAAAGGAATTTTTATTTTCTGGGAAATTAACACTATATTCAGATTACAATCACAGTCACATTGTTAAGCAAAGCAATGATCCCAGTCACCTTTCTCTCAACCAGGAGATGTGTTGTTCCTTTTATACATTAGGAAGTCTGTAGCATTTGTAATCTCCCTCTGGAATAAGGCACTTCTGGGAGTATTACAAGTCTGCTTAAACTTAGTCTTGGCCATTGGCAGTGAGTCACCTAACACCTCGGTGCTTCACCTCACAACGAGGTCCCCTTGATGAAACTTCAGCGTGTTAAGCAAAGCACCAGGTCGTTAGGTGACCCATCGCCTATGATCTCACCAAATAAAGGTTACAATGTTCCATTTGTTGTGTATGACTATCCTGTTTCTAAAGTACTTTTGTCTATGTGCTATGCTATTTGTGGTGCCTTTTGACACATTTTTGTGTTGCCTGGGCTGGCTGCATCAACTGTTTCCTAGAGTGCATCTGGCCTTTGTGTGCCAACCAAACCTAAGGCCCAGCATACTTGAAGGCCAAGTGTTCCTTCTCAAACAAAAGGTCACAGACATGGCTACCCTAGCACTATTTCTTATGGATTTTCTTCAAGCTAGGTGGGCAAGTTCAAGTAAAGGATGCCAAGGAGAACTGGACCATATGGCCACACCAGCACTCCACTTCTCCTTGTCCCGCAGAACTGGAATGACAGACACCACCTCAATTTTTCTGGGCTCCCTTTTGTGCCCCAGGAAATGAACATGTGAAGTCCAGTCCATCTAAAGGGGAAATTGGAGCAGTACAATTCAGGTGTGTGTGTGTGTGTGTGTGTGTGTGTGTGGATGGGTGGGGTGGCACTCTAGTAAATGTCAGACTAATATGGCATTACATTATATGATATTTTATTACACTGCAATCAACATGTGTTGGAACAACTATCTCCCCTAGCATTGCAGCAAGGGTCTCCAAAGAGTTTAAGATTGCAACAGAAACTGATTGTTTTGTGTATCTGGCTCTACAGCACTGTAAAGGTCAAACTTACTCAAATAGTTTGTCCAAAAATACATTTCAGCTCTATATCATCATGCTCTGTTATTTTGGGAGCACAAAGTGTTAATATGTTTTGCCCTACAGAAGGCTGAGTAAACTCTCTCTCATACATCAGTTTTGAAGGAGAGTCCTCTGATCTACTTTAGGAGGTGCTAAAGTATGTTTACTGTACACTCTGCTGCACCTGGAGGATAGTTAGGGGGACTGCTGGCTCTGCTGTTTTACTTTTCTGAACTTTGTCCCCTGGTACTCTGACAGAGGTAACCCTGTGTTCTCCACCAATGCTATAAAAGAAAGCTAATTAGCAATTGTAATTACAAATTCTTAATTTTTATTCAGTGAGAATGTCAGGAACTTTGTTTTCACAATTTACTTAATGTTTCAGTATCAGCTTTCACCTGCACTAGAAAAACCCGGGAATTGTTTACTAAAAAAGTCTAAAATGTAAGCTTAAATACTGGTAGTTGCTTAAGGTAGCTCGCGTTTCTAAATATGTATAGATTTAATTTGTTTTTTCTTTAGATCATGGACATCTCCCATGCTTAGGACTTTAACAGAATTTTCTGCACCAATGTATAGATAGAGTATTGGGTATCATGTACTCTGATCTATTGTAAAAATGTAAGGTTTTATTTTTTTCTACTATGAATGTATTCTTTGATGTTATAAAAATATAAAATGACAATAAAAAAATACAATAAAAAAAGGAGAAATTCAGGGACTTGAGTGAAGCATTATAAAAAAAAAGAGTTCCACAGCATACTTGAAGGGGTGCATGGAAATAATTAGAATTTTTAAAAGTTTGCATTTTGAAAAATAAAATGACAAACAAAATGTATTTCACTGAGTAAAAGCTTATTTCCAGTCTTGACCCAAAGGAGGGGATTACAGAGGAAGAATTATGAAATTCTGTATAGCATACAAAAATATACAGGTGCACAAGAGAACAAACTACTGCAGTGATCCAAAAAGTAACAATGGTACTATACATCTTGTCAAGTAACAATAACACTAAACTGTTACTTTAAAGTGAAAAACATGCATATAGAAAATGCTGATATTGAACAACCCAAAAATGGCAGTAGCAGGTAAAACAGAGAAAGAAGGAGTAAAGAGCAGGAAGGGGATTGATTAACAATCGGAGTGGGATGATGAGGAAATAAGACTTGAGAAGCAGTTTAATAGAGAAGAGAAGGGGTGAGATTTGACAGGAAGAGGAAGGTTGTTCCAGAGACAGAGAAGGCAAATGAGAGCAGAGGATTTGTAACAAGGAACGTAGAAGGTGTGAGCACCAGAGGAGTGGAGTGTGTATGAGGTGGGGCTTGACTATGGTCTTGTGACTAGGGTGTATGAGGATGGGTGAGGACAGCAAAGAGGTAGGAGGAAAGGGAGAAGAACCATTATTTTGTCAGAAAATGGAAACAGTACAAGTGGTGATCTGCTCTGAGTGATGGAAGAGCAAATTTAAGGTAGATAGATTGGGGACTAGGGGGAGCAGTAGCATCCTGAGTGAATAGACAGAAGCAGTTAAAGAGGGAGTCCAGTCTAGAAAAGGAAGATTTGAGGGCAGCACTGCAGATCACATCTACAAAGTCAAAGATTGCCAGGATCATCTTCAGAAAAGTCTTATGGCAGACAGAGAGAGGAAAGTTGGATTTTTTGCAGCATAGTTTGTCAAGCTGGGAGCAAAGTTTTTTTTCCTTTTCTTAATGGATGGTGTTGATGCGGGTGAAGAACTTGAGATGCTAGTGAAACCAAAATCCTTAAGTGGGGAACTTCTTCAAGTGGGTACCATAAGGAATCTTGAAGACTGGGGTGAAATGGCACCTTGCTATCCCCTGCTTAGTGTCAAAAGTCATGGAAATATATATACATATATTTTGTTTGCATTTAGAGAAAGCCACTTGAAGAAGAAGCAGGATTGGACTTTGGAAAACTCACAATGAAGTGACAATTCCCCCTCAGGGGCCGAGGTGTCTGAGATAAGAAGTACTGTGTCATCCTTGCACAGGTGGCTGTACAAGGAGATAGATTAAGGAGAACATGTTTAGAAAGATGGAGAAGAGAACTGGGCTAAGTATAGAGCTTTAGTGATCCAATAGTATGTGGAGAGGGAGAGAGGATAGGATAGTGTGTCACTGACTTTGATTGACTGATTCCAGCCCAGATGGCAATAGCAAAACCAACCAACCACCAGGTCGGGCAGTCCCATGCTCCCTATCTTATGCAGGAGGAAAGGATGGGCATCAGTATCAAAGGTCTTTGCAAAGTCTATAAAAGGGCTTCTGTACCGTGGCCTTGGCCCCATTCCTTCTGAAATGGAGTCAGTGACCTGGAAGGGCAATGAGTCAGTGGAATGTGATTTGTGAAAGCCAAATTGGAGAGGGGGAGTGGAAGGTGGAAGAGTCAAGGAAGGAAAAGAGCTGGGAAAGTTCACACTTTTCCTGTACCCTGGCTAGCAGAGGGAGAACAGACATCATATGGTAGGTATCAGAGAAGAGGGGTCAACCCCTTTGTATAGTGGGAGAAACTTTTCCTGCTTCTATGCTTAAGTGACTGTCTCAAGCTGAAAGGAGAGTATAGAGGGTTGCACAACAATGGCTGGTGATGAGAGATGAAGAAGGTATTGGGATCTAGATCATCAGGGCTATGCCCTTTGGAAGGACAAGGGAAGTGAAGGGCAGCTACAGTAAGGCACTGACTGGAGATATTGGGGAGGAAGAGAAAGATGAGAAATATTACAGAGGGTGATGTTGGTGGTTGGAGGCAGCACATTAAGGAGGGAGGAAGGAGTGAGCACAAGAGATGAATAATTATCAGGGGAAGTCCACAGCAGGGATAAGCCAGCCCCCTAGGTGGCCAGAGATGTGGATAGGATGGGTAACCCGGTGGAGTATCATCCAAAGGGGTGAGCCCGGCAGGTATACAAGGTGACAATATGGGTTCTGAAGGAGTGGGGTGCCAGTGGAGATGAAGGGTGCAAAGGGGAAAAAAAAGAAAAAAGCAGCAACCTAAGATGTGTAGACTCCGAATAAGTAGCTAAAACCTAAGAACTGTTTTCTTTTTGCTAGGAAAAGTGGACCTTTTAAGGTAATGTGTTTGTGCCTGCTAATTTCACCCATCTGTCTAAATATTATTACATCTATTTTCAGCTACCTTACAAAAACAAGTTAACTAGTCCTGGTGGTTTGGCTTTGTGGAAGATATTTAGTACTGGGTTTTCTGGTAGATAATTAGTTCTAATATTATCTTGTTACAAAAATAGTGAGTATCTCTAGCAAATAAACAAAGCCCATTTACATGTCACAATTACAACAAGAACACCCTCCCCCAGATGTGGAGTTGTAGCATAGTTCTGACAAGCTTTTTTGTAGAAAATCCCATCTGTATCATGTTGCCCCTTATCCTTTAAATCTCTTAATCATTTGTTATTATGCCACTGGGTATTTTAGTTTAACTGCTACAGACCTGTAACTTGGTTAATATTTACTTTGTTAACCATTTCATTTTCTGCATCTTTTTTACTGTACTCCCTCCTTCTCATTGGCACCATAGCTCTGCCTACTAGTGGTTATACGCTGCAATGCGCCCTTTAGATTCCCATAAACTGGAGATTTTCATTGCTCATTGATTTAATTTGCCACAAACTTGCTGACGAGTATAAGGTTGTTCAGAATCTACAGAGAACATCTAGGGACAGTGAATCCTATGAACTACCTCCTTTCCTGACCTAATGTATGGTGAAAAACACAACAGCAGACTGATAACTGCAGCACACTCTCAAGATGTGATACCTACCTGTGGCTTGCTGAACTACTGCCTGAAAGTCTTATTTATTTATTTATTTACAGTATTTTTTTGAAGATTTGCTCTTTAATATCAGCATACTATTACTACTGTGTCACTGGCTCAAGTCAGCTGAAATCAATGAAATTAAAAACAGATGTCATTGTAGATGAGCTTAAGCTTTGCTGCAGAACCTCAGCTATTTTGGATCACTTGGTAAAGTATATTAGGCAGAACAATGGCAATCATGTGTACGTTCTGCACAATTTATGTTGTGGGAAGACTGCATAGTTGTAGTGTGTTCTTATGAAAGGCTGTGCT
Source organism: Neoceratodus forsteri (assembly GCA_016271365.2). Classification (NCBI taxonomy): domain Eukaryota; kingdom Metazoa; phylum Chordata; order Ceratodontiformes; family Ceratodontidae; genus Neoceratodus; species Neoceratodus forsteri. The sequence continues at coordinate 371,144,990 of CM057454.1, read as the reverse complement.
ACAAAGCAAGCATTACGTAACAAGGTAGTGCTGGGAGCATAAGCAGTTCACACAGTCACAAATGGGACTGAAAGTTTATGTATTTTTAATAAATAGTACCTGATTTTAAATTATCTAGGAACTATACACTCCAAAGAGAGGGGAAGGGGTGTTAAGAATCATTTACATTTTATCAGTGTTTGTTACTAAGAATGCCTTGTTGTTCAGTGAGAGAAAAGGGAAATGGTACAGTAGACGTACATTAGATTCTGTCATTAATTCTTTTATAATATTTTATAATATTGATGATGATTAGATGTTTTTGGTGCAGTATTAGCCACTGCTAAGCAATTTAGATTACAAATTGTAGTGAGAAAGAAATACAGTGACCTACTATAAATTTAATGCAGGCCCCCTGAAAGCCAATGCAGTGCTCTAACCACTGAGCTGTATGCATACATGATTGGACCTGACTCTTCCCAGACACACTTCCTTTCTCTGGTATTGCAAATCCTAGAACCTAGGAACAACTGAGATCACAATTATATGTTTTTGTGCAGTGTTAGCCACTGCTAAGCAATTTAGATCACAAAATTGTAGTGAGAAAGAAATAATGTATGCTACTGGGAATTGTACTCAGGCCCCCATCTAATTGTCATCTCAATGGTTCCTAGTTGCAGAATTTGCAATACAAGAGACAGAAAGTATGTCCAGAAAGAGTGAGGTCCAACCATATAAGCTTATAGCTCAGTGGATAGAGCACTGGGATGTTATCCTGGGGGCCTGGGTTTATTTACCAGTACTATAGCTCACATTACTTCTTCATCACTATAATTTGGGATCTAAATTGCTTAGCAGTAGCTAGCACTGTACCAAAATATCTAATTGTCATCTCAGTTGTTCTTAGTTGCAGGATTTGCAATACCAGAGAAAGGAAATGTGGCTGGGATGAGCCAGGTCTAAACATGTGAGTCTATAGCCCAGTGGTTAGAGCACTGGGAGGGTATGTGGGACCTGGGTTCAATTCTCAGTAGGTCACATTATTTCTTTCTCATATATTAAGGAGTAAGACAAAAAAATTATAGTATGTGACAGGACTATATTGTAGTCAATCAGGACTAGAAAGTTGTTGGATGGTTCAAAGGTCAAAAATGTTGTTGTATAGTAGCTACATCACTACTATACTACACTTTTTTACATCCTACATGCCTGTGCTGTCTGTCGTGTGGCAATCTTACTAATCGGGCTGTCAAGAAATAGCTGGTGCTGACTCACCTCCGCATCTGGGTCACCTTTACGGGCTCAATCTAGCTTCTATCCCAGAACCTCTCTATCATTTCATTTCTTGGACTAACTGCTCCTCTGCAATCATCGAATCTCCCAATGTTCAAATTTCCCATGTGGTGGAGATGTTTGATTTGGTGTCCTGCAGCTGAATGTGGGGACATGCCTTCAAGCTCATGACATGCCGTAGGATTCATGAACATTCTCAGAACCTCAGTGGAGGTTAATTTAGGGGTAAAATTCAAGGAAATGTTTTCTCTGAGAGCATGGTGAACCTAAGGATCAGCCTACTAGGGAGACAGCAGACATGAATGCAGCACAGGCCTTTATGGTAAATCTGGACAGATTTCTGCTAACCAAGGGAATTACCTGGTACGCAAGGTAGCAGAGTGGATAAGGACAGTTTAAAACTAGTGATGTTTGTGTGCTATACTTATTTCACTGCTGCTTATGAAGCAGAGGCAGTGGATTTGATGGACCTAGTCTCCCATTTGACCTTAAATTACTGTTACTATGTTACTGTACACTTACTGTATATCTGGATGATGCAATTATTTAGTGCATGTACTGCAGACGATATACAGTTTAACCTATATGTAGTGATCATGTTAGGCCCATAAGCGACACCTTCCCAATCTGTGAAGGTGCCAGCCCTGGCTCTGGTGTATGAATAAGTTTGGGAAATACTTCTTTAGCATTTTGCCTCTACCTAGTGTGGCCCCCTATGGTATACTACTGTATGAAGGAATGTTATGCTCCAGAAAATGGTAAATAGGTCATCTAGGGAGTCACTGGGCATATCTTGCCTGCTCAGTAGGTCTCAACAGCCACTGTTCTCTCATTCAGCCAAATAAGATGCCCCAGCCTTGCAGCAGATGTAATTGATTTTATTGAGCCACCCCTTATGGATATTACTAAAGTTACCCCTCATGGTATAATTTAGCAAATGGAATAATAACGTCATTATCTACAGTAGTCTTCATCAATGTATTTTGAGAATATTTTGTCAACTAAAGATAATTATCTGCAGTAATTCCACCATAATTTTAAAACTACTAAACTAAATTTCTCCAGCTTTGCCAAATTCTAGGACACACTGATATTGGACAAGCACACCAAATGTCAGATCAATAGCTGCAATGGCAGCAAAGTTATAAGCATCCAAAGTTTCGCACATTTCACAAAATTGCACAAATAATTTAACTGTGAAATTATATACTCCTGTATCTAAACAAATCTTGCCACATTTAGCAGTTTCTAACACCCTTCTAAAAAGGTTATGCTTTGCAATTGGTAGGTACTGTATCCAGCTCAAAAAGTGGCTAAGGTATAAGCCATGACATTTTTTCACAAAATTGTACAAAAAAATAAAATGCAGGATCATGAGCCATTGTCAGTTTAAAACAATTAAACTTCATGTTGTGATATTTCCCAAGCTCCTAGATCCCTTAACAACAAGTCAGCAAGTCAATTTTAAAGTGTCTAGCTAAAAGGAAAACTGAGTTATAATCAAATAAATAATTCTACATTTTGCAAAGATTTAGTAAAAGCAGAATTAGCTAATTTTGCCCAGTCCTAATTGCACATGTGAAACTTTTGCTTTCCTCTTTTTCCTCATTGCTCTCATCCTACTCTTCACTGATTTCTCCCAGAGGGCTGGCATGTTTAATGATGCCATTCCACTCCCCCACCTTAACAAAAGTCCAGTGTCCGGGGACATGCTAAACACTGACTGCTTACTCTCACATGGGCATTACACTCACATATTTTTGCAAATTATTCAAGTCCTGCTCCAGCATGTGGCCTTTTGAACTTGTGCATCTGCACCAATGTGGAACTGCACAATCACATAATTTAAACAGAAAAAAGGTAACTATCTTTCTGTGCCAGTTGTCATAAGGAAACAGTGATTTAGCTCAACTCCTTTGCACTAGCCATGGCAGTACAGGCCCCTAAATACCAGTGAAGCCTCCAATGTAGAATTCATACAACAGACCTCGGGGCACACCCACCAAACCCCTGAGTGGGCCATCCTGGATGCTGGTGTTTGAATAGATACAAACATATGAAAAATGACAGCAGAAAAAGACCAAAAGGTCTATCTTGTCTGCTTATAATGCAGATCTCAGACAGATTACAAAGGGTTCACCCCACTCCCTTTTAGGAGTTTCACCCTGTTTTAAAGGGTCTTCGAAACTGCTAAATGTGGCAAACACACTTGGCAATACTTCTTTAGCATGGTGCCTCCCCCTGGTGTTGTCCCTTATGGAACACTATAGAAAGCAGGAATGCTGTCCCCAAAGAAGCTGTAATTAGGGGATCTAGAGGGACACTGCTCTTCCCATCCCAGTCTCTTAGGACTCATTAGTGTCTCTTCTCTCATTTGTCCAAGGAAGATGCCTCAGATTTGCAGTAGGTGCAATAGAGTTCACTGAATCTGGCCCTCATAATATAGTCCATTTTGCATGGTATCTTACTGCATTATTGGATGGTTCACTGCATGCTCCTCAGAATCCTCCAGTACCCCTTACTCAGCTCTCCCGCCAGTTGAGGGTCAAATCCAACCCCTCGTTCTCTCATCATATTTGGTACTGCCACTGGGGTATTAACCTTAAGGCCTAATGGGACTATGATATCCTTTGTCCCAGTACCCCCTTTCATTGGGACAGATTCTCCTTTCTCTCTTTTTCTATACTTTATTCTGAAGTATCCCATTCTGGTTTCTCTAATTGCTACTTCACCAGACCTCTTCAGGGACTCTGTGCTACACCCAAAAGTCATTGTGAAGTCAACCTTGAGGGCTGACCCACCAGTGTCCTCTTCCTGAACTCCTTGCTAATCTATTCCTTTCTCTACCTCCTTCTCTGGCACCTAAGCCCTTAAGTACTCCTTCAAACTCCTCCCCTCTAGAAACAGCATCCCTTCCCTTAGTGGAAGGGAAGGCTGTTACATACAGAAATAACTGTAATAGAATTCAGTTATGTGCCTTGATGTTATCTGTGCCAGGATAAGCAGCAGAGATTTCTCTAGTAATTATGTAACTGCAGGATGAATAAGAGGTATGTCTTGCAGCCTGTATCCACATATGATGGATTAAGTCATCATATTTTTATGTACCATAGTACTTTTTTATTAAGTTTTGATCATATATATTTGTCCTTAGTTTGGGTATTTTAGCTTTTGCTTTCTCTAATCATGTAACTCTAGGAGGGACATATTTTACGGTCAGCAAAGGGACAGCAGAACATGAAACTTAACCAGTTGTTTACACTGGGGAAGAGAATCCAGCCACTGTTATAGTTTCTAATTCTACTTTCTCTGTTTACCAGAAAGGATACTAGTGGTTTTTAATACTGTCTGCAAGGATATCTCAGGGTTACATAATAAAATTTCCTTCAAGTGACATAAGTGTTTAATTGTATGTTTTTATACTGTATTTATGTATGAATTTGTTTTGTAATCATTCATAAGGTAGTGATTATAGCATGATTATAGACAGAGTTGTCTGATGCTCAGGCAGTTAGGAGGGTGAGGGAGATGTGGCATAGCCAATTCTCAAAGGGGTTCTGGGAAATGGGGGGAAAACATGCCAGGTGTGTAGGACATATGAGGTCCTTACAGTGGAGGTAGTTCACCTCAGAGCTGAAATTCAGCATCTGGATGGAAACCAGATATATAGGACTCAGGGAGCTGCTATCCCACTATCCCAGTTGTCCCCAAAGGCCCACTCTGGGATAGACAGTGTTGCAAAGATGGGGGAGGTGGATTGCTTTAGGAATGATAGAGTTCCAGGCAATGCACACTCAGAACAACTTCACCAGTCTGGTGGCTGAGGCATGAGATGACAGCCCAAGCCATGGGGATGCAGGTGGTACTTCCAGGGATAAGGTCCCTTTCAAGAGTGATGGACCAGGTAGAAGGGAGGGCATCAAAGTTAGGAAAGCTAGTAAGAAGGTGATAGTGGTTGGTAACTCTATAGTCAGGGGGATGGGGAGGGTGGTCAGTGGCTCAACACTGGGGCAAAGAGCCCTCAAATGCCTTCTTGTATCAACATTTTTTTTTATTTTATTCTTTGTTAACTGGGTAAAGACACTGGACCAAAGATCCCTTTTCAGGCCCAATTCAGACAAATAACAACAATAACTGAACAAAAACAACAAGATAACACATACTATAAATTACATTTACAAACAGATTTTAGTAGTAGGTGGTCCTTTAGCCTCCTTTTAAAGTAAAGGGACTGACAAAGCTTGTCTAATCTTAATAGAGAGGGCATTCCAATACATAGGGGCAAAGATAAAAAAGGCTTGAGAACTAGCCTTTGATCTGAACTGGGGTACTACAAACTGAGGACCATCACTGAAGGTACTTCCACAGCTGAAGAGTTTGACAAGAGTGGGGAAGGCAGATGTTGTGATTCATCTAAGAACTAATTATCTGCATCACTGCACTGTAGATCAGGTTAAGTAAAGGTTCCGAGAGCTAGGTATCAATTTGAGAAGTTGCAGATAAGATAGCCTTCTTGGAGGTACTGCTCGATCCTCAAATTGGAAGGAGTAGAAAGACAGTATTCAGGTTATTAATGCATGGCTAAAGGTTTGGTGAGGAGAGGTTCAGGTTTGTAGAGTATTATGGTTCATTCTGGGGTGATAGGCTACTCAGAAGGGACAACCTACATCTGAGCAGAGGGAGCAGAACAGTGCTAGTAAAGAACTTAGGCATTTACATTGGGAGTTTAAGTTAGATGAGGGGGTACTGCAATAGAGTGCAGGGACTAAAACAGGTAAACTGTGGTATCCTATGTACCCCTTCAATTAAGCAATGTGGTATGGAATAATAAAAGAATAAATGAAAAGGGAAAGGGCAATGAGCAAGGCAATAGAGATAAGAAGAACGAATCCTAGATAGGCGAGGGAGGACAAATGGAAAATGTTATACACAAATGCTAGAAGTCTTGGCAACAAGATACATGAACTGAGGTGGTGATGGTTGTGAGGAAATTGACACAGTGGCCATTGCTGAAACTTGGGCTAATCTAAATAAATGTTAGGATCTAAATGCTCCAGTGTACCAGCTCTTCAGGAAGGACAAGGAAAACAGGAAAGGGAAGGGGTTGCAGTGCATGTGGCATCAAATATTGGGGTGATGAAGGATACATTAATCGATCAGGAGAAAGGAGTAGAGCCACTGTGTCTTCATGTGATGAAAAGAGGGTCAGGAAACACAGGACAGAGGTAGTGTAGAGACCTCCAGATCAATAGGTGGAAAAGAATGAAGCACTGGATTGGGAGATAAAGAAATCAAAAGGACTAGGAGAAATAGTGTTAATGGGCAACTTCAGCCTTAGAAACATTGATGGGAGATGCAGGTAGCTAGGACACAGAAGGAATAAGGATATGTGGATGCCACACAAGACTGGTAAATGGGTACACAAGGTGGAGGCATTCCTTGACCTGGTGTTGTCCAGTCAGTACACTGTTAAGAGGTGTTATGGTGGAGACCTACAGTGACCATTGCATGGTAAGATTCAGCATGAGGTTGGGATCTGAAGTGACAGCTGACACAAGAATTCTAGGTTAAAAAACAATGTCTCGGAGTTATAAAGTTGAAACTACAGGATAGACTAACAGACTATAAAAAGATTGATGAGATCATGCAGAAGTGGACAGCTTTTATGGAATCTGTTTCAGATGCAGCCCATGAAAGTGTCAAGATCACAAGAAAACCTAAGAACTAAAGGAAACCAGTATGGCTTCACAATCAGATAAAGCATACTATTAGAGAAAATATGCATTGAAGACTTATAGAAAGAGCAGAGTGAGGTGAATAGAAGGATGCACAGTATAAGGATAAATTGGGTAGAAGCAAAATAAATCTAAGAAAGGCTAAGAAAAAGGCAGATTTAAGGCTAACTGAAACAATAAAGGAAACTTACAAATATTTCTTTAGAAACATTAGTGAAAAAAGGAAGACAAGGGGCAACATTGAAAGGATACAGAAAGAAGGGGTTACTTAATGTTAAAGAGAAGACAAGAATACTAAATGATTTTTTTTCATCGTTCACAGTCAAGAAAACAGAACCACTCCTGGACAGCAGGAGGAAATTCATGGGAGGTACTGCATGTGGAACAAGTTTGAGATGTGATGAATTACAAGGGCATGTGTGCTAAATGGGGCTGAGAAACTCAAACAATAAATCATCAGGCCATGATCGCAGTCATCCTAGAGTAAAGAAACAGGAAACACAGAAGCATAGAATTTGTTGTCAGATAAGGACCACTTGGCCCACCCAGTGTGCCCATTTTTCCCTACCTGCAGTATCACTGCAAATGCTACTGTCCTGAGCTCTGGCTTTTTCTCCCTCTACCCTTGCTTTGCTGGAGCCACAGTGGCTGTTTTCTGGAGGCAGTATAACACTGTGGTTTAGGACATTGATCTGCTAACCTGGAGACTTTGGTTTGAATTACACAGCCCCCACCTGCATACTGTGTGACCCTGAGCAAGCCACTTGACTTCCTTGTGTACCCAGGTCACACCTGGAAACAAGCTTCAGATTAGTATTCCTTTCCTGGTTAAACAGGTTACCCGGCCCCCTTTCCATTAAGATTCCCTTATACCTATCCAGTGCACTGTTAAACCTTGTCACTGTTTTTGCTCCCACCACCTCTTCTGATAGGCTCTTCCAGGAATCCACCACTCTTTGTGTGAAGAAATATTTCATCATATCCCTCCTAAATCTACCCCTCTCCAGCTTCACAGTATGTCCCCTTGTTCCTGAGCACCATAGTTTCTGAGAAATACTTTTTTCCCTGTACCTTATTTACCCCCGTGAGGTATTTAAAGGTCTCTATCATATCCTCCCTCTCCCTCCTCTATTTAGGTTGTACATATTGAGTTCCTTTAGTCTCTCCTCATAAGGCTTTTGATGCAGACCCTGTGCCATTTTAGTTGCCCTCCTCAGGACTGCCTCTACTCTTTCTATGTCCTTCTGGAGATGTGACCTCTAGAATTGGACACTGTATTATGGGGGGGGGGGGTCTTAACAGTGATCTATACAAAGGCAACATCACCTCCCCCTTTCTGCTGCTGTTACCCCTCCCTTTGCACCTCAGCATTCCACTAGCCCTCCCAACTGCCTTGTCACACATCCTGGCTAATTTTAGGTCATCAGATATAATTACCCCCCAAGCCTCTCTCCTACTTTTCTTTTTTTTCCAAACTCTAAATTTGTCTCCTACTCCTCCGAACTCTCTGTGGCTGCCCTAGCTCACTGGACCTCTCTACCACCCACCATGATCCTCTCTTCCTCATATATATTACTGCCTTTCATGGAACCCACACCAGACAAGCCCCCTGATGCTGAACCCCTTGGGGCAGGGCAGCCATCCAATCTCGGCACTCTATCTATAATCCAGATTGCCTAGCTGGGACAACGAGAGGCTGAAGGGGTGGAGAGAGGACCCGGTATTGGGTGTGTAGCAGCCAGCCCTGTAAGGAGCCATCACCTATCAGAGGAGAGGAGCTTTTCTTGTTACACCCTTCCTTCCTCCCTCCCCTCAGAGCCCGAGTGTGCAATGATGCCAGGAACATCTGTCGCAGTTCCATGTCCCACTACTTTGGCCCAGAGTGTTGCAGTGCCTCCAGTCTCCACCGGGGCCACTGCGATAGCGGGCTATCCTGGATCCCTCCCCGAGAGAAGAGAACAGTCCTCCGGATGCTTGATCCTCTCTCTCCCCCTGCCAACCCCTGGTGGCCTGGGCTCATTTCCCAACTCAGGTCACCAGTGTGGCGTGAGGTGTGGCGTTCTGCTCCTCAAACCTCAGTGCCACCAGGCCGGCCGGCCTGTCTCCTACTTGGTAGTTGTCAATAACAGTCAATCCATTTTGTACTCTGTCCCTGAGTTCCTGTGCCCAAAGTACATTATTTAGCAGCTTTTTTCTCATTGAAAACCTTCTGTCATTCCCTTGATTACTTCTTGAGTTTTCTCAGGTCTCTGTTCATCCTTTCTATCCCCCCCCAAGACTGTCTACCCTATTGCAGATACCGGTGTCATCTGCAAAGAATCAGACATTCCTCTCCAGATCCTCTGCAATGTCACTTATAAAGACATTTAAGAGGGTCAGTCCCAGCACTGATCCCTTAAGCACCCCACTAGTTATCCTTTCCTCCACAGAGTGAACTCTGCTTACTACCACCCTGTTGGCTATCCCTTAACCAATTTCTTATCCAGTTTACCACCTTTGGATGTACTCATAAGCAACACAGCTTACTTGCTAGTCACCTATGTGTAATGGTGTTGAAAGCTTTACTTAAGTCTGGGCAGGCAACATCCACCGCTCCGCCATGCTCTAATACCTCTGTCACCAATTCAAAGAAATCTATCAGATTCATTTGATATGACCTCCACCCCATCCATGAATCCATGGTACCTTGAGTCTTTTAACCCAGGGATTCTCATATGGTGAGGCCAGCCTCCCTTGGGAGGCCCCAACCTGTTCCAGGGGAGGTTCAAGCAAGTCTGAAAAATTACTATATTTAAATTTTGAGTTTTAAGTATTTTGTGTGAAGAGATTAAGCAAACTGAAAGAGGATAATAGTAGGTGAATTTTATGTATTTATTTACTAATAGGTGACAAGGGAAGGTGAATGAGCCAAGGCTCATTTTAGGTGTACTCGGGAAAGGATAGGGAGTGAATAAATTTCAAAAAGTAACTGCAAAACAATCAAGAAATACACAATGAGCAATAGTGTAAACAAATATAAACAATAAACTAATAATGAGTGGTGGTAATTGATCAATTTGTAGACTGATGGCAGAACAGCCCAACAGTAGCGTAGCAAATTCCCAAAGGGCCTGGGTGCAAGGTGATGTTACAGGGCCCCTTCCCAGTTTTGAATAAACATCAAAATTATGATTTGGGCCCCTCAAACGTCATGGGCTTAGGTGCCACTGCACCCCCTGCACCCTTGTAGCTACGCCCCTGCAGCCCAAATACAAGGGCTGAGCATAGAAGTGCTAAGAGCAATAGCAGGAAGGAGCAGAGTAAGCCCAGAGAAGTTGCTTAGGAGCAGGGAAGGAAGGAGAGAGGCAAAATATATAGGAAGGTTATTTCATATAGAGAGGAAACAGAGAAAGTAGTCTGACCCATGAAAGTACTGCAACAAGTGGTAACAATGGTTCAAGAATGAAAATAGCAGAGCAAGTAGGCTGGCCGGGGGGGGGGGGAGTTACAGTAAGCTGAATAATAATATGTGTTTATTTTATTTATTTGTTATTCAGATAACACGTTTGAGCACAGGAGCTCTTTTTCAAAGGTTCCACGTCAGAATAAAACAAAGAACTGAATGTTAGGCAAGTACTCAAAGGGATTTCAATTTATTCATGGTGCATTGCACAAAGTACAGTATGTTATTTTTCTTTGGGGAGGGCCAAGATTATTTCAGTTTTTGAAGGAGGCTCAAAATCTTTTCCATGGATTAGGGAGGCCCACTGTGACAAAGTCTAAGAACTATTGTTCTAACATATTGGATTCAAGATATTCCACTGTCCTTTCCTTCTGAAATGATTCCATTGACTTTCCCACCACCGATGTCAGGCTGACTGGCCTTAAATTGCTAGTTTCCTCCCTGCTATCATTTTTGCGAAGTGGGACTACATCTGGCCTCCTTCAGTCCTCTGGAACTACCCCTTCTTCCAGTGAGCTGTTATATAGGGCTGTCAGGGGTGCAGGCAGTACCTTCCTGTGCTCCCTCAATACCCTTGGATGCACCCCATATGGTCGAAGTGCTTTGTCCACTTTCAGATTAGTACGTTCCTTCAGGACTCTCTCCTCTGAGAAATGGCCTTCTTCTCTTCCCTTCATCCCTCCCATATTTTTTGCACCCCTTATGTTATCTTTCCTCTGTGAACACTGAAGAAAAGTATTTGTTTAGGATGTCTTCTTTTTCCTGGTACCTCTCTGCATTGCCCCCCCTTTCCTTTTAACCTTACAATCCCACCCTCGGGCTTCTTCTTTTCACTTACATCCCTAAAAGATGTCTTGTTTCCTTTCATTTCTGCTTGGGATATTTTCTCTTCAGTTTGTGTCTTCATGCTTTTTACTACTTTCCCTTCTTCTCTCTGTTTTCCTCGATACACCTACCTATCCCCCTCTGTCTGCATCTCCTAAGGCCTCCTTTTAGCCTTTACCTTTTTAGCCACCTCTTTTGAGACCATAGCAGTCCCGTTTTCCTCTTGGTTTTGCTTACTTGCATGACAAAGAGATTAGTTACCTTCACCTCACCCCCTTTTAGCTTCACACACTGCTCATCCACCCACCAAGGTCATTCCCCCAACTGGTCATCCCTGAGGCATTCACCACTTTTTATACAAGGCAGATGCTGTCAGAACTGCTATCAGTACTTAGTGGGGAATCAATAACAGCAATCACAGTGCTCATAGATTGGTGGGTGGCTAATATGATTCCACTTCAATAAAGTTTTGATATTGAAAATCCAGGTAACTGCAGGCTAGTGAGCTTGATATCAATATTGAGAAAACATTTGAAGACATTTATCAAGAAGGAAACAGATGCATTCCTGAAGGAAAACTGATTATTGGATATGAACCAGCTGGATTAACCAGGGACCATTTATGTCAGATCAAGTTAAAATGCACAAATGGCAGACAGGGTTCAGACAGTGGTTGTGTTATAACTAGATTTTAGCAAGGCATTTGACTTATTACCGCATATGAGGCTAGATAGGAAGATGAACATACTAATGATTTACAATGGAGTAACTGGATGAGTCAAACGTTGGTTGAGTATTATAACTAAGAAGGTGTTCCTAAATGTTAAACTTACTGAAATTGGAACAGTGACTGGTGGAGTACCCCTTGGTTTGGTCCAGGGACCACTGCTGATGGATATGTATATTTGTGAATACTGTACAGTATGAGAGGGTATTCAGGGCATGTTAAGTCTATTAGCAGATGACACAAAGTTCTGTGGGAAGGCCGGAAGTGCAGAATGAGCACAGTGTCATGGAAGGTGTGGTGGATAGGTGTAATAATCTTCCACTCAAGGTTGTGAAGTGACAAATAGTATCAGGTTTGAAAAGAAGTTGGCATGCATTTAAGGGAGAGGGAAGCATGAGGGAAATAATTAATGGTAGTATGATACTTAGGGACAGACTACAGTAGATGGACTGTTGTGTATTTTTTCTGTCTATTTTTCTGTTTCTGTTTCTATCTCAAAATGTATTTATTTATTTATTGTGTACTGATCCAAAGACCTTTTTCATGCATGTCCTGGGCCAGTATCTGGCAAATACAAGGTATAATACACAATCAGTACAAAAAACAATAGTCAAACATGGATCATAGCAGGCATAACAGCGAGTAGGCATAATCATACAATAGAAGGTGAAAATACTATAGACAGCACCAAGCGCATCAATTGGGTGAGCCTTGGAAAATAATTCTTTACAAACACAGTACAGGGAAAATGGGGCAAACATAGGCAGAACAAAATGACAGTACTAAACACAAAGAAAATCAGGCCAATGTTGTTCTCAGACAGAATGTTCAGGAATCGTAATCTCATTATTTAGCTTACAGGATGCCACCACTGATGTTTTCTGTAACTTCAGTTACTTCAGTGGGTGGCTTGATTCTCCCCTCTCATTTGAAAGCAGAAAACACACTCATGTAATGATTATTGCCACCTGTGAGTGTGCTGATGCTACACACATTGAGGTTAAGTGAGACCGTACTGAATAAGCTTACAATAGCTTATACTGTAATAGGTCATGTAGATCTATTCTAGGGTTCAGCAAGTTAATGTGCTATTGTGATCTACAGTGAGGTCCTTGACATCCCTTTAGTGCCTAACACACAAGCGGTAACGCTGATATAATGCTTTTCAAGTGTGCATCTAGTTATTAAGCTGACTACTGTGTTGTGCAACATACTGAGCAGATCTGTTGCATCTATCACCCTAGATCTAAAATGAGAGAAAGTCTTCACACCCCTAAATATAAAAGAATGGTTGGTGGAACTTGCCTATAGACCCTTAACTACATGGGACTTGCTACCAGACTGTAAAAACAAACATCAATGACCTAAATCAGTTAAAAAATGCACTTCAGAGTCACTTAAATAAGCTATGGAACTGCTTCCTCTACCTCTACCTACTACTAGCTGACTTTAATTTATTGCCTGTCTTGCTTTGTTTTTGTTTACTATGACCTATTTACTGTTTTACTCTACCTCCACCTTGTGCATAATTTGTTACCTGTCTTAATCTGTCTGTAAAAACACTGAATGTAATTTTGCATAACTGAGCTGCTGTTTTACATCATATGTTAATGTACCACCACCTTGCATATAATTTGTTACCTGCCTTAATCTGTCTGTTAGGACAAGGAATGCAATTTTCTATAACTGAGCTGCAGTTATAGCATATGTTACCGTATCCCCACCTTGTATATAATTTATCTGTGTCTTAATCTGTCTGTAAGGACACTGAATATAATCTCATATAACTAACTAAACTGCTGTTTTATGACATATTTTACAGCACTTCCACCTTGTGTATAATTTGTTACCTGTCATAATCTGTTTGTAAGGACACTGAATGTCATTTTGTATAACTAAGCTGCTGTTTTACAGCATATCTGACTGTACCTCTGCCTTGTGCATAATCTATTACCTGTCTCAGTCTGTCTGTAAGGACAATGAATGGAATCTTCTATAACAAACTAAGCTTCTGTTTTACAACATATTTTACTGTACCTCCATCTTGTTAATAATGTGTTACCTGTCATAATCTGTCTGTAAGGACACTTAAAGCAATCTTGTGTACTAAGCTGTAGTTTTATGACATATTTTACTACACCCCAACTTTGTGTATAATTTATTTCCTGTTTTTTTAATTTTTAACAAGTTTTATTGAATTTTACACAAGACTTACTGTTATATTACATGCACATTCCATGCAAGATCCAGCTCAAAAAGGTACAGAAGAATTATAGCAGGTCAAGCAAATACTGTATACCCAGTTGAAAATGAACTTGGAAAGCCAGAGGGGGCTGATGACTGGACTGACCATAATATATATAGCATAATCATATCATTTGTTGCCAACCATAAGACTCCCTCCACAGCAGGATAAGAGACTTAAGGAACCAAGAGTAATAAAACATAGTTGTCAATTTTCAACCAGGTGGAGTCATACCACCCTCGTACATTCTAAAGGAGTAAACCACTTTCTCAAAGGTAGACACCAGTGATAGCCTTAGCAGCCAGTCATTATGATCTGGATGGAGGCATTGTGGGTTTCCCATTGGAAAGAATCACATGCTTTGACACCAATATAGCCAGATATGAAAATGTATGATACCATGTAGGTGAGTCATCTACCTGAGAAAAATGTCCATGTAAACCATCAGACTTATGGGGTTACTTGAGTTGTAAGATATCTGAGGTGGTGTTTCCTACTTGAGACCAAAAGAAAACCAAGGTGGTGCAGGACCAAAACATGTGGTCTGTGTCCTCACATGGGATTAACACCTGCACATCACCCTCCCAGTTCTGACTGGAATTTATTCAGCCTGCTTGGAGTGTTGTATGTCTACTAAATAGAAAAATGCTCTGTGCTCTTCCAGTTACTACCCAAGGGGTGCCTGAAAACATCCTCCAGTAATGCCTCACAATTTTCATCTTCAAAAATTACCTCTTCTAATGAAGGCCCTTTAGATTCAATGCTAACATGCGATATCTTAACATAATTCAGTAAAGTACAGTGCAGCTAGGAAATGCAACTTTGTCTGGGGTTTTGAGGTCAAGGGAGGAGGCAATCACAGATAGTCTGTCTGATGACAAGCTGGTGCCTAATATGGGGAGAAAAAATCAATCAATCAATCAATCAATCAGTCAATCAAATCTTTATTTATTCAGGCGATCATCATTGAGCAAGGCTCATTTACAAGATGGACCTGATAAGGTCAAGTTTCGAGTTGATACACAGCAATTACATCACACACTTATAAGACAGTTATACATACAGAAAAAATGATGTTTATAACACAATGACAATGATAAAAATAATTATCCTGTCAATAGTCATAGTAAATAAACCATCCTTTGGATAAGACCTTAGGTGGATGTTAAAGATCCCATGATACTTCTTGAAAAGATTTGGAGAATTTCCCAGGTTTCCTTACCAAATTTCTCATATACACTAAAATACCACTAGCAGCTTAACCTGGTACAATGTCAGTTGGTTTCAGTCTGTATCACCAGCCTCCAACCAACAAGACTGAAAATAGGCAGTATTAACACTCATTTCTCATTAAAAAGTAACTAAATAAAAAAAGTGTGTTGAGGAGACCAAGCTTATCATGATGTTTAGGGAATGTCAGCAATTTGATGTCTTCAAATACTGTCCCAGCAGGTAAATTTCTTGCTGCAGCCACTCCTTAAAACTTGGGTCTTTAAAAGCATGGGAAGAATATATATAATCTGTTTTTTCATATGTACTTGATTGTCCACTTTGGCCTAGCGATATCTGCTCAAGATGGTCACCCATCTCCATCATCCCAGCATGTAGCTTGCCTGTATAACCCCTGAATTCCCCCTACATGAGAGTGCATGCATGTGCCCATTACCTCCATAGAGCCAGCCAATGTCCAATCCTCTCCAGCTGCTTTAGCCTGCACTGCCACTAGTGGTCATCCAGGTGGTAGTACTGCAGTGCAGAGTAGCATGAACTTGACCTGCAAGACATCATCATCATCTGGACACTTGATCCTTCTCCCTCTTCCTATCTTCTGAGGACACAGGCTCATTCTCGAACCAGGGCTACTGGTCTCATGAGGGGAAATGCTGCTGCTGTGCCTTCAGACCAGCTAATCTGTATATAATTATACTGAATGTAATTTTCTATAACTAAACTGTTGTGTTACAGCATGGTTTACTGTACCGCCACCTGATGTATAATTTATTACCTTTTTTAATCTATTCGTAATTGCACTAAATGTAATTTTATATCAGTAAGCTGTTGTGTAGGCTGTCACCTGATGCATAACTTGTTACCAGTCTTAATCTATCTGTAATGACATTGAATACAATTTTGCAAAAATAAGTTGTTATCTTACAGCGCAACGTATTGTACTGCCACCAGGTGTGTAATTTGTTACCAGTCTTAATTTGTATGGAATAACATTGAATGTGATTTTGTATAACTAAGCTGCTGTCCACCGCCTGGGACACTCTTGTAAACTAGGTTTTGCACATGAATGATGCTAGCCTGGTGTGGAAAGTTTAGATAAATAAAAACCACCAACTCCGCCAACCTGTTTTTCTTCCACCACCTCTGTGTATGTTTTTATAGACCCTACCTAACCTGTGACAAAATCAAACCAACTCCTAATGCCCAGCAACCTTTAATATTTACTGTAAATGTCCATGACTGTCAGCCAGTATTGGAAAAGGTGTCCATTGACCAAATCAGCACATTAAAGAGCTGTTCAAGGTGGCAGTATTTGTGGTTATGATGAACCTTGTAATTAGCTGCTTTTGGCCCAGTCTCCTAGGGCTCTGATCAAGGCTCTCATGAGTGTTTTGGACATCTCTCCAAAATATACACTTCTTCTTAAGCCTCATTCCCCAGAGAAAGGCATCATGGGTATGCAAATCCTTGTGCAAGTAAGGCTGACAAAACTGTACCAGAACAGACATGAACTTTTAAACAGGCTTGTACATCCGAGCCAGTATGGGGCTGGACAACAAATGACAAAATGCACATGACAGTGAAAAAGCAGAGATCCTGAATAAATACTTTTGCTCAGTATTCACAAAAGAAGAGGTGGAGGAGGTACCTAAACCAAACAATGAAAGCACTCTGGATGGGGGGGGGTCAATACCAGTCCACTCATAGAAGAAAGGGTCCTGAAAGAACTCCTAAACCTCAAGGTGGACAAAGCAATGGGGCCTGACGGGATTCACTCCAAAATTCTAAAAGAACTAAGGGGAGAACACCACTGACTACCCTTTTTAACAAATCATGGGAGGATGGTGTGGTACCTGAGGACTAGAGGAAGGTGGCTGTTATTCCGCTTCACAAAAGGTGGAGCAAGGCAGAGGCAGGAAACTACAAACCTGTTAGTTTGATCTCAGTGGTAGGGAAAATGATGGAATCACTTCTGAAAGAAAGAATTGTTGAGTACCTAGAAGTCAGCGGGGCACAGGACCAAAGGCAGCATGGATTCACAGCAGGAAGGTCATGTCAGATGACTCTAATAAATTTCTTTGACTGGGTGACCAAAGTAGTAGACCAGGGAGGGGCTGTGGATGTGGCCTACCTAGACTTTAGCAAGACATTTGACACAGTTCCACACAAAAGATTAATAAACAAGTTAGCCATCCTGGGAGTGGGTCCCAGGGTGGTAGCCTGGGTAAACAATTGGCTGGATAACAGGACAAAGGGGGTATTAGTAAACAGAGTCCACTCTGAGGAAAGGGGAGTTACTAGCGGGGTACTGCAGGGTTCAGTATTGAGACCGGTCCTTTTTAATGTCTTTATAGGTGACATTGCAGAGGGGCTAGAAGGAAAAGTGTGCCTCTTTGCAGATGACATAAAGATCTGCAACAGGGTTGATGCACAAGGGGGGGTGGAAAGGATGAGAAGGGACTTGGCAGGGTTGGAGGAATGGTCACATGTATGGCAGCTTAGATTTCAATGTAAAGTGCAGAGTAATGCACCTGGGAAACAAAAACCCAGGGGAAGAGTACACAATGGGGGGGGGGTACTAACAACAACAAAAATGGAATGGGACCTGGGAGGTAGTCATATAAGATGATCAAAAGGTAAGCAAGAAATGTGAGAAGGCAGTAAGGATGGCTGGGGGAATACTGGGATATATAGGGAGAGGCATCACCAGTAGAAAACAGGACGTTGTTATCCTTATTTACAGACAGTTGGTGAGATCCCATCTGGACTACTGCATTCAGTTCTGGAGACCCCATCTCCACAAGGACAAAGACAGGATGGAGGCAGTCCAGAGGAGGGCAACTAAAATGGTGCAGGGTCTGCACCAGAAGCCATATGAAGAGAGACTAAAGGAGTTTAATATGTATACCCTAGAGGAAAGGAGGGATAAGGGGAACATGACAGAAACATTCAAGTACCTCAAGGGAATCAACAGAGTCCAAGAGGGTAGCATCTTTCAGAAAAAGAGATGTGCAAGAACAAGGGGACAAAATTTGAAGATAGAGAGGTGATGGCTCAGGGGCAACGTGAGGAAGTATTTTTACACAGACAGGGTAGTGGACACATGAAATAGCCTTCCAGATGAGGTAGTGGGGTCAAAGACAGTAGGGGAATTCAAGAATGCATGAGACAGACATAAGGCAATTCTAGTGGAGGGTAGGAGGAAGTAGGCTGTTGGTTAACTAGGATCTGCAGCTTATTCAAAACGTAGGGAAATGGGCAGATTGGGTGGGCCAAGCAGTCCTTATCTGCAGTCAAAGACTATGTTTCTATGTTCTGTGTTTCCATGTGTTTCATCCTCTTTTAGGCTTGTAATGAGTTTCACTTAGTGACTATATCTTGAGTCTCCCAGGAGAGTGAAGACTTTGAAAGGCCCATGCATTGTTGATGGGGTGATCTGGGCTCATGGTCTGCTGAGTTAAGGTACAGAAGTCATGCTTTACAAATATAGTTAAGCTAGTCCTTCAGGCTATGGCCTGGTTACTCCCCAGTCTCTGAACAGGCCTGTAAACAAGCACTCTTAGCAGCAGTCTCCTGAGGCTATAATCAGGCCTCAAATCAGCCACTTTTCACCGATAGTGTTCTGCTGTCCTAATTGGGCCAGTAATAAAGAACTGCTCTCCCAAAACCCAGCAGGTGAATCCTCCCCCATTGTCCAGGATGGATCCATAATGGGAGCGCGACAACAATTTTGTCAAACGCCCCGTCAGTGACACCAGCAGGTCGATCGCATTCTGCAGTTGGCTGCCAGTTTGCACTGTAATTCCTTGTTTTCTTTGGGGAGCTTCACCCCCAAACCCCCCACACAGAGGGCAGTGCCCACTGCACCCCCCCACTTAAGGATTCTCAACTTCAGTCAGAGCTGATCTGAGGGGGTGCAGGACCCCCGACAGACAGCGCCAGGTTCCAGCGGGTCTCCCACAGTGGCATGGTGCTGTAGTCGCTGTGGGGGACCTCGCTGGTGAAATGTCGCTGTCGGGGGAGGTAACCAGTCCAGGATGGGGTCAGCAATACCAACCCCAAAGTAGGCAAATAAATGTTTCACTCCTGCTTGCTACTGGGACCCTGCCATTAGAAACATTAAACTTGCCCTTGCTGATGCAGATAGTATTCTTTGTCCTGCTTCTGCTAAAGAGTGTCTCTGCTGTTCCCTACTATACAAGGCAAATCCATTTAACTAATTTCTAATTAGTAACTACTGATTTACAGTACTTTTATCTAATTTCTTTAATTTCCCTATTGAGGTCAGGATTGTGTATCTGACAACTAGGGTTATAATTTGAGGAGGTGGACGAACATTTAAAAAACATTTTTATTATGGTGTAGTGTATCTCTCCACCCCAAAAATCTTGCAAATATTTTATAATTGCAGTAAGACACTCTAGGGTGCATGCTGTAAACTAATGGTGTATTTCAGGTGGTTAAACATCTCAGAATGTACCCAAGACTTACCCCAAGGCATGCTGTTAACTCACAACAATGCACTTTGATGTATCTTATTTTTTAAAGGTTAACAGTCTCATAAGAATCATGTTATATATAATTCAAGAATGTGGTTCTATCAGCAGGTTCAACTTTTTGGCATTACAGGGTAACACTGAAGCATGTCATATAACCTTATGGATATATTTCGAGTCATGTCTCTGTTTAGATTTCAAAGAGATAAAATGCAACTTCAGCATAAAAGATTATTAAATCTGATTTACAATCTGTAAAAATAATTTTTTCCACAGTGCTGTGTTTTCTAAAAATTAAAGAAATAAATCCTGCCAAAATGAAAATTAAATTGCCAATATTATGGAATCTCAGATTTAGGAATTCCTGAGGCATGCCTGCATCTAACATCTAACAATATTCCACAGATAACAAACAATGTGCTTAGAAATATTTCATACAAATGTGATCACATGTTTGTGCATCAAATTCCAACACAACAGCACAGATCAGTAATGCTTAAAGTTCTGCATCTCCTTCATCAGTTTTAAAACTAAAATCAGGGCAGACATTTTATAATCACAGTAATGCACTCCAGGATATGCATACTGTGCAAGTCTGTAAAAATTGCAGTTCTTGTACACGTAAAGCCCTTGGTTTTGTTTCATGCCTCACTTATGGAGGCATGCCAGCATCTCACAATACTGCACACTCTCTCATGCCTTATTCCTTAAATAAATATTCCTAGCCCTCTTCAGAGTAGAGTTAGGTCAAAGTGTATCCCTGGAGGAAAAAAGATATGAGCAGCAAGACTGCTGTATATTAGCTACTAGGATAAATCTTATTACAGCCACAGGCTCACAATGGTTTGTGTGCTTCAGTCCTCCAAACTGCAAAACCATGTAGATTGAGAACTCCACTGTAAGAAAAGTCACTGCAGTTTGGCAATCTTGGGTAAATACACTTTTTTGTACTGTACTTCTATCTGTTTATACGGGTATTACCCACGGTTATGAATGCTGTTTCTGATAAAATCTACATTTGATGTCCCTACATAATCTGGTTTGGCTTAGACCATTTTTTTCTACCCATGGTCTTGGCATATGAAGTTTGTTACTATGCACAAATAACAATGTGCTTAGAAATATTTGACAATGGGTGCTACCCACTGGCCCAGCAGCAGCGCATTGTGCTCTCGAGCTGATGGCCTGGCTTTGGTAGCAGACTCAGACCATTCAGGCAGGCAGCCAGAGCAATGTCATGGTGCCGAAAATGGCAGTGCTTGTCAGTCAAAGGAGGGGAAGGGTGCTGCCTTGGTTCCACAGCTACTTCTGTGGTGGGCCAGGGAGCCCGCTACCTCCAGGAGTGTGCTGTGACATTTGTGACTGCAGCCTATCTACACTAAGGATGCTGGCTTCCCCTAATGTATGGGTGATGGAACTGTGGAAAGAAATGCGTATAAAAAAGCCACTGTTGAGCTGGCACAGTGGAGTAAAGGGCTGAGGCACTGCAGCCTTTCCTCCTGCCATACTGGCGACCTGTATTCACACTGCGAGTGGGTCAACAGGGGTTGGCAGGGGAAGGAGAGGATGAGCATCTGAAGGACAGCTCTCCTCTCATGGGGAGGGTGGGTTGCCAGTCCCACTGAATGACTGACCACAGGGGGAGGCCTGAGAGCAGAACGGGTCGGGGACACCAATAGATGGGAGGGTCCTGTGGGACTGTGCAATGTGCATGCACCTCCACGTATGCGTGTTGACATGTCACACCCCAGCAATGGGGGGGGGGTGGAGAAAACAGAAAATGGTCGACCAGCAGGATGACACTGGTCTTCCACAGGCTCCACACCAGGATAGCTGTGGACCTTGGTGCCATCCAGGTAAGTCCCAGTGGACACTGGGGTGACGGGCTGGGGAACCAGTGGAAGGGGGCCAGTCGACCCAGAGGAGAAACTGTAGATAGAAAAAAAAGCCACTGTTGTTGAGGGAGTGGCCAGCACTGTGGATCCCTATCAATGCGAGTGACTAGACTAGTAAAGGAGAGGGTTGAGGGTATCCTCACAAGGGCATGCCCAGACCTAAAGACTGGGCAGCTGAAAACAGTGAGAAAAAGGTGTGATTAAAAAAAAAGAAATATTTAGTAATGGGACATCAAAAAAGATATAAGTTTTGGGATGAGGGGGTTAAAATGTATTTATTTCTATTTTTTTGAAATTACTCTTTTATCCACCCCTCGCCCTGCCGACTCCAACCCTTCAGGGCCCCCAAAAAGTCACCCTGCTGCCTCCCACTCCACTTCTACCTACCTCCCAGACCCATGGAGCTGTGGTTTACCCCCTGAGCAGGCACGAAGTGGGGCAAGACACTCCGTGTCCCTTCATTGCATCGGTCTGGAGGTGAGTCGGCGAGTAGTGGGCACGTGGAAGCACACATTCCTGGAGGCCCATCTTCCGGCATTAGCAGGTAGTTTCTCTCTTTTCTCCCCTCCACTACAGTGTGCAGCTCCTTGATGCCAAGGCGCAAGATGCCGACATCCAATGTCCACACTGTATAATGGCTGCCCATCCCCTACAATGGGGCTTGCAGTACTCTGGGCCTCCTCTTGGAGTCAGGCAAGTATGCAGGCAGAAGCCCCCCCCCCCAGAGAAGGCAAGCTGTCATGGGATGCTCAAGCCTATCTCCTCCCGGCTGACCCACCAGTGACCCGAATCTGCCCCAAACCTGGGTCACCGGCGTGGTGCGAGGTGTGGCGTCCAGTGCCTCAACCCTCAGCACCACCGGGCCGGCCTTCTAAAATGTATTTTTGACTGTAACCCACACAGTTGGAGTCAGTATAATATATTCAGTCTGATTTACATGCCTTGTGTCTCAGCAGAATATGGCTTAGTAAATTGCTTAGGAGAATATGTACGTTTCTTGCATTGTGTTATATACTGTGCTAAATAAAGCTGAAGAGAAAGGCTGCATGCACATGTTGTCAAGAGTCTGGAGCCCTTGGAGAAATGAGACCTTACATGATATGCAAACAGTTATAAAAACAGTAGAACGGTAGTTTTGTTCTTACCTTTTATCAGCCAGCTATGTAAGAAATTCTGAATGCCTGTTCATTGTGTTCCTATCCACAAAGGGCAGTCATTATCTGGGTTTCCCTGTCAGTTTTCATGATTTACATTTGAGGGTCAACCCAGTATAATGGCTAATGGTGAAATACATTAATTACTTGTTAATACAGTGATAGAAACAGAGAAACATAGAGTTTGACAGCAGATAAGGACCACTTGACCCTCCTTGTCTGCCCATTTCCCTACCTATTGGATAATCTGCAGATCCTAGTTAACCAACAGCCTACTTCCTCCTAACCCCTACTATAATTACCTTATGTCTGTCCCATGCATTCTTGAATTCCCCCACTGTTTTTGACCCCACAACCTCCTTAGGAAGTCTGTTCCATGTAACAACCACTGTGTCCGTGAAAACAATACCTCCTCATGTTGCCCGTGGCCGTCCCCCCTCTATCTTCAAATTGTACCCCCTTGTTCTTGCACATCTCTTTTTCTGAAAGATGCTACCCTCTTGGACTTTGTTGATTCCCTAGAGGTACTTGAACATTTCTATCATGTCCCCCCTCTCCCTCCTTTCCTCAAGGGTATATATATTATTCTCTTTTAGTCTCTCTTCGTATGGTTTCTGGTGCAGACCCTGTACCTTTTTAGTTGTCTTCCTCTGGATTGCCTCCATCCTCTCTATGTCCTTGTGGAGATGTGGTCTCCAGAACTGAGTGCAGTACTCCAGATGGAGTCTCACCAACTGTCTGTACAGACTGATAATAACTTCCTGTTTCTACTGGTGATGCCTCTCTCTGTGCATCCAAGTATCCCCCAGCCCTCCTTACTGTCTTCTCACATTGCTTGCCTACCTTTAGGTCATCTGATATGATTATTCCCAGGTCCCATTCCATTTTTGCTGCTGTTAGTACCTCCCCCACCCCCGTTGTGTACTCTTCCCTTGGGTTTTGTTTCCCAGGTGCATTACTTTGCACTCTTTGCTTTGAATCCAAGCTGCCATACTTCTGACCATTCCTCCAACCCTGCCAAGTCCCTTGTCATCCTTTCCACCCCCTTGTGTATCAACCCTGTTGCAGATCTTTGTGTCGTCTGCAAAGAGGCATACTGTTCCTTCCAGTGCCTCTGCAATGTCACCTATAAAGGCATTAAAAAGGACCAGTCTCAGTACTGAACCCTGCTGTATCTCACTAGTAACCCCCTTCCTTCAGAGTGTACTCCTTTTACTATTATTCTCTGTGACCTGTTGTCCAACCAATTTGTTACCCAGGCTTCCACCCTGAGACCCACTTCAAGGCTGGCTAACTTTTTCATTAATCTTTTGTGTGTGTGACTGTGTCAAATGTCTTGCTAAAGTCTAGGTAGCCCATATCCACAGCCCCTCCCTGGACTACTACTTTGGTCACCCAGTCAAAGAAATCTATTAGATTCATCTGACATGACCTTCCCGCTGTGAATCCATCCTGCTTGGGTCCTGTGCCCCACTGGCCTCTAGGTACTCAGCAATTCTTTCTTTCAGAAATGATTCCACCATTTTTCCTACCACTGAGGTCAAACTAACAGGTCTGTAGTTTTCTGCCTCTGCCTTGCTCCCACTTTTGTGAAGGGGAATCACATCCACCCTCCTCCAGTCCTCAGGTACCACACCATCCTCCCAGAGTATAAAAGGCCAATGGTAAAAAACAACCCCTATACCAACCACAAATTAGTAAATAAGAGTATTAAAAAAACATTTTCAGTTGTCTCCAGGAATATTGCAGGAATTATGAATAAAATAGATGATAAATCTTGGAAAGAGGAGATTAAGAAGCATCATATCATACTGCTACAAGAGACCTGGGTGGAGAATGAGCAGGAGATTACAATAGAGGGATACACTAAATTTGAGATTAAAGGCAAAAAGCCCAAGAATAATTGTGGCTGGAGTAGAGATGGTATTAAGACCTTCATATCAACAAATATACAAATGGATAAAAATCCTATTATTATTCAGAAGGATCATTGCTTTATGCCTATCCTGAGTTTGACACACGATCTAAACCTGTGTATATTGAATATGTATTTTGAACCATAATTGTCTATTCAAATGATTATGCAAGAACTGGAGGATCTAGAAAGAGAATTGGTGTTATTAAACAATAAGTTTGAGGACATGATAACATTAGGCATGGGAGATCTAAATACCTGCACTGGGAGCTACCTTTATCTAGGAGAAAATCAACAGATAGGAGAAGAAATTGATCAAGCACTGGGTATAGGAGAAATATGCTCCTTAGATAAGGTGGTAAACAGTAGAGGCAGAATTATGCTAAACTGGCTAAATAATAACACCTTACATGTGGTAAATGGCTGTGTTTAAGAGGACCTTAATGGTGACTTTACTTTTTTCTCTACAATAACAGGGAAAGGCTTAACTTTGGATTATGCATTTATAAACACCTTCTACTGGCACTTAATTGACTCTTTTAAAGTAAGTCAGAATTGTACAAGTGATCATTTATATATGGTATTGAAATTAAAATGGGAAAGTGAACATGAAGAAAAAGAGAATTTACTAGCACAGGGGAGATAAGTTTTTTGTTCATAATGACAAAAACATTAAATGGAATCCTTTAATTCATGATAAAATATTAGATGTACAAGACAGCCTAATAGTAAAATCGCGGCTTCTAGCAATGGTAACCTGTGATATGGGCAACTGAATGTCAGCGACTGGTCATAAGGGCGACTGCACAACGGCACTGGCAATGTGGGCAACCTTGGATTTCACCTGTTTCCCTGAGTTGCACCCCCCCAGAGTAGGAATCCTTATTAAGGGTGGTGTGGGGTGAAGCCCCCCCATACGAGGGGGGGCGCGGGGGGAAAAGCCCCCCACATCAAATAACATACTGTTTTTCAGTCGCCCTTGTGGTTGTGTGCCCTTATGTCCAGTCAATGACATTCAGTCGCCCTTGTCACATAGCACCCTAGCAATAGATGATGGGCAAGGAGTGACCGCAAATTTGAGTGCACTTCTAGATTATATTAGTCAACAGTCCCAAAGTCAGAAATCAAATATAGGAAATGTTTTTGGTAGAGCTAAAGTTCCCTGGTTTGATAAAGAATGTATGAAAACAAAGTCAGATATTAACAGGGCAGGAAGAGTAGCAATAAAAGAAAAAAACAGAATTGTTGCTATTTAAATGGGTGCAGCAAAGAAAAAGGAATATAGAAAAATAATAACAGATAAAAAAGGAAAACATCATGTTCATATGTGGGATAAACTTCAAGAGGCAATAACGCAGAAAGATAATAAGAAATTTTGGACTCGTATAGCATATGAAGAAGCAAAAATTATTAGCCAACATTGAGGCTGTAGTTTCAGCAAATAGATTGGTGGAATTCTATAGTAAACTATACAATGAACAGATACTCCCTCAAAATACAAAAGATCATGAACCAGTAGTCATGGAAATAGAAGGTATAACACAAAATACAGAGTGGGATAAACTGTCATTGGATGAAATAAAAAGACACATTATCAGACAAAAGAATAATACAGCTCCTGGAATTGACGAACTGCCAGCTAAAACCTTTAAAGTCAATATGAAATGGTGGGTTAACATTTTGTACACTGTCTTCTAGTATATAATAAAAAAAAATAATATGATTCCTTATGCATGGTTAGTATCTGAGATTGTGCCCATATCCAAGAAAGGAGATGGATTAATGCCTAAATTATAGATCTATCTCTCTGATCTGTATATCGGCAAACATTTTCTCAAGAAAATTATTAGAAAGACTTTTGGAGTGGATGGAAGCAAGGGATGTCCTAATGGATAATCAATTTGGGTTTAGAAAAAATAGACACACAATAGGCAATATTTTTTATTAGATTACCTGGCCAATAAACAAAGTAAACTAAGGAAAGGAGGTTTATACGGATGCTTGCTTGACGTAAAGAAAGCATTTGATAATGTTAGATGAGAAACATTATGTAAAATTCTAATAGCTTGGGGAATTGACTAAAAACTTTTGGACTTAATTATTACCTTACATAGTAACATATTGACTAGTATTAGGTATACAAGGGATGGTAAACTCATAGAAAAAATACAGATTAATTGGAGCCAAACAGGATTGTTTGTTGGCGCTGACCCTCTGTTATAATATATATATATAGACCAAATTATTTGGGAACTGTATAAACATGAAGTAGATGCTCCAAATATAGATAGACAAAAAATTAGTATTTTAGCTTATGCGGATGTTGCAGTTTTCATATCAAAATCAGCTGCCGGCTTGCAAAAAGTGATAGATATAGTAGCAGGGGTCCTTACGAAACTATTGCTTGAAATAAACTGTGAAAAATCTAAAATAATTAAGATAGGGAAAGTCTGTAGAAAAAGGTGTGTATGGAAACTAAAAGATACTGAATTTCAGGAAGTGAAAGAATATAATTACCTAGGAGGATTATAAATGACAAATTAAATTGGCAAGAATATATAGATCATAATAAAAGCAAAGGGAGACAAGTTGTTTTAGGTTTGAACAGATTTGGAGAACATTTCGTCAATAATTTTTTTGATGCAGTAAAAAGGGCATATGTGGCAAAAGCAAAATCAGTTATGTTATATGCAGCAGAGATATGGGGACTTGAAGAGAGAGTTACACTACTACAGCCAGTTCAAAAATGCATTTATTAGAAATAATTTGTGTCTTCCAGTAGCGGTGTCAGGTGGCCACTTAAGAGCTGAAATGGGTATGACATCTTTGGCCCTATCTGCCAAGATCAGATCCCTGAATTACTGGCAAAAATTTGTAAAAAATGTAGATATTACCCTTAGATATGCTTGTTGGACAGAGGCAAACAGATACCACAGTGAAGGGATAAGTTATGACTCTTGGTTTAAAAAATTGGATGTTGAATTAAGAAAGTCTGGAATGGAGTCACTTTTTGATAACAGTACAATAACGGACATTGATATCTATGTAGAACAAATAAAAATCAGATGGAAAGAAAATGAAATTCAGAGGGACGAAGCAAAAATAGTCTTCTAATATTTTTACACTGTATCAAACAATAAATCTAGGACCAGGTAGCCAGGATTATTTATCCTGGTGTCAAAACTCCTTACACAGAAAAATTCTTGCCAGGATAAGATTTGATATACATTTGCACTATCGAGCACAAATGATACCGTGGAGTAAAATCAAAGAACAACAAAAATGTAAGTGTAATGAACATTGTTATTTAACCAGTGATCATCTATTGTTAGATTGTCACTTTGTCACTTTGTCAGTGTCAGTGGCTCAATAGGTAGCACACTCGCTTCCGAGGCTGAGAGATCAGAGGGCTGTGGGTTCAGTTCCCACATCTAGCACTTGGATTAATATCCCAAAACTGACACTGTAGTGCAGCATGAGGGGGGTGCTGCACTTCAGAGGTGCTGTCTTTCGGATGAGACATTAAACCGAGGTCCCATCTGCCTGGATTGGTGATAGTTCAGGTGGATACTAAAGATCCCATGGCATTTATCGAAAAAGAGTAGGGGAATTTTTTATTATTACAACATCATAAACAAATCATCAAAAACTGTGTTACATCACACAAAATCAATTGAAAATTAAAAAAAAAACAGTACTAATTTATTAACTCCATACATCTAGTATTGTAAAGAAAAAAAACACTAAAATTAATTATAAAGACATGACTTTAAAAACTATACAAGAAAACTCGTGCTGTTTCCAAAGTAACAGTAGTACACTACCTTGAATTAATTCACCAGACTTTTCACTAAGTCACCAATTTTAAAAACAAAAACATGCTCACTTTAAGTGCACCCCATGCTCAAACCTTTTAAACTGTATTACTTATATTTAATAAAGTAAGATAACCCATTCCACCAGTGCCGTACCACATCTCGAAGATGCCTGGTTATATCATTTTTATACACACTCAACATTGCTTGTTCTACTAGCACACTAAATATCTGATACAACATCCATTTTTGTTGTAAGGACCATTGACATCTCCCCTGCCAAAGATAATATTTCAGACAACAGAAAAACACCATAAGTGTGTTGTAATGATACTGTCCGACTAATTGAGGGCAGTGCACCAACACTAACGATTCATAAAATAAATGTGCTAACTCTGCCATCTTCCATTTTGCAACTAAAAAAGGCCATAGTGGTTTTGAATATGAGCAATCAAACAGAAAATGCTGCATTGGTTCCACTATATTCTGACACCCATTATAGGGACAATTTCATTCCTCCAAAGCTTTATGCTTCACATTTAATCTCAGGTTTAATATTCCATACATTGTTAACTACATAACCTTCCACATATGTAGGGGAATTCTTTTATTATTTAGTTGTTTTAAAACTCCACCTTTCAAATTATCTGGGCAGGTTTTAAAAACAAGCTCCGCTGGATGAATTTTCCCCATGGTTTCCTTATAGAGCTGGGGTCCGGACAATTGAGATATCTGTTTAGTCACTCCCCATTTCCATAATTTTCCAAGAGCCACTTTTATCAATTCTGGTACAACCATTTTTGGAGTCAACTTTGGCGGGGCCATACCCACCCATTCTTTCAGATAACCTTTCAAATTACTCTTAAATCATGCTTCTTGAATACTCTGAGTGCCTCTGAGAGCCATTTTAAGGTTTTGAGATAAAAACAAAGTCATAGAAAAGGTTACCAGGTCAGTCATGTCCAGACCACCCTTTGCCTTTGGTAAATATAAAAAACATCTCCGTATTGGATTTAAACTGTGTCCCCATACCATTTGAAAAAAAACTTGAATATAGTCTTGCTTCAAACTTACTAGGAAGTGGGAAAATCATGGCGACATGTAACAAAGAGGGTATAATAAATTATTTTAGAGTAGCAATTCTTTTTAGTTTGATAATTTGCATGACTTCCATCTATTCACTTTTAACTTGATGGTAGTTAACACTCGGTCCCAATTTTCAATCGGTAGATTTGCTGGAGAAAAATACAACCCCAAGATCTTCTGTTGATCATTTGAAATCCCAAAACTTTTCCCAAAATTTAATTTGGCGTTTGAAACTAAAGAATATTCTTGAAACATCTCAATCACCAAAGGAATTTGATCGGAATTAGCTAGAAATACACACACATCATCTGCATACACTTGAACCTTTGTCTGTTCAAGCCCAAACTGACACTCCACCCCTTGCCATAGCTGAGACATGTGTAATTTCCTAATCAAAGGGTCTAAAGAAAAGGTATACATAACGGGCTTGAAGGGCACCCTTGTCTTACCCCTGTTTCCATAGTTATCCCTTTGGACGAAGTATCATTGTAATGGGATACACCATAGCTTGTGAATATAATAGTTTGAGTTTATTAATGAAAGTACTTGGGATTCCATAATGTGCTAAGACTTGGAATAAAATATTTTTGGTTCAACTGATCATATGCCTTACTCTGATCTAGGGACAAAAGACAACTGTGAATAGCTACCACATCTCTTATCAGCATTAGTGCCTGTTGGATTTTCTTATGAGGTAGGCCACAATACTGAGCAAGGTGGATTAATTTACTCACTGCCTGTCGCAATCTAAGCTGTAAAACCTGGGACATGATTTTTAAATCTGAATTTAAGAATGAAATGGGTCTCCAATTTTCAATATCATATGCATCTCCTGTTTTAAATAAAAATATTATTAGCCCAGAGGTAAAACCCTTAGGAACCCTTCCTATCATAAAAATGTCCCCAAAAACCTCTCTCAAACATACTGCAGTGTCTAGGAAACAGTTTATATAATTCATAGGACAATCCATCTGGCCCTGGTGATGTTCCTAGTTTTAACTGTAATTCATATACTCAATTTCCTCCACTGAGAAAGGTGCATCTAAAGATTCCATCTCTCTTTTACAGGTTACCAATGGTATACTCTTCAAAAAATCAGATATTGTAGTTTCAGAAGGCTCTGATATCATTGTATGTGAGGAAAATTGATTTTGTATTATACCTTGAACTCTCCCTTCATCCGATGTCAAAACCCCTTTCTCATCTCTTAAAGTGTGAAAGTTCATTTTCTGCTTCCTCATTTTAAGAGCCTCAAAAGGATCTCCCAACGGTGTTTTCTGTGTGCCATATTCAAGTTCTGCCCTTAAGGTTTTTGCCCTATCATATTGAAAAGGCTTCATCTCAGTTTTTATCCGATCAGTTTGGCTATCATAATTCACTCTTGACGTACACTGTAAACTATATAAATGCTGGAGCTGTGCACGTAGTTTTAAATATTGGAAAAACGTATTCCTTTCATTGATTTCTCCAAAATTTTTGAGCCAGTATGTTAAATCTTGCTTTGTTTCAGTCCACCGCTCTCCTAAATCATCATATAGATCAGTGACAGAAGACCTTCCCCATAAAAAGGACTCTAGACCCTCTTGTACCCTTGTTTCCAACAATGAGGCAGTATTCAATCGCCATCTTTTTGTTTTCCTAATGTTTCCAGGATGTGTTTCAAAAGTAAGTTTTAGCAAGAGGTGATCAGAGAACTCTGACAGCCACACAAAAAGTTTAGGTTTTGGGAAATTTTTTGAAACAAAAAAATGGTCTATTGTAGAAGTTAATACTCCCTTTTTAAAAGTGTACCTCGGACTCTGTACTAAATAATTCGCACATACCACCAGCTCAGCTTGATGCATCCTAAAAGAAGGTAATAGTGAATGGAACACATTCTGAAGAAAGGTGGGTTACTAGTGGAGTACCTCAGGGCTCAGTACTGGGTCCAGTCCTCTTTAATGTCTTTATAGGTGACATTGTGGAGGGTCTGGAAGGAAAGGTATGCCTCTTTGTGGATGACACAAAGATCTGCAACAGAGTTGATAGACAAGGGGGGGGTAGAAAGGATGAGAAGGGACTTGGCAAGGTTGGAGGAATGGTCAGACATAGGCAACTTAGATTCAATGCAAAGTAGTGCAAAGTAATGCACCTGGGAAATAAAAATCCAGGAGAAGAGCACACAATAGCAGGGAGGTACTATGACAACAATAATGGAAAGGGATCTGGGTGTAGTCTATCAGATGACCTAAAGGTGAGTAAGCAATGTGAGAAGACAGTAAGGAGAGCCAGGGGGATACTGGGATGCATAGGGTGGGGCATCACAAGTAGAAAAGGAAGTGGTTATCCCTCTGTACAGACAGTTGGTGAGACCCCATCTGGAGTACTGCATGCAGTTTTGGAGACCTCATCTATGAAAGGACATAGACAGGATGGAAGCAGTCCAGAGGAGGGCAACTAAAATGGTGCAGGGTCTACATCAGAAACCATATGAAGAGAGACTGAGAGAGCTTAATATGTATACCCTTGATGAAAGGAGGGACGGGGGGACATGATAGAAACTTTTAAGTACCTCAAGGGAATCAACAAAGTCCAGGAGGGTAGCATCTTTCAGAAAAAGAGATATTATACGAACAAGGGGGCACAATTTAAAGTTAGAGGATGGCTCAGGGGTAATGTGAGGAAATTCTTTTTCATGGAGAGAGTGGTGGACGCATGGAACCGCCTTCCTGGAGAGGTTGTGGGGTCTAAAACAGTGGGGGAATTCAAACATTTATGGGACAGACATAAGGCAATTATAGTGGGGGGTTGCAGGAAGTAGGCTGTTGGTTAACTAGAATCTGCAGCTTATCCAATAGGTAGGGAAATGAGCAGACTGGGTGGGCCAAGTGGTCCTTATCTGCCGTCAAAGTCTATGTTTCTATGTTTCTATGTTACTTGTGTAGGGCATTCGAGTCACAATAAGATTTTTCTCCCTTTTAAACACTTTGTGTTGGTAACCCACAATTAAAATCACCCCCTAATATAACAAAAGATAGGGTATAAAGGAAAGGCTGTAGTTGATTTATCATATCTACCCACTCCGCCTTAGTTGGTCAGTATACATTAATGAATCTATACGGTACCTGATTCCATAAACCATCGAGAATCAAACATCTACCAGGAATAGTCCATTAATTTAGTTAGCTTAAAAGTATAGGAACTAAAAACAATGTCCACCCCATCTGCCTTATCACCCCCAAAAGACCGAAAAGATGGACCCCATTGCCACTCTGATTTGAACATTCTACTTTGGTCAGACATACACATCCAGGTTTCCTGAAAAAAACACATGTCAAGGCCTTTTTGAACTACATCCTGAAACAAAGCATGTCTTTTCTGAAAATGCAACAGGCTATGACAGTTACATGAACCAACATTTCTTACCATGTCAAAAGTTTACAAGTTACTAAGGCCCTTTTTTCCTTCTTTTCTTTTCTTCCCTTTGTATTCTACAAACTCAGGGTCACCTTTCTCCCCAGGACATGAGGGTAAGGACCCCTACACTTCCATATGAGATTCCTCAGCTTCCTGTACTAAGGGGGTAAAGGGGTTTGACACTTCCACCTCTAGGTTCTCCATTTGAGACATCTGTAGTTTAGAGTTCCTTGTTACCTGGAGAGGGGGCAAAGGGGCACTAATGACCTGGTTTACCCCCAAATCTATAGCTTTGTCCTCTGTGTAGCACACAGATGACAAAACACTCCACTGGGTATCTGGGATTACAACCACTTCTAGCTGTTCATTTTTGCCTTTACCTTCCACCATCTCCTGGTTTTCCACAACCAACACTGGGGGAGCCTGCTGACACCCATTTTCTACCTGTGAATTTTCCTGTGGTTTTGGGGGGGGGGGAGGTCCGCAGACATGTGTGCCTTTTTTATCAAAAGGTCCAGGCTTATTACACAGGCCTTGTTCTTTGCAGCCCAAGGACACTCAGCAAAGGTATGTGATGATTCCTCACACAGATCACATTTCCTTATATTGTGACATTATATTCGATTATGCCCCCCCTTCCCACAATTATCACAGCTAGGAGTGTCACAGGTACTAGACAAATGTGTTCGGGACCCACTTTTGTAGCAGGCTTGTGGCTGTCCGTAGTAGAAACACACTCCTCTATCCCTGCCTAGGAGAAAGGATTTGGAATATGCTCAATTTCATTCCCAACCTGTCATAATTTGACCTTATATTTCCACCCCCCTGTCCAAAATTGTTCCGAATCTAGTAAAGCTTCAGGTTCACTCAAAACGTCACACTTTTGTGATAACCAAAAAGTAATACCCTCGACATGCACCCCTTCATTTCGAAACATGATGGTTACGTACTTAATTAGTGGTTTTGATAGGGGGATTACAAAAAAGGGAGACCACAGAGGGGAAAACTTCAGCTGATTGTACTGTTGCCAAAACAAATCCAACAAATAAGCAGAACAAAAGCTAATGACATAATTGTCCTCTCCAGAAATGTTGATAAACGCAAACACTTCCTGCAGGGAAAAATGAAGAGAATCTTTTAGGAGAGTTTTCCCCACATCTTGTCTATCCGGATGAAATTCCATTCCACCTTTGTACCTGATTTGGACAGTGTTTCCTCTTGGTTCTGCCTCCTTCCTAGATTTAGAAAATAGCAGAGGCCGCTGGGGAAGGGCTCGATCTCAGGCTCTTTCCCTCCACCCTCCACACTTTCAGAAAGTACCTCCCCATCTTCCCTTTGATCTCCTTGAGGCCCAGGGAAGTCTTTACTCACAGGGCCTATATTAGTATGTCCATCTGCAATGTTGTTTACTTTAATTCCAATTCCTGGTTCCCCATCTAAAATTTTCCTGATATTTTTCTTGTCATGCTCAGGTTTCTCTTTGCTCATAAGAATAGTCTCATTTCCACACCCCACCACTTCAGTTTGAACCCCTCCATGTTCTTCAACACATAACAGTGGCTTTTGGCACACATTCTCTATGTTTACACTGCCAGCCCTGCTGTTTAAACCTGCTTCAGTGCAAATGATAGGAATAGGGGTTACCTTAGGCTGCTGTATCCATGTAGCTGTCTCGGCCTTCTGTGAAAATGCTGCATCACTGTTCAGAATGTCATCGTGGCCTCACACATTCCCTGACTGACCCACTGCACTTCACACTCATAACAGCTCAGCCTGCAGAAGTGCTTTTTGTGCCACATGTCATTTGTCCTCTTCTGCCAAATCCAAGAGCATCTTCATTTGGATATCCAGGTCTTTTTCTTGTATATTACTTACATTCGACTTCTCTTCCATTCCCGTGAAAGTGAAATCTTCAATAAACGAAAAAACTTCTTCCCCATATTCCTCCTCCTTTCGTTCAGTATCCATTTGATTTTGCAAGGCAGCCTTATGATTTTCAAGGCCAGGGGATGAGGCTGACTCTCCTGCCTCCAAGACATCCATTCCTTCCACCGCAGAAACACAACTGGCCATCTCAAGGATGGTCACAGGTTCCCCTTACATAATAGTAGGGGAATTTCCATGGTGTCCTGGCAAAATTTCCCCCATTCACTAAAATACCACCAACAGCTTAACCTGGTTCAATTTCAGTTGCTTACCATCTGTATCCCCCCCTTCCCCCAGTTGCCCCTGAAAAGGGACTTCTAGGCTCAGTGGGCTTACCGGGTCAACACAATTCAATAAAAAAAAATTAAAAAATAGATTGTAATCAGTTAATTGATCTTAGAACAAAATGGATTAAGCCAATATTATTTAATATCGCTGGCCAAAGAAGGGAGGATATTGTTCAAAAATGTATAGAGGGCAATGTAATGTTATACTCTTATGCTGCAATTCATTTTTACCTGGGAGCATGCAATATTCTGAAGTTTTAATTAACTGTGATAACATAATTAATGACTGAATTTGATTTTTACTGAATAACTATTTGTGTGTTTTATTTATCAAACGTGTTTGTCCCTTGGAATATACATTTGTGTTCAATAAAAATGTACTTACTTACTTACATTCTCCCATGATTTGTTAAAAAGGGTAGTCAGTGGTGTCACGAGGTCTCCCCTTAGTTCTTTTAGAATTCTGGGATGAATCCCATGAGGCCCCATTTCTTTGTCCACCTTCAGTTTTTGGAGTTCTTTCAGGACCCTTTCTTCTGTTAATGGACTGGTATTGACCCCCCCTGTCCAGAGTGCTTCTATTGTTTGGTATAGGTACCCCCCTCTTCCTTTTTTGTAAATACTGAGCAAAAGTATTCATTCAGTATCTCTGCCTTTTCACTGTCACCCTCTGCCCACCTCCTCTCCCCTTTATTAAGCCTCACTATCCCTCCCTTGGTCTTTCTTCACTCCCTAATGTACCTATAAAAGGTTTTATCCCCCTTCTTAACTGAGTTGGCTATCTTTTCCTCAGTTTGGGCCTGCGCTATTCTGACTGCCTTCCCCACTTCCTTCTGCTTTAACTGATACAGTTCTCTGTTCTGCTCTTTCTGTGATTCCTCATACTTCCTGAATGCTATCTTTTTCTCCCTAACCTTCCCTGCCACCTCTTCTGAGAACCACTGTGTGTTTTACTTTGTTTTGTTTTGTTTATTTGCTTCACACAAAGGCTTGTTGCCTCTGTGATGGCAGTTTTGATTTTTCCCCATTGTTCTTCCACCCCTCTTTTCTGCCCATTTGCTAGTGCATTCCTTAGGCACTCACCCTTTTTGGCAAAGTAAGCCCTCCTGAAGTCCAGTACCCTTGCTATTGTATGGCTTGACTCTATGGCTGTGTTTATCATGAACAACACTGTTTGGGGCTCACTTGTTCCGAAATGGCTACCGACTTCTAAATATATGATTCTCTCTCCATTCCCATTTGAGAGTACTAGGTCTAAGATTGCTCCCTCCCGAGTGGGTTCCAACACTAGCTGTCTGAGGCATGCCCTCTGTATGGCATCGAGAATAACCCTGCTCTTAGATGTGTCTGCAGCAAATGTACTCCAGTTAACATCTGGCATATTCCGGTCCCCCATCAACAATATCTCTCCTTTTTCTGCAATTCTAAGGATGGTTTTTATAATTTCCTTATCCATTTCCTCCCCCCAAGACGTGGGTCTGTATACAACCCCCGTGCGGATTGTGGTGCTATTTCCTGTCTCCAAGGCCACCCACAGTGCCTCCTCTCCTCCCCATTTACCCTTTAGTTCCATTGCTTTGATCCCTTCCCTTTCATAGAGAATTATCCCTCCTTCTCCTCTTTTACCCTCCCTGTCCCTCCTGTAGATTGTGTACCCTGGTATGTTGACTTCCCAGTCATGATACTCAGTGTACCATGTTTCTGTGACTGCCAGATGTCCCTCTTCCATCATGGCCACTAATTCAGTAAGCTTGTTACCCAGACTATGGGCATTGGTACTCATTGCTCTCCATTTTTTGATGGCCTTTCCCCTTTTAGCCCCATCCGTACAGTCACTGCCTTTGCTGTTTCTCCATTTACCCTGTCCTGCTCCCTACTGACCTCTCCACTTACGTAAATGAAATATATTTTAAAATGTATTATTAACAATATATTTACATATACTGAAATATATTCCAATCTACTTGTTTTATAATGTATTGTAATGTATTGGAAAACCAATATATTTCAATATATTTTAAAATTTGCAAATATATTGCAATGTACTGTAAATATACACGTTATTGCCACTATAATATATAATGTATATCGCAAAATATATTAATTGCATTCCAAATATGTTGAAATAAGGATGGCAAATATATGTTATTGGTATATTGCCAATATATGTATAAATGCATTTTTTTGTTTACATTTCAAATGTTGTTTCCTATATTTACAAATATATATAATATACACGTGTAATGGATATTAATTATAACTACTTTATTAACTTAACCAGACAACAAGAAAGGAAATTATTTATGATTTGCAAATACCTCTATCTGTACAACAGGAGATCATCTTGTTATTAATCATGGAGATATTTACATTGAATTATTGGTTTACAGTGCAACTTTAATTCAAACACTTCATTTTATACATTTATACTTACACATATGACTTACCTAAAAAGCTCATACTTGTTAAAGGCTCAGATTAGTATTTATACCACCCCATCTTGTTGCACTTTTAGGTCAGGGTGGGATCCTAAATGTACTTGCTTTATAACTTGTAACTTTCTTTTCAGTGTGTAAGCTAATGTTTTAAATTCAAAAGTATCATAAAACTAGAAATGTTCATGAGTTTGGCTGATAAACTCTGTTTTTGAAATATGCAAATTAGTTATGCAAATGTGCACATGGGACAAAACCAAGCATTTACAAAAATACATGTAACATATATAAAAAAATATATGTAACATATATAAATAAATGTAACATATATAAAAATATATGTAACATATATAAAAATCTAAGTAACATACAAAGAATACAGTATATATTTGAAATATACTAATAGTATATATCAGACAATGTATTACTAGGTAGACTGACATGCTTTCAAGCAATGCATAAGGCAGAATACATAGTTTCAGTATATGCTGAAATACGCTGTGTATTATATTTCATTGAGTCAACGTATTTCTCAATATAGTGACATATTTTTGCATATAATGGGTTAGAAATATATTACGAATATGTGAAATTTGACAGCAGATAAAGGCCTAGAGGTCTATCAAGTCTGCTCAAATGTGCAGCTAGCATCCCTTATTCTGCAGCTGCCCTTCCCTTCCACCCTTCCCCTTCATTGACCCTCCCCCTTGTCCTGTCCCATCCCCTTTTGAAGCAGTCCACTGTTCTACTGGATACCACTTCTGTAGGTAATGCATTTCACCCAAACACCACCCTCTCTGTCAAAAAGTGTCTCCTCATCTCCCTCCTGAACCTTCCTCCCTCTAGCCTCATATCATAGCCCATGGTGTCCCTCTCCTTCCTTACTTTGAACAGCCCATCTGTACCTGTCTTGTTTATTCCTTTCATGTACTTAAAGGTTTCAATCATGTTCCCCCATCCCTCCTCTCCTCCAGTGAGTACATGTTCAACTCCCTCAGCCTCCTCTCATATGATAAGTCCCCCAGCCCCTTGATCATCTTTGTTGCCCTGCGCTGCACCCCCTCCAGTAACTTAATGTCCGTCTTCAGATACGGTATGTCAGATATTATGTCAGTATATTTAAAAATATATTTCATAATATATTATATAATATACTACATTGGGACAGTGTATTTCTCAGTGTATTGACATGCTGTACATTAACACATATTTTTCAATATATTGCAATATATTCCATTTTTGTAAGGGTCTACCTTGGTGTTTGCCTAACTACACTGCTTTGTGGGGGGAGGCTGGGAGTTCTCTGCTTCTTATCAGTGCTTCTCCCCTTGGCTAGTTTAAAAGCTTGCAAATGAAGCATTTAAACATATCACATAGGAGCCTGGTTCCCCTCCCGGACAGATGCAGACCATCGTGCCAGTATAGGCCTGTATCCCTCCAGGTGGACATCCAATCCCCATTGAAGCAAAAACCCTGTACTCTGCACCAGGATTTCAGCCATTCATTGAACTGCATGGTGCAGAGTACCTTATCCTCACCCATGCCATAGACAGGCAGCACCTCTGTGAAGGTTACAGTGCATGCTACAGTACTTGTCTAAGGCCCATCCCCAACTGCACAAACTCCTCTGGCACTGCTCTGATCCCATGCCCAGCTAGGTTATTTGTCCCTAGGTGGACAGTGATGTCCAGCTCCTTCTCCTGTGCAGCTGCTCCCACTATCCTGAGCATTCGGTGCCTGTCCCTCCAAGCTATGATGCCTTTGTAGACTGTATAAATAAAGCACTTGTTTATTCAATAAATACAGGACCTTTTCTTCTTTTGGAGAGATTTATTTATTTAGCTTTTATTTACTAGATAAGAACACTAGGCAATCGTATGCCTAGTTTCAGGTGCAACCCGGGAGAGTACAACCAAAAATACAGGTACTGAAAAAAAATACAATATAGTAAGAACATACATTGTAAGAAAATATAACAAAGTGTATTTTGGTAAGAAGGTACAGCATGAGGATACCATATAACAGGACATACAATAGCAAGATTGTACATGGCATATACCGTAGTGCATCAAATTTCAGTTGTGGCAAATATACATAGTGCACATTTAGGAAGTGGTAGGTAGAGAGAAGGGAGATCAGTTCTGTGCCAAATGGGTCTGTAATGCAAGCCATATTTATGGCACAGTAAGCATAGAAAAATAGAAAGATCCCTAGAGGTTTGAGTGGGGCTGCTGGGTCAGGAGGGGTTTCACTTGGAATGTGCAGGTAGGGAGGATACTCTAGTGCTGAGACAGGTTTATGATATTTGACATGAAATGAATGAGAAGAGGGACAAGGCTTAATATCAGGAGGAATGGAGTTCCACAGTTTGGGAGTGGAATAGGCAAAGGATGTTACTCCTGCTTTAGATTTGATTCAAGGGACAGTGAGTAGGGCATTATCAGTTGATCTCAGGGGGTAGCCATTTTCAATGGACCTAAGAGCAGATGTGGAGGGCTCAAGGTAGACATTTTTTAATATATTAAAGATAACACCTCCATAACTGTGGTAATGCAGAGACAACAAGGGAAGCCAGCCTAGTTTGTCATAGAGAGCACAGTGGTGAGTGAGTCAAGGTGATTGCAATGCAAAGCAACAGATATTATTATAGGTGACACCCATTTGTGGATGGCAGTTTTTGCAGCTGAGGATTACACTGGGGCACTGTAAAACAGTTTGGGGAGCAGCATTCCTCTGGCAATGGCTAGGCGAGCTTGAGGAGTCAAGTCCCAGGCTACTTTGTATGATACACCAAGCATGGAGCTCACAGATTTACTGACACTTGTCATGTGCTGCATAGTCAAGAGAGGGGTCTAGGATGAGTCCAAGGTATGAAAATAAAGAGGTGGTTGGGACCATGGTGCCATCCTGATATATAACAGATAAAGGGGATGGGCAGGCTTTGAGTTTAGGGGTCATGCCAAACAGCACTAAGCCATTCATCTCCATGGCATACCAGAGCTTTACTTTATCATCAGCTACTGTATTCAAAGCACTCAATGACTCAGAGGTTGTAAAGAAAATATTATATTCCTCCAGAAACAAAAAGCAAGCTTTATGTGTTGAAAATGTTCACCAAATATCCAGATTGAGGTGCAAAGTTTGATTTTATGTCCAGGATTACTAAAATACAACTCTAGAAAATATCAGGATTATACATTTTTTAAATCAGAAAGGTTCCTTTTGGGATAAGGTTTCCAGGTCTGTACAATTTATGGTCACATACAGGTACACCTGCGTCAGTGGTAGGTGAAGGAACCACAGGGTCTGTATTCATCCCCAAAATCTGTATGTTTTACTGTCTTTTTTGTTATCAACTTCACTTGAAATGTATTGATTCATTACTAATGTCCATGTGTGATATTTTCAGGAAAACATCATACTCTTCTATATACAGTATATATTTACTTATTACTTAACTGTGTTAAAAAAGATATCTACTGCTGGTCCAGAGAAGAAAAATCCTTTGATCTCAAGGAAAGAATTGTCTTTTATTTAAAAAAAGACCAACATTACTTGCCATCTGACTTCTGATATCTGAAGGAAAGAACTGAAAAAAAAAGAGTCAGACTGATTGCCATCTGACTTCTGATATCTCATGTGTATTTCTAACCATAACTACCAGTTTATGACTTACGGAAGAGTACTTCTACTACTGTAGATTCTCACCAAGAAGCTGGCTTCCTGACTTGCAATCAGGGTGTCTAGAATAACCTAGTAATGATATTATAACTTGTTCTGTTTTTCTTTTCCACATATCATATTTATTTTTCAAAGAAAAAAAGAAAAAAAAACTGGCACACGCTGTTAATTTCCCTTGTTCTGTCAAGATTAGTCTAACAGTTCTGAGCAGCACAGTCTTGGCTTCTCAAGGGAGTGGGCCTGAAATAATCCAGTGTTTATTTTTATATGAATTCTCACAGAACTGTAACTTTTCAGTAACTTCCTGGGATGTTTCTAGTGTTTTTTTTTCTCGGTGCAAAAGGTCATTCTCAGAGGTAGCTCCAGCTATGTAATCCTAAAAATGGCACTTTCCCATGTAACAGTTTATCAGGAAGTGTAAAGTTCATTTGTGTCTGCAGTCATTGTAAATTAAATTGTGGGTAGCTCGTTTTTCTGTCTGCTGTATCTTAGGGTGTGTGACCAAATTATCTGTGTAACGTATGTAGTTGCGCAGCCAT
This sequence comes from Neoceratodus forsteri, assembly GCA_016271365.2. Classification (NCBI taxonomy): domain Eukaryota; kingdom Metazoa; phylum Chordata; order Ceratodontiformes; family Ceratodontidae; genus Neoceratodus; species Neoceratodus forsteri. The sequence continues at coordinate 371,102,889 of CM057454.1, read as the reverse complement.
GTTACTAAGGTATACTCTAATTCAGTGAATTTCCACAAAAACCCAAACAATCTCACTCTTTTATAAGTTTATGAGTCTGGCTAAAGGGACTGTTATGGATATAAGAGTATTACCTCACACATATTTAGGATAAGAGAACTGTGAACTGAAAGTGAACAGTTTTAGCATCTTAAGGACACAAGAGACAACACTTTTAATCCATAAAAGGCCCTCCAACCAGACCCATACAATTATTATGGAGTGGGCTAATAGATTTTAAAAAGGACCTTTCTTCTTTCAAAATGTTGATGGCATGGGCAGTCAGTGAGAAGCCATTCACTGTGGCAAAGCACGTGAGAAATTCTTACAGAAATGATTGTCTCATGGCTAAATTAAATAAGATCTGTGATTGGTTGGGAATATCAAATGATGCTCTTCTATCCATGATAAGATTTCTAAGTGCAGTTAATTTCTGACAGATGATAATCTCTGCTATGAAAAGGATACAAAGAATCTAGTAATTGTATGTGAATTCATTTCTTAATAGCAATAATACATGACATGATGTATTATGTCATGGGATTATCATTGCTTCTTGTGAGCATGAGATGTTTGGCCTTTGGCCTTATGCTTCTCATCATACCAGAGATGTGATGATATCCCATGACAGGCCACCTCTTGTTCTGCATTATTGCTTAATTATTCAATACAAAAAGGCATATCCAGAAACTTGATTGGGTAGCAGCCATGGGGGCAATTTGGCACATAGCCATTGACAAAAAAAGTACCAATGAAAGGATTTTTGCCTATGTAAAATTCATACACTGTCTCCTTGGCCATACATGCAGCTGCCTTCTTCCTTACACTGTATAGTACTGTACAATAAAAAAAAAAATACCATGCAATTCTCACATCTCGGCCGACTGATAAAAATCACATAAAAATGATGCAAAGAGTTTGTTTCCATTCCTTTTGCTCCTGTCTGCCACAAGCTAAGTAAAAAACCTACAGAAAGGAAAATCTGCTTTGCACCTTGAAAAACACCTCTCTTCTTTCCTTTGTGCCACAGACTACACCCCCCCCCAAGTACCTATCTTTTTCCCACCCAGCACAAATAAAAAAGTCACAATACTTCTCCAGCTGTAAACCCCCACAATCTGCATGTTCTGATCAGGCCACAGTAACTGTTACTCACCTGAGAACACACAGTCATTGTGGCTTCCTTTGTTCAGCCAACTGCAGCTCACAAATGCCTACCCCATTAAATAAATAAACAAAAAAACAAACAAGCAAAAAAACCTTCTCATCCCTATAGAACTTCATGGCCTCTAGTTTAGTGGTGATGGTGGTGGTAGATGGGTGGCACAGTTCTACAGTTTCATCCAAGCTATCTTTTTGTACAGCAGCACTACTACAAAATATTTTCAAAAGTGTTTTATGATATTATTTGCACACAAAAAATGTATAGCATAATAGGAATAATACACTCCATGATAAGGTATATCATGAGATATTTTCACTTCTCTAGAACCTACAGCCTCATGACTCATCTTGGAACCAAGGCATGAAAACATCTTATGATAAACCACACCCCTATTATATCTTATTACTTAACTATACGATGCATATGAAAAATAAAGTGCCCTGATTGACTACCAGCAGTGCATCAAAATTAGTTATTTATTTCAAAAGTTTCACCAGGAAAGACATACTGAGCTGATAATAGCTCATTTCCAGATACAGTATGCCACAACACATGGTAAAAAAAAAGTGCTTGCAATAACAAAGCAATGCATCAATGTGCCATATTTTAAAATTTAAAATTTAATTAAAATTAAGAACATTTAAGAAATCTTCAAAACCAAACAACCTCCATTTGTTTTATTGTGAAATAATCAGGGGAAAAACATGATCTAAACAAACCTGAAGTGCTATTAGCAAAACGGCCTACAACCAGAGCCATCTGCCCAGCCACCCGCTCACTCTGCTGCCAGAACACTGGGTCTGTTACTCCCACACTGGCCCAGATATTCAAAAGGGTTGCACCATGTGCAATAGAGATGCACCAGTGCAAGTACGAAAATGCGCCATTCTGCAATATTCAGCAGGAGGCAACTGCGCCATTCTGCAATATTCAGCAGGAGGCAACTGCGCCACACAAGTCACAATGCGCAAGAGCGCAATGGTAATGAATGCATGTGCAACTGTAGGGGGAGAAACCATGAATAAATGGCACAGTGAGATATTCAACAGCATGCACCATGCGCAATAGGGGAGCAAGCGGAAGTTGCGCAATAGCGGAAATGATCCAAAATGAAAAGGAACAAGAGAGAGGCGCAAGAATGCTACAGGGAAGCCAGAGGTGGGAGCAAGGTGACAGCAACAGGAAACAGGGTAGCAGTGAGTGGGACTGGGCAGGAGCAGGACAGGGCACACCTGGGAACAAACAGGAACAAAACAGGAGTGGGGAGCCTGTGCCACTGTGCAGGAGAGACAGGGAAGTGCCACATTGGACTGAGGGCAGTGGCAGTAGACAGGACAGCCAAAGGTTGGAGGTGTACCTGGTGCAGGGGGAGCATCACAAGGACAGCGGGGGGAATGGGATAACAGCTGCCGGGGGGGGGACACCAGCCAGGGACATGGCCAGTGCCACCTTCCAGATGGAGGCAGTAATGGGGGGCGTGAGAAGGCAGGCAGCAGGGGGGCATGGCCGTGGAAGGGCCCCTCAGTGGTATGCCCCCAACAGGCAGTACCGAGCCCACACCACCTTCGAGCACTACAGTGACACACAGATTGTGGGCTGGTACCACCTGAACCGGGTGATCCTGAGGTGGCTCTGTGAGCTGTGCAGTGATGAGATGCAGGCACCCACACGACGGAGCCATGCTCTGTCAGTGGAGACAAAGGTGACAGCTGTCATGTGTCTGCTCACCACTGACACTTTCCAAAAACCAACAGGGGACACAACAGGCATAACCCAGTGGGCCGCGTCACACCTACTCACACAATTCCTCAGCGCACTGCTGCCACATGCTGCGGAGTACATCCATTTCCCCAGCACACAGGTGGAGCGCACAGCACACATACAAGAGTTTCACAGGGTAGCATGTATGCCTGGCATTTTGGGGCCATTGACTGCACCCATGTGGCCATCCGAATGCCACCTGACCCAGATGATGTAGCATACATCAACCAAAAGGGTTATGCAAGCATCAACTGCCAGGTGGTGTGCAATGCCAGGGGGCGCATAACCAATGTCTGCACCATGCACACTGGGGGAGCACATGATGCCTTCATCTGGCACCAGTCTGCACGGTGCCACAGGTTCGAGAGTGGAGACATCCCCACTGGCCACCTAGTGGGTGAGTATGCACATCACGCAGGATGACATGGGCACCTGGGGGGGTGCATAATCAGAGGTGCCATGGGCACCGTCCTTGATGGCCCATGTCAGAGCGACGCTGACCTCCATACTAATGTCCACCCTCTACACACAGGTGACAGTGGCTACCCACTCCATCCCTGGCTGCTCACACCACACTGGTGCCCCACGACCCCATCACAGCAACGGTACAATGAGGAACATGCCACCACATGTAATGTCATAGAGCAGGTGTTTGGGATGCTGAAGGCATGTTTCTGTTGCCTGGACATGTCTGGTGGTGCCCTACAGTACAGCCCCTCGAAGGCCTGTGGGCTATTCCTGGCCTATTGCATCCTGCACAACATGGCCAATGACTGTGGGATAGCAGTAGAGGTCAAAGAGGGGGACAGCGATGGGGACGATGAGGACGCCAGTGCAGACAGTGATGGGCAGCCACCCCTTGGGTGAAGGGACCCCGCCTGATCCCGATGTCGCAGCTGCACCGGGACACCATCACAGAGGAGCACTTCAACCAACACAGGTAGGTCATGGGGCCATGTGCAACCACCAATGGCAAGGGCACAACCCACAAACATGCATGGACGAACCCCGGGGTGCATGGTGGCAAGGGAATTGGCTGACCGTGGAACCGCACACACCGTCAGGGATGGGCAAAGCCTGACATGACACACGGTCATGCACGCACACACACACACCCACCCACACACCCCACAACACATGCACAAGGGATAGAAGGCACACCAACCCTGACTGATACCCCAGCCACAAACAGGTCTACAGACGACCATGCCCAGTGCCCATAATTGTGCGTGTCTCAGACGCTGGGCACCATTGCACACTGGTGGGCAGCACAACGCAGGCATCATCATGCACACGCCACAGTGCCCAGCAGCCAGGAGGGTGTGCACATGGACCGTGTGTGTGTGCAGGGCCAGGTACACCACCCGTGTGTCGCACGATGTACAGCACACTGCACACAGGGCAGCATCAGACAGTAGCCATGGTGGGAGACAGGTCAGTCACTCGGCACAGTGTCACGACTGCCACGGATGTGTGTGTGGCCCCGCCAAGACCTACCAGCTGTGACAGGCTGACCATTGGCCTCATGGGGTGGCACCGACGGTCCCCCAAGGGTGATGCTGCGGGAACGCAACCATGTTCAAGCAGGGGTCTGCAGCTCACCGAACATGCCAGCGCCAGGCGTGATCGGGATGCCCACAGCTGACACCAGTGTCGACATGGAGGGTGTCGCACGATGCTGGGAATGGGGGGTAGATATGACATTGCGCGGTGTCTGCAGCGCATGGGTAATAAACGGTGTGCCCAATGTGGCCATTACAGCTGTGAATGCACATGTCTGCCTGTCAATGGCAGCAGTCACATCTTCCCGGTGCTGGGCCATCTCTGCCAGGAGCAGAGTGTGGTCTCTGCAGCGCCACACCTTTGCCTGGTGCAGAACCGCACTGAGTGCGTCCACTGCCCTAACAAGCCATGACTGCTGATCCACAGAAGCCTGGCGTAGTCAGCTGTGCTCTTTTTTTTTTTTTTTTTTGTAATTTTCTGTTTATTTCTTTTGTATAATTAAGAAATATACTCCATATCCTCATGCAAGAGGAACAAATTACATAGGAAAGATTTGAAAAAAGGAACATTATATCTCTCTTGCTTCTGGCACAGTAGGAGATGGGGGATAAACCAAAATTAACAGCACATCTGTGCTAAGGTCCATTAAAGTCCATAGTAAATGCCAGCCACTTCATGGCTAAGGTTAGAGTCTTTAGAGGAAACAGATCTATATAGTGAACCTGCACTACGTAACAGTGCCATTGACCTTATATTCCAGTAAATTTTTACAGTAGCTAGGTCCCCCCCAGCTCTGTCAATTCCAACCCCCAGCCAGAAATTCCAAAATAATATAATAGAGATTACAGTTTTAAATTTGTGAGCTAGTACATCTAAATTAAACTTTCCTAGGAGTAGTAGGGAGACATTAATAACAAAATAGGTAAGAGCAAAACTTTTCACCCCTCTACCCTCATCCCCAACTGGTTACCAGCTCTTATAAACCTCATCTAAACCACCAAATTTGTAACCTCTTAGTAAGGAAATAGGCAATTAATGCATGAGCAAAGAAAAGATAAATAAAAGTCACTCAGTCCTCTTCAATATCCAGGCTCGCCCGTGCTGCATCCCTTGGAGGCCGAGCCTGAAACTCCTTCTCCGTCTTCTCAACCCATCGCCTGCATCCTGAGGATCAGTAACTGCCACATTTTCCACCGTAAGTAACTCGGAGATGCATGCGAGCATAAAGAGTGAATTATTCCCAAGCGTCAAGTCTCTGTCTCACCCCATCAAATTGTTTACGACGTGCGCGAAGTTTGGAAGGATAAGTCTGGAAAAATTTCTTACTTGATCTTGAACATATAATGGGTGGGCGTCGTGCTGCTCCCATCAACACGTCTCGAACCTCAGGACCCATAGTTTTCAAAGTTGTGTACGAGGCAAGTTGAGGGTCAGTGGGTGAATTCTGGGTTTAATTCTAAATGCCTAGGCGCAGTTGTACCCAGTCGATTTGCTCAGGGATTTGTAAGTTCTCCGCTAGCCAGTCTTTTAAAAATAATAGGAGATCAGCACCCTCGGTCCCCTCAGGGAGGCCTACAATGCACACATTTCCCGCCTGCATGGCATTTTCGAGCGCTTCTACCCTGCTTCTCAGTTGCTGGTTCTCCTTGACTATTTGGGCCGCAGTGGCCTGCGCAGACAAAGATCTCTTGTCGACTTGTTCGACTGAAGAGGTCAGTTCTTTGATTGCTGCATCCTGCACCTCCAACTTCTGCAGCGTCTTTTCTATTTTACTGTCCATAGCCCTCACCGAATCCAAAATTGTCTGCCATGGTGGTTCTTTTGTGGCCGAAATAGCAGGACCATCCACCGACTCCATTCCCCTGCTCGGCGTGTTGCACGTTCCTGTAGGCCGCTGCACTCCTGAAGTAGAGGGCTGGTTGTTCTTAGTGTGCCCCATGTTAAATTTGGTATCGATGCGTAGCCCAGATCAAGAGGACTCTGAAGAGGTCTCTCTAATATCAGTTCAAAGCCTTTAAATGTAGTTTTTGTGGCAAAAGGTGTTAAAATCTCACAGAGCTGTTGAAGGCACGTCCTGCACTGAAGCCGGCTCTCTAGCGCCCCCGAGCTGTGCTCTTTAAAGAGGTCATCTGCTGGATCGGCATGATGTCCCTCATGGTGTTTCTGGCCATGCTGGGGATCACCCCTTGATGATGGGTGCTGCACACCAGAGCCATGCCGGGGCATGTCCACATGCGGTGCACTGACGCTGCCCCCCCTGACACTGTTCCCCCATCGCCATTGGCCAACTGCTGACACTGCCCCTCCGGCTGCTGCTTGCCAGGGCTCACCGGTGCCGCCACATCAGCCGCAGCAGCCCCACCGGCCTGGACACACACCAGTGCTGCCCCACTGGTGCATACAGGCACAAGCTGGGTCTGAGATGTCACGCAGGCCTCCACGGCAGCACCACCCACAGCTATGCCCGTGCTGTTACCTGCTGTGGGGCCATCCTGCGACCCACACGTATCACTGTCCATGATGTGTGCTCCATCATCATCGGTGCCAGATCCGGCACCAGTCCGTGTCACAGCATGCTGGCATCCATGGACGCCGTCACGCTGGGACACGGGAAAGGCCTCCTCTGCACTAGCACCACCAACTTCAGTCCGGACAGACAGGTGGGTATACTGTTGTCCTGACCCTCGGACACCTGTTGAGGTGGATGGGCACTCCTCCGTGTCCAGGGTATCGCCCTCAGTGGACACGCCCACCACTGCTGACCCATGTAGATGCTCAGGAGCTGTAAGGAAACACAGTAGCATTAATGTCTTTGTCCTACCCTGTGGCATTCCCCCCAACCCCCACACAGTGACAGAACAGGACCTACCATGCAGTGATGGGCTGCCACTCATCTGGAAGCCACCACCTGGAACGCCCACTAGGGCACAACGCTGCATGCTGCCAGCCACCCGCTCCTCCTGTGACATCAGGCGTGGCACATCCAGCTGTCCACCACCAGTTGCAGCACGTGCTTCCCTGATGGCAGTCACCTTATCTTTTATCCTCCTCCTCTTTTCTGTGCCCACCTTCTTCTTGCACTCCTGCACGGACCACTGGTGGCTGCCATGCTGGTTGACGGCATGTACTACCTCATCCCATGCTGCAGCACGGGCCTGTGGTGTTTCCCGCTGTCCACTGAGCAGCGGTTCTCTGTCGAGGTAGGCCTCAAACAGGGCATCTGATTCTGCCTGGGTGAAGTTGGGCCTCCTCCATCTCCCACGTCTCTGTTCCTCCTCCTCCTCCTCCTCATGTTCAGTCATTATTGATCCTGTGGGAATGACAGGTGTTACCTCTGAATGTGCAGTCCCATGCATCTCCCACACACCACAGTCCACACTTCCAAACAGCATGCAACCCACCACAATAGACTGCAACACCAAACAATGACCTCTGAAGCCCCATGTCATATTTATATAGCGCAAGGCATGCAAATGAGGTGAGGCGCAACTTTAAGTGGATGCTAACGCAGTGGCTGTGCCATGGAATTGCTGATGAGCTGATTTGCATATGCTGCCTGAATATCGCACTGTTGCACCTTGAGCAATTGTGTTGAGTGTGCTCAGGCAAAGGCGCAGCTCTATGACGTGTGCAGTAGGCACTGCACGGCACATGCCCGGGGGTGCTGACGCTGACGCCTGCCGTGCTGATGCCGTGCTGAGCATGGGAGGCAGTGCAGGGCATGGCCACCACTGTGCCAGTGGTGCTAGTGCGCTGTTCACACGTATAGTGCTCACACCCTGGAGCGCCGTAGGCACCATGGTGACACAGCATGGTAGGCCATTGCAGGGTGTCACACACAGGCACCCGACCGAGCTACATGCAGGGAGTCCCAATCACGCTGTGGCGGTCCATGCACCACAGACCCTTGACCCTCCGGTCGACCTTTTCCCCCTTGGTGCCATGCATCCGCATGGGTGCACCCCTATCATGCTGTTCGGTGACAGCATGATGGGGAATGGCAGCGCTGTACCGCGCAGCATCTGCACGTGGTGGATGTGTGCTACAGAGCGCCATTTTGTTAACCTAGCTGCTGTAGTCATGATGCGCAGGAGAGCAGCCCTGTGGAGCCCTCTTGAACTGGCCAATTTGGTGGCCATTGTAGAGCACCATGCTGGGGCCCTGTTTGGGGATGTGCCTTTGGATAGGGCTAGGAGTGCAGTGTGGGAGGAGGTGGCAGTGTCACTGGAGGAGGCCACTGGTATTCAGGCAATACAAAAAGACACAGGCAGAAGGGGATAGGGAGAAGTACCAGGAGAAACAAAGGGAGGCAGGGAAGTCAGTAAGGGAAGCCAAAGCTCAGACAGAAGAACACATTGCAAAATCAGTGGTTAAAGGGGACAAAACCTTTTACAGGTACATAAGTGAAAAAAGAAGGACAAAGGGAGGGATAGTTAGACTGAAGGGGGAGGATGGGAGCAGCGTGGAGGATGACAACAGTAAAGCTGACATATTGAACAGGTATTTCTGCTCAGTCTTTACTAAGGAAGAGGGTAATGGGTCTGAAGGAGTACAAGGGTGAGAATGGGTGCAGAAATGGACACAAGTCCCTTTACACGAGAAAGGGTCCTGAAGGAACTGGAAGTAATAAGAGTTGACAAAGCAATGGGGCCAGATGGGGTGCACCCAAGGGTCCTTAAAGAACTAAGAGGTGGTGGCTGAACCTCTGGCTATCCTGTTCAGCCAATCACTGGAAACAGGGAGGTACCCAAAGACTGGAGGACAGCAGATGTAGTCCCCTTATACAAAGTGGGAACAAAGAGGAAGCAGGGAACTACAGACCAGTCAGCCTCACCTCGGTAGTGGGAAAGATCATGGAAGCACTACTGAAGGAGAGATTGTGGAACATCTGGTTGTCAATGGACTACAGGACCCAAGGCAGCATGGTTTCACCAGGGAGGTCATGTCAGACCAACCTCATTGAATTTTTGACTGGGTGACTAGGGAGGTGGATCAGGGAGGGCAGTGGACATGGCCCATCTGGACTTCAGCAAGGCCTTTGACACTGTGCCACATAGAAGACTATTACACAAACTGGGGAATATGGGTGTGGCAGGACTGTAGTGTGGTGGGTAGGTAACTGGCTGGGTGGCAGGACACAGAGGGTGGTGGTAAATGGCTGTCACTCCACAGAGGGAAGAGTGACCAGTGGGGTACCACAGGGATCAGTGCTGGGACGGTCCTATTCAACATCTTCATCAGTGACATTGCACAGGATATAGAAGGCAGAATTTCACTGTTCGCTGATGACACAAAGCTCTGTAACAGAGTAGACACACCAGAGGGTGTAGACAGAATGAGAAGGGACCTGCAGAAACTTGAAGAATGGTCAAGGGTTTGGCAGTTGAAATTCAATGCAAAGAAGTGCAAGATAATGCATATAGGGCACAAAACCCTGGCACAATATATCAGTTGGGGGTGAGGATATAGCATGCACCAAGCAGGAAGGGATCTTGGGGTTGTCATCTCTGATGACCTCAAGATAGGGAAACAGTGTGACAAGGCATCAGGTAAAGCAAATAGGATGCTGGGATGTATAGGCAGGGCATCCAGCAGGAAAAGGGAGGTCATAATTCCGCTATACAAGACACTAGTGAGGCCCCACCTGGAGTACAGTGTACAGTTCTGGAGACCATACCTACGTAAGGACGTGCAGGGTAGAGAAGGTTCAGAGGAGGGCAACAAAGATGGTGCATGGGTTGCATCACAAATCCTATGAAGACAGGTTGAAGGAACTGAACATGTACTCCCTGGAGGAGAGGAGGGAGAGAGGGGATATGATAGAGACATACAAGTATCTTACAGGGAGGAACAGGGTGCAGGAAAACACTATTTTTAAGCGAAAAAGATGTTTCAGTTCTAGAGGGCATGGGATGAAGTTGGAGGGAGGACGATTCAGAGGAAACATGAGAAAGAATTTCTTCACAGAACGGGTGGTGGACAAGTGGAACACCCTGCCAGAGGAAGTGGTGGGGGCTGAAACAATCACGGGATTTAAGAATGCATGGGATAGACATAAAGGAATTCTAGAGGTCAGGGGTAAGGGGAAATAGACTTCTAGGAAAACAAACTGAACTTACAAGCTCAAATGGGCAGACTAGGTGGGCCATAGGCCCTTATCTGCTGACACTGTCTATGTATCTATATGATAGGGCTAGGAGTGCAGTGTGGGAGGAGGTGGCAGTGTCACTGGAGGAGGCCACTGGTATCTCCAGGAGTCCAGAGCAGTGTCACCACCGCTATGGGGACCTCTGGAGGAGGGACACAGGCAGGCTTGCCCATCTACAGGCACATGTCAGGCAAGGAGCAGTGTCACGTCCAAGTAGGTGCTCCATCCATACACTGGTAGTGTCCATCCGGGTTTCACGGTGGGCATGTGTCCACCCTGGGGGGGGCTGTCCAGTGTGGGCAGTTTTGGTCATGGTGGGGTTGCAGCATGGCTGGGCTATGTGGGATCACACACACCGGGGGGGCCTTTGCTACAGTTTTGTGCTGATGTTCCCCTCTCCATGTTTGCACCCTAGGCCCTGAGGAGAGGTGACCAGCCCGAGAGGCATGGGCATGTGTGGATCAGGAGGCTGCCCGGCAACAGCCACATGATGGCGGGCCCCATCTACATCAGCGCCAAGATGTTGCAGATGCTTGTGAGTACATTTCTTTCTGGATATTCTGTGCATGCTGTATTGCTGGGTAGGCAGCGGGGCATGGCCACCATCAATTGATGCCACTGATGTGCACGGAACACTGTACACTCAGCAGTGTCCTGTGGCACTGCATGTGTGGGTGTGCATCGCTGATGGTCCATGCATGCACCAGGTACATGGCTGTGCCACTGCCTTTGCACTGCATAGCCATGTCACTCTACAGCCCCGGTGGTGCTGTGCGGGACTTGGACGGTGGGTGTGTGCAGCGGTCCGCATGGCTGTGTGCACCTGGGTGGGCAGGTCTTGTAGACATGATCCCTGTGGGTGGTCGCACACCATCACAGGGGCATGGCCCATGGCTGTATGCCATGCACAGTTGGTGGGCCGCAGGGGGATGGACATTCACACCTATTGACTCTGCTCCCTTGTCCTAGGTGGTCAGCATTGGATAGCTCTTGAGAGGGCTATGCAGGAGTTGCTGCAGCTTTCAAGCGCATCCCTTGAAATCCTCGAGTGGCTAGAGAGGTATGGTGTGTGGAGACAGTGGTCACACAGGTGCCACAGGACTGATGAGCGGGGTGGACGTTAGGCCCTCAATGCTCCCCGGAAGATCGTTACCTCCCTAGACCCACCCTCACACCCCTTCTTTCCTTTCCCAGTTGTTCACCCCTGCCCCTTACCCGCCCCCACCTGGTTTGTGGCCCTTTCCCTCCCATTGTATATATCTATGTATATAGTTGTGTTTCTTGACTATTTATAATACATTTGTTTTGTTATGACAACTGTGGTGGTCTATGATTTGCAGCAGGCTACAGGTGCTCAGCTGCATTGGTGTGCATGGCGTCAGGGTTGGTGCAGGCATGGTCGTGTGTGTGTGTACTGAGGGGAACCATCTATGGTGTGGGTGGGGGAATCAGTCACTGTCTGTGGCTTGTGTGTTGTTCTCTGTGCACTGGTTGCCTGTGCAGTAGTCCACGGTGTATGCTCTGTGTCCATGGCACCCCTGTCAGACTGTCCATGGGCTGTGCAGCTGACACCCTTGCATGTCTGTGATATGCACCATCTCCTGGCATGTCAGTTGTGGCTGTCCATGCTGGACAACCACTGTACCCTGCACAATGCCAGGTTGCCTCCTGTCACCGGTGTAGTGCATGACTGTCTCGGGTGGCACTGTGGCCTCCGCTGTTTTTGTTCCCCCTCCATGCTGTCACTTGTGTCTGTTGCAGGGGATGTGCTCCACTGTCTGTCACTTGTGCTCCAGCCGCATACTGGTGGCATACGGCTTCATGGTGCATGTGCAGGGTGGCTGGTACACCTGTACCATGGAGGGGTGCTAGCCATGGGTACACGGCTGCTGTGGCCACATGCCAGCGGGTTTGTCGACCCACTGCTGTGTCCCTGTGTTGGTGTGCACTTGGGTATGGGTTGGTGTTTGTCCATGCAGTGTGTTGCATCCTGTGTGGCGCATGCTTCCATTCACCACTGTGGGCTTCTTTGCTGGCTGTTGAGGCCAGTGCTGGGACAGGGTGTGTCCTTGGGAGGGTGTGCAGGGTGCTGTACCACTGGTGGTGGTGTTCGGGGCATGCCCTGTCGCATGTGTGGTACCTTGTGTGCCGACCCATGGTCAGTCTCTCAGCTGTACATTGGGGGGGGCCATGCAGGGCGGCACTGTGTCTGCAGTTGTTGCATTGGTGTCTGGTGCCACATGCTTCAGGGTGCTCGTGGTGGGGCTGCCTTGCATGTCTCAATGGTGCACAGGGTTGCATTGTCACAGTGGGGGTGGTGGCATGCATGGGGTGTCCTGCAGTGTTGGGCGCTGCTCCTGAGCAGGATGTCTGTGGAACGCTGTGCAGGGTGTGCTCTGCATTGGTGGGATGGTGTAGAATGGGGTGGACGAACCTCCTTGTTTGACGGTCACAGCTTGCCAGGGGGTGTGCTGGGGCACCATGCCACAGCTGTGGGATTGTGGCTGGTTTCCATGGGCCGGTGGCTCTTCCAGCTCTCCTCTGGTTGGATGGTTCATTGGGTGTGGGGGGCACTGTCTGTTCTGCTGTATGCTCCTCAGCCCATATCTTCCATGTGTGGGGGACCCCTGCATCCTGTCCCTGAGCATCCCTGGTTGTGCCGATGCGCTGCTACCCTGCTCCACTGTGCATCCCTGGTTGCGCCATGGTGCAGTTGCCGCGATATTCAGTTGTGTGGCACAAGCGCATCTAGCCCTGCGCAATGTTTGAATATCACGCGTGTTGCACATAGGCGCACTGTACTAGCACCTCCTCCTGCTATTGCGCTACTTTGTGGCACAGTTTGAATATCTGGGCCACTGAGTATTCCTCACTCACTCCTCACTACTGGGAAATACAAGCCATGCAGTTGCCTTCTGGTAGTCCAAGTAGTCTGCTTCAAAGAAACAGGAAATTTCTGTTACAATCATGAATCATCCAAGTCCCACCAGTCATTCACTCTCTCTCTCGCCAGAACACTCCTCAGTTGCTCACTGTGCTTTGCATTCAGTCCTCACTCCCAGCAAAGCAGGCCATGCAGTCATCTGCTCCTGCTCTGGACAGCCCACTACAGATACAGAAGAATGACACTTTCATTCCAACCGCTTAGTCCCTGTATTTGTAAAACAAAATAAATAAGGATACACAGAGAAAGAATGCTGATGATAAACAAGTGTTTGTAAGTAATAAGACATGACAGGACATTGGTGGTAGCTGATTAACCACCAGGCCAGAGATATAGTTAGGCACAAGGCCACAAGCTGAGTACCATAACTCTCCTGAAAGTGCAGTAAACTTACTACTACTAATGCCCTGGAGTGTCTATTTGTGCTTATAAAATAGGTATCTAGGTTAGTTTAACAAAAAAGTTCAGGTGAAACTTTGTAAAATACACAAGAAAAAAACAGTGAAATGTTTTCAAAATTGTGCTACAGTAGTCCCTCCACCAATGAGTGCCACTGGTATTGTTTTGATTTAACCTGTTGTATAGTCCAACCGACACATGCACACATGTATGCAATGCTTCTTTTTAAGAAGATGGTTTATTTGCAGTGTTTATCTCTGTGTTTTCTTTTTTTTTTTTTATTATATTCAATTGCGTAAGTGATCTGGCACTGCACACCCAGCAACAAGACCCTACAATGCAACACCAATCACCTGGGTTCTTTTTTTTTTCCCTCTCCACCCCCAGTTGGCCCTCATTCAGGAGGGCACCCCAATCCCGTCCCCACGACATCCACCAGGACTTACCGCCAGCCATCTTCACCCAGGGCTTGCCCCCCCTTGGTGGGGGAGGTTAGAGGAGGTCCAAGGTCCCCACTGAGAACCAGATCCAGTTTGGGCTGGCAAACCCAGCTATTAGGGAAGCGTGACCTTTGGGCGCCTGCCATCACCCAACCACCAGTGATTTTTTTTCCCATGTTCTGTTCCCCTGTGAGATGTGTCATGCAATGACATCCAGGCACATGCCACGCACTCCCACATGATATACTGTATGCCAACGTCCGCCCCATCTCCTGATCTTCTGGCCCAATCTACCTTTCCCCCAGCTTCCCCCAGGAGACAGGCAAGTGGCAGGCTCTACCCAACCTTCTCCCCAGAGGAGGAGAGCAGTCCATTGGACATGCAATCCTGCTCTCCCCAGCCAACCCTCAACACCCCGAGATTGCTCTCGCCCCTGGGTCACCGGCATAGTGGGATGTGAGGTTTGGTGCCTCAGCCCTAGGCTGGCCCTAATCACCTGGGTTCTTACTTTTCCTTCCACACTACACTCACCCAGATGGGGAACAGTAGGAATGGAACATTCGGCTAACAGCCAAAGCAAACTCTGTGCATAAACCTGTGTAAGAGGAAAGGTGGGACTGCAATGGACTGAACTTGGAGACTATAGGAAATAAGTGAGATCTCGACAACCTTGGCGTGAAGACAGGTATAAAACTACAAAACAGTTAAATAATGAAGGGCATTGGTTGTAGTACGTTTACTGCACTTTCAGGGGTGTAATGATAGTTGACCATAGGTCCCTTGCCTAACTATGCCCCTCGGCACGCAGTAAGCCAAATACAACCAATGCCTTGTTGCATCTTGTCACACATTGGAGCTTGCCAGGATGCAATACAGTGTCACTGGTTCATGCATGATAAAAGGGATTACAGTAACTGCCATTGAAACTGCACTGTTACTGCAGTAACTCTGCAGAATTCTGCAGTATTCTGTATGGCATCCTGGTGGGCAGGCTGTACATATGTTTCATACAAGTTCAATTCTGAATGAGGGAATTTTCTGAAGTGTAGTTTGATGGTGTTGGGTTTGGCCGTAGAAGGTAAAGATTTCAAGTCCCAGAGTGAGCAGAACATTTATAATACTAAAGTATATGTTTCTTTCTTTGTGATATACAGTACACATTTGAATTACAGTAATATATTTCATTGACTAAAACAAGAGCTTTCTGGGTTTACTAATGTCAGTGTGCTACAGTTGTTAGAGTGTGTTATACACACAGTGAATCAGTGCCCCCCCACCCCGAACCTCACAGCAGTGATGAACTAAATTGCACTTGTTACTCTGATAGCTTTGCTCAGTTAGGGTAATTGAGTTTAATTGAATCCGAGGTGCAAGCTTCGTAAAGGTGGCATGAAATGTTCCTGTCAGAAACATTCTGTCCATGCCCTGGTCCTTGGACATCTGGTCCTGGCAAGCAAGGCAATGTCTGGGCATTTGACATGGACACCTCTTGCCTCAGACAGGAACAGCGCCTCCTTCCATTGTATTAGCACCCCCTGGTGGAGCAAGGAAATGGGTGTCACGTGGGAAGGAACAGTTTTCCTTTGCAGAGGGGCCTTATGATGGCACACATCTGTTCACTTGTCCCTGTGATGTGGTGGAGTCACTTTCCTAGAGCAGGGCAGGAAGATGAGTTCCAAAAGAGGGGAGCCTAACCCATTTCTCTGAAGGTCCTGACAGCTGCAAAGTGGATTCTTTCAACAGAAGCATGCTCTTTGGGTTGGGTAAGGTGTGAGGCTACTGGGTAAGAAAATAAAGGCAGGCTTGGAAAAGATAAAGTCCCCTCATCCTACCATGCTCACTTGGGCTGCGTGGCCCGCCTTCTTCCCTCCAGCTCCTCCATCTGGTCTCCAGTGCACATTAAGTCAAGTATTCTGCTCGAAGGCCTGGTCACAGGTTATCTATCCGGGGGCAAGAGTGAAGGCAGGATTGGAGTGTTGGTCTGCAGGAGTTCTACAGGAGGGGAGGAAGGGACACTGAGCATAATGGAAACAAGGTTCCAGCTCAAGCCTGCGTTCTAGAAAAAGAATGTTAAAAAATAATAAACATGCTGGCCTGGCGGTAACATTTTTTTCTTCAACAAGCAGTTGTTTTTACCTAAGTTTGTTTACAATATAAATTTATTTTCAACTCCAGACCACCATGAATCATAACCCAAGTGAAAATCAGACACAACAGATAAAAACATAGAAGTGAAAATACAAAATTGACGTGATTCTACCTTGATTCATACCACTAATCCTTTAGTTCCTCACCCAAGATGTAACTGGTATA
This sequence comes from Neoceratodus forsteri, assembly GCA_016271365.2. Classification (NCBI taxonomy): domain Eukaryota; kingdom Metazoa; phylum Chordata; order Ceratodontiformes; family Ceratodontidae; genus Neoceratodus; species Neoceratodus forsteri. The sequence continues at coordinate 371,086,198 of CM057454.1, read as the reverse complement.
TTACAGAGCTGCTTGGAAGCAAATGGCAGATCATGTGTTGCAGATGTTATGTCACAGCTTATGAAGCAGGCAACCAGTGTCACACTATATAGAAATGTCCCCGGGGAAGTCATCCAGAGGATCCACCAATAGTTTTACTTAAAGGAACCGTCTGGAGTCAAACTCAGGAAGCCTGGTATGCCTGCTTCCTATGGGAGCTGTCATGTACTTCCGTGCAGCCTGGTGGTGCAGTGAAAATGAAACAAGCTACTGTATGAGTAAAGAAGAACAAGGGTGTATTCCTGCTAGGAACCTAACATTTTTGAATTTTCAAGTAGAGACAAGGGTTCAAATCCTGACAAGCACTAAATGATTTACGAAGATTTTTTTAAAGTTAATTTTTACAGGAATGGCTATCCACGATGGTGTGGTGTTAGAATAGTAAATATATAGATATAGATATATATATAGATACAGATATATATATATATATATATATATATATATATATATGGAAAGGGGATCAAAAGCAAATGTAAAATTGTTTGTTTATTTTTATGAGGTTCCTTCAGAGGTCCCCAGGAGGCACCGTTCAGAAAAAATGTCCACATGGTGTGACTGGGGTTCTAATCCCACCAGGGGCTTTTACCCTACAAATGTTACAAATATTGAATGTTTCTGACATAAACATTTCATGTCACCCAAGCTACTGTACCTTACTGAGATGCTAATGCATTTTCACCTTTAGTGATCCTTGGAATTCCCGTGGTGGCACCTCTTATAGTTTTACTGAATGGTACTGTCTGGATTCCAAATCAAGAGGTCTAGTGTACATGCTTCTTAACTTGTTACTTCACCTCTACACCATAGGAGGTCTTTTTTTTTTGTGTGTTATTTCTTTGGTAACCAGGTAAGGCCCACTAGGCACAACTGCCTGTTTTCTGGTGCAACCCAGGAGCACATGGTAGGGTAAGTTACTTGCTCAGAGTAGGGGGGCAGTATAGTGCAGTGGTTTAAGGCTCTGAGCTGCAAATCTGGAGGTTGGGGTTTGAATTCCACAGCCCCCACTTACATACTGTGTGACCCTGAGCAAGTCACTTAACTTCTCTGTGCTCCCAGGTTGTAACTGTAAACAAGTTTTCAGCTGAGTGTGTCACTCCTGGTTAAACAATTGCAATATGCAAGTGGAGGTTGTGGGAATCCAACCCAGATCTGCTGCAAGTACCAAGATCATTCACAGCTTGTTACTCTAACCTCTAGGCTATACTGTCAACCTCAATAGAAATGTCCCCTCAGCAGTCTTCCACTTCAGGATTTTTTGTGGTGCAGTGCAAACATTACTATTTATGAATGCAAATGACCAGGAATTTGATTACTGCTAAAAGCATTACAGGCTTGTATTTTCAGAAGAACAGGTTTTCAGTCCTGACAGGGACTTAGTACTTTATGACAATTTTGCAAGTTAATTTTCACTAGAATTTGGACACCTGGAAATGTGTCAGTGTCAGTATTAGGGTAATCCCAACAATGCATCACAAGTTCTTTGAAACCCCTGGAAACACCACACCACAAATTTGCCAAGATTCTGGGGAATTTTTAGTAGGGGTCTTTAATGGCAGAATAAAAGTTTCCCAAATAATGGGGGCTATGCACTAATGGGCAGAATGTATGCGCCATAGCTGTGTACCCTGCCCACATTGCTCCGCAGCCACAGACAGGAGCAGGGTGAGCAATATTCACTTCAAGATGCACCAAGAAAAAGCTGTCTTGCAGTCTTTAACACCCCAGTGCACAGGACTGCACTGGGTGGCCTTGGGTGGAGTAAAGGTCCCAGGCTGGCATCCAATTGGATGCCCATCCTGGGTCTCAAAGTGGATCACTTGCACTCTAAGGCATGGTTCCGAGTGTGTGAATAGCTCCCACAGACACCCGGACCCATGCGGCCATACCCCTGTGCCTAGCTGTCCTGTAATAAGACCCCCACTCCTGCCACACAGCCAAACCCTGTCCCTGTCAAGGAGCAGTACCCCCAACACATCTGTGCCCTGTCCCTGTAACTTCAGAACCCCCCCTCCACACACCTATGCCCCATCCCCGTATATGTGTACACACTCCCCCACCCAGTACAGCATATCTCAACCACTATCAACCTCTGATCCTGGCACCCCACCCCCTAATTTATTGTCAGTGGCTCCCCCAACCCCTGTGGCAATGTCAACACCATCCACAGCCCAATACATAGCACCAAAGCCCCCCATCCCCAATCCCACCTTACCTACCCCTTCTTTGGTGTTCAGTGGTCCCCCCCCCGCGGCACCGACAACACCACCACCAATCCCCTGTACCTGCCAGTAGATGCTGTGGCTCTGGACGGCCAGTGGCACAGCTCACCTCACACCTCCTCAGCCGCCGGTCGTCCAACTAATGTTGGTTGTGTGCTGGCAGCGTAATCCCAGCATCAGCTGGATGGCTGGCAGCTGAGTAGGTGTGAGGTGAGTTGTGCTGCTGGCCATCGGGAGTTGCAGCACTGACTGACAGGTACGGGTGATGGGGGTGGTACTGTCAGTGCCAGGGGGTTGGGGAGGACCACTGAACACCAATGAGAGGGCAGATGAGGTAGGATCAGGGAAGGGAGGTATTTGGGTTGCCATGTACTTCACTGAGGGTAGTGATGATGGTGCCATGGGAGTTGGGGATCCACTGACCACCAATTGGGGGAGGGGCTGCCTGGATTGGAGTTTGGGGGGTGGTTGGGATGTGTTGTACTGGGCAGGAGAAGTGTGTACACATATACGGGGATGGGGTATAGGTGTGTGCTGCAGGGGGCTGTGCATTAATGAGGATGGAGCATACATATTTGCAGGGTGTGGGTGTCTGCAGTAACCAGGTCAGTGGACCAATGTGTTGGGGTGGGGTTCTGCAATTACGGGGATGGGGCTGTGATATGTGGTGGGGGGAGTTTGCAACACACAGATGGGGATGGGGCAGCTATGTGTGTGAGAAAAGGGCTGCCATATGGGAATTGGGTGGCAATTTGGTCTTGTGGGGGGAGTCAGCACTGTACTACCAGGATTGGGGCAGGTGTTCTAGTGTGTGTGGCGGGATTATCGTTCTGCTGCTGCTGAGGCAGGGTGGGATGCTGGGTGCTACGGGCTGGGTGCTTCCATTGGTTATTGCAGGGTCCCCCTTGGTGTAACCTGTGCCCTCCTATGTCCCCCTGTGCACAGCACTACACACCTTTGTGCATGGTGCATAGGGTGGGCATGCCCCGGACCTCCCCCAGATCACCCTGGTGCAGAGCTGCCCACGCGGCTGGGTATGCTGGTGTGCTGGCCTGCGCCTGTTTGGTGAATCCCACCAGGGATCCATGGCCACAGGATCCCTGCTGCGTGGCATTCATGTGTATGTTTTCCAACAAGACAAGTTTCTGGGTGCATTGGCATCAGGCATAGGGCCCACAATGAATATTAGGGCTCCTTGATATTCAAAATCCCTTTCAGAATATGGGACTATTTGTATTCAGGAACTACTATAAGGCAAATGTCTAAATAAAAAAAAGAAAGAAAACTGAATCATAAAACTGCCCTCACAGCAGCATCCCAACCATCCTTGAACATTTAAATGAATGCCCTTCTCCCCACCTTCATATAATGCAACCAACCCTCATCCCCACCCATCCCACCCCTGGGGACATCTGTATAGAAAAAGAACCTTCCCAGACAGCGTCTAGTTAGGTGCTACTATTGAGGGACATCATCATTTCATTCATTAGCTGGGACATTGACTGAAGAATATGAACACAACAATCACTCCCCCATGGGACACAAAGGCAACTGCAGCCACTATCCTTATAATGTGGGGGCTTTGGGTGGAGGGAGATTAGGGACAAGAGGATGTGTAGGGTCAGGGGTCATCATTTAAACTAGGGGGATTGAAACAGTGACAGGGTGATGCTCGTGATTTGGTGCATGTCAGGGGATGTGATATATTTATAAGAAGGCAGCCTTAATAATGTAAAACAAATGTATGTACAGGGGCTTGGGGGAGGAGGGGGGTTGGATGTTAGACGGTGGGTAGGGTGGTGGATGTCTAATGCATAGTGGGTCAGGGGGACATTGACAGGGTGTGGAAGGTGATTTGTACAGGGGGATATTAAAATGTTAGCCATCTAATTTATAAAAATGGACATCTGAGTACCCCTACCTCAAATGGCTATTGTGTCCCTTGGACCTTTCTCTCCTGGATGTTGGTCTCTCCAGATATCTAATGGTCCTATCGCTTTATTTAATGTATTAAGTGCATTTGCCATTTTCTTATTTGTGTTTTTGTTGTAAGAGGATCAGTTCCAGGTGGGAGAGGTGACACAATTAAAATCCTCACCCATCAGGAGCATACATTGACCCAGCTCAGAGATCATAATTACTAGAGTTTCTCCATGTTGCGGGGAACCTGCATTTAAGTTTTGATGAAGTATATTTATGTCCCTGCATGTAGAACTGATGGTATCATTACCCTTCCTTCCTGGTATGAGTGCGTGCTCACCACTTCTTTTGTCAGTCTAGGATTCTTTTTATTATGTTCACTGTGCATGCAAGCACAGTGAGCATTTTGTCAGGAGAGTGGCTTTTGAGGGGTGGGACACTGTTAATCCACTGCAGAGTAGTCTGCAAGTGGCTTGCCAGTGTCACACCAATCATCAGCCAGGCTGATCATGACAGATTTCTGGTCTGTTGGGTGGAAACTTCATATATTTCAAAGGAGAGAGCCGACCCAATAATAGGTTAGCTCTTTCCTTTGATCCACATAACCGCCAGCCAGCAAGCACAGCTGAAATGTCATGATCAGCCTGCTGAGGATGAATTACACCCTGCAACAAGGAAAACCATCCATCAATGTCTGTTGCTGTATCCCCCACCCAACCCTCCCATTCAGCACCCACCACCCCACCACCCCACAAACATAACACCAATACTGGGGGTGCCCAATCCCCCAGTGTCACCACCTGAAATAAAGAAAACTGTCCATCATCATTTTTTTAAAATACACCTTACAAAAGAGAAAACCATTCATTGATGTCTGTTGCAGTTGCTGCCGTAACTGCCTTCCCCAAGCCCAACCCATGTTAATATTCTGGCACAGGGATGCCCATACCCATGGCCAGCTGATACACCCCACCCAGCACATTTTACTTATGCAGCACTGGACAGCCCACACCCCCCCATGCTGCCAAACAAAAATCGACACTGGGAGTGTCTAACCCCTAATGTCGCCACCTGAAATAACGAAACTCATCCCTCATATATTTTTTAACTCTGTAAAAAAGAAAAACATTCATCAATATTTGTTAATATTATGGCATGGGGATGCCCAATCCGACATGCCAGCTGCTACCACCCACCCTGCCCATTTTACTTATGCAGCACTCCCAATGCTGCCAAAAATAACACTGACGTGGGGGGACCAATCCCCCAGTGTTGCCACCTTAAAGGAAGAAAACTGTCCCTCACAGTTTTTTTTAAACTCTGTAAAAAAGAAAACCATACACTTTTGTCTGTTCCTGCCATTACTGTCCCCCTACCTGACCCTTCCACTCAACACCCACCACCCCACACCATCCCAAGCTCTTACTTACCCAACATGGGTCCAATGTCATAATCCTCTGTGGACCGCAGACAAGTCTTCACTCTTCAATGCTGGACTACAAACTGAGGAAATCAGGTATGTGGTTCAATGTACTCCAATGGGGTTTTGAACATAGTGGCATAACTTGGTCATTTTTGAATATTTTAGCCCCAACGTTTCAACATGCCTTTTTTGGGACACCACTTCATGATCAATGGGAGTGAAATTAGGCAAATCTGTCCTGAAAGGTGATTTTTTTACGTCACTGTGTGAAATCACCATGGGCAGGATTTGAACATTTTCTCTGCCCTTGTTCATGAGGTGAGGTCATAACAATGCTTGTTGAAAATTTGGGGTAAGAATATTTAAAAACAACAAAGTTATGGGCCTACATTAAAATTTAGGAATGCGGGCTCATAACTTTGGTAATTTTTAATATTTTGACCCAAAATTTTCAGTGTAGCCATTCCTTCACAGCACTTCATGAATGTGATAGCTGTCATTTTTCAAGTCCTGGCCAAAATGTGTTTTTGCACTTGTGGTACGACATCACCTTTTGGGCAAAATTTGAACATTTTCTCTGCCCTTGGTCATGAGGTGGGCTCATAAGAAGGTTATGTGGGGTATAAGAAGACTTTGTTAAAAATATTTGGTAAACAGCCAGCCCAGTGGCATGGAGGGCTGAGGCAGCAATGCCTTACTGTCTACCACACTGGCGACTGATGTTCGTGGTACGAGTGGGTGGTCAGGGGCTGGCTGGGGTGGGAGAGGATAGAGTGACTGGAGGACAACTCTCCTCTCCTGGGGAGGGTGAAGAACAGAGGCTAGCGATTGCCTGACACCTAGCAGAGACCAGGTGTTGGCACGTCTTGCACTGTATAGTGGGGCATGGAGGAGAAGCAGTCAATGGCATGCTGCGTGTGGACGCACGTGTGCCAAGCCCCCCCATTGGCATTAGACACTCCACCACTAACAGAAAGATGGAAAATGGTGGCTCTGGTCAAGCGGCTTAAGGGCCATCTGTCAGAAATGCACCACCTCCAGAGGGCATCACCAGTACTGGATCTGGTCCTGGTGGGGAGTTTGAAGGGCTCCCCACCACCCCGCTATGGGGGGGTTAGCTGTGGGGGTACCATGGTGATGGCCCGAGTGTGGAGGATGGTGTGAGACAGGCATTGGCCTGAGAAATAGGATGCCAAGTAAGAGGAGCAAAGTGTGTGAGGGGGGAGGGCAGGGGGAGAAATTGCAAACAAAAAATAATTTGGTAAAAATATGAGAAAACAAGTCTACATTGCAACTTTTCAATGCATGCTCCTAACTGTGGTAATTTTCAATATTTTGACTCCAACATTTTTCATCATAGCCATTTTTTCACACCTCCTCATGGATGTGACAGCTGACATTTCTCAAATCTTACCCAAAATGTGTTTTAACATTTGTGGCGCAAAATGACGTTTCAGCCATTGTTTTATAAATGACACCTGTCATGCTGAGAAGAAGTGGTCATAAAAAGATTAGGTTGCAAATTTTGGCTAAAAATGTGAAAAAACAACTCAGTTATGAAGGAATAAATTGTTCCAACATTTACTCATAACTTTATTTTTTGCAGATTTTGGCTACTAATATTCAACATCTCTCTTGTGCTACCCCACCTCCTGAACATGGCAGGTGTCAGTTTTCAAATCCTCTCCAAAACCTGTTTCCACAGTCACACAGCAAAATCATCTTTCAGATGGAATTTTAAAAAGTCCACCTATCTTGTTCATAACATCAGGTCATAAAAAGACTGTTTGACATTTGGGGTCAAAATGTGGGAGCCCACTTAAAAGTAAAATATTGCCTCTCAGATGCCCTATCCTGGGTAATCACAATCTAATAATGTGTCAAAGAAGGATACCACTGATAATGAGATTTTGCATTTCATTTGCTATATCCTGGGTAAATATATACTAAAAATGTATACAAGCAAGACAACAGAAACACTAGCAACGGACATCTGGAATTGACAAATGCTTGTTATTATTGCCACACCTGCTTTCTAATCCATGGGATGGGACAAGGCCAGTACTTGCCCTACTCAGAGTTGCCTGAGCTTCTGATGTTCTTGGGGTGGGAGGTGTGCTTCTCGAGGGAACAAATGTCTACTACAAGGTTTTCATGGTCCATTAGTATTTTAGTCTGTTTAGTCCATTTTATTAGGGGCGTTAAGCCCTTTAACATGGTATGTCAATATTTTTACTTCAGACAAATGAAGGGGGTTTGACAGATTTTATGTGAGTCATGAATCTAAACTTATTTTTATTTATTTATTTATTTATATCTTGGAATAACAACTTTGAGCTGGAAGCTCATTTACAAAGATTCCACGTCAAGACAGAAAAAAAAAAACCCCAATACAAATAGAAATGGAACAGTATAAGTGCAGAGTTACAGGGTATAATTAAACAAACAGGTAGATACATATTTAACAAACATAAAATGAAGCAGTCGGATGTTGAGCTTTGTTATTGAGGTATATAACAAAGGGGAATAATCCCAAACATCCTTCTAATATTGTCAGTTTGATGCCCAGACCCCAGCCATTGACTGTGAAGATGTCCAGAAGACCCTGACTTGTCTCTCCAGTGAGATATATTTTTTTTCCTAGATGGGTGCAGTCGCCTATAGTCCAGCAGTGCTCCTCACTTGTGCTCAACCAATATTCTAGTGGCTTGTCATTCCATTGTCTGATGCAATAGTAGTTTCTGCAGTATATTTATCCAAAAATAACAATCAAAGAAATTAAAGGGGAACAGTCAGCACTTAGAGCCTCACACTGAAGTATGGGACTTGCCCAATATTCACTTTATACAAATATATATATATATATATATATATATATATATATATATATATATATATATATAGGGATATGACATGGCCTGACTGAAGATATCATATTATCTTCACGAGAGGCCAGTGATATCATGATATCACTGGCCTCGGTGAAGATAAATATGATATCTCAGTCAGGCCATGTCATGTTCTGTTTATACAATGTATGCTTTGCCCCCTTCCCCCAATACAACTCACCACATGCCCCTCTCAATGCAATGGG